>NW_024102834.1:23913753-24400228 GCF_013122585.1 Styela clava
AATGTAAAATTACAATTACAACAAAGCAATGTTTTAATATGTGGACACGTTACTTAGAGCGAAGCAGTCCTTATCCTTGACACTAACGATACCCTCACAAAAATTCCGAGTTTAGCGTAGCAAGAATCAAACCAGACAATCAGTGTTCCCATGGATAAAATAATACAGCAAAATATTAGACGAAGGATCAGATTTTATACGAAATTTAGAAATGAAGAAAGTAATAGCCTTCTAGAAAAAAATTCCATCTTCAACCACTGAAAATTTTAGAGCATTCGATTCAGTAATCGAAAAGAAAAGCGACCTTCCAATAACTATGTCAAAGAACAAGGACAACAACACAAAATAACAAAAGTTTTGGTCAAAACGATCATTGTGTCCACTAACCTGTCCAATAAAATTTTGGTTCATATTTTCAGTTTCACTTGCTCAAAAACTGTTGGATTGCACTTGATGAAAATTAGACTGCGAAAAGTTTCTGACCACAATAAATTTCTTCTTGCCGTATAAAGTTACCCGCAATTGAAAAAACTCCTTCTGACGGGGCTGATGTTGCTATTAGTCCCAAATAATCCTGGCTAATGAAGCAAGCCTGGGAAATTCTTCTGATTTCTTTGTTCAATACATTAATGGGTTTTTGTCAAAATGCAAACTAACGAAAAGCATTCGAAATTGCGAAATGAAGTACTGTTTACAACCACGACTGAAAGTCTGTCTGAGTGTCTTAACGCATGCGAAAAGACATATTGTTACGTCACTTTTTCGCATTCTGCTGATTGGCTAATGTTACGAAATAAAAAAGGAAGGCGATTCTCAGAAAACGCCCTTGGAAAATTTAGTTGGTGACCCCAGATATAATTGAGCCAAAATTTTAGCAAATTGAAATTAAATTTACAATTACACAGAATGAAAATGCCTCAATTACTTTACAATTACATAAAAAACTGTAATTAATTACATTAAAGTAGTGCGCAAAAGTATTCAGAAATTTGTTGGAAAAATAAATATCCTATCGATTGGGAAAAAATATTATGTGAGAAGTATTTTTAACGCGGTCACCACCGTTATTAAAACTGTTATCTGGCCACAACGTCATCAAAAACGACAAATCTGGAACATCAATCTGATTGGCTACTTATGCTAGGGGTCAAAGTTCATTATGTCATTCTTTTTAGTCAACAAGTCTCGTATTTGCATTCCATGTATGCACATATTCGGAAATTCTCTTACACACTTACTTACTTTTTACACACTTACGTGCAATAAAATAAATGATACAGCGGTTTCAATTCAATCCTTGTCGATAAATTAAATACGTTCGTTGAGTATTCTGACATTCTCACTTGTAAGGCTCGCTTATATTTCGTATTTATGACGTTTAGTTTTTTGAACACCTTTTTTTCATTGTTTATTCAAAGTCTGTTGCGGATTGACTAATCTACATTTAATTTCAAACTCTGGACGCATCGGTGACATAATGCTGCATAAACCATTCAGAAACCGTAAAATTGTGAATCACCACCAAATACACCGCCGTCTCATGAGGTTTAATTTATTTTCAAAGGAAAATAAGATATACGATTATATTTCGATTTGAATGTTCAGGTTAATTTGAAAATTAGAAGAATGTGTTAACATAATAAAAGTAAAAAAATTAGCATCCAAAATGTCCACTGTTCGATATTATATAAATGAATATCACGTAAATGCGTATAAAAAAATATATATAACGTATTATAATAATGTGATCCCTACCAACCGGTCGCTCTGGGGCCATTTTACATGGATTCTTTTTTTGTCAATTATTAAGCCCTAAAGCTTCACTCATGGCTTTTTAATGACGCGTGCAAGAGTTCTATTCAGCAATATATGTTTAATACGCACTCCTCTAAAAATAATTTTTTTATGTGCCAAAATTCCAAAGTTTCTATTGAACTTGCGAGATTTTGTGTCTAGTAGAGGGTTAATAATTATACCTAATTTATTAATTTTTATTTTAACGTTTTCTTGTGTTATTTTCCAACAGAACAACACCAAAACCACTATTATAGCAAGAATGGTTACTCTAAAATTCACGATTGTATTTACAGAATTTTCAAATTCAAGGCTCCAATTGACAATTTTGATGACGTCACACCTCTAATTATTACTGCACAGGCCCCCTCAATGAAAAAAATGTTACTTTTTCCGACGAAAATGCGCGTAGAGAGACATAAACATTGTAATGCGCGCCGTTACGCGTGAAAATTACCATTAATTTTACGTTTTTTCCATGTTTAAAAATTCTCTATACCTACACCAAGTATGGTGCAGTCGAAATCATATTTTTCAAAACATCACAGGGCCTGGGATGGAATGTATGACTAAAAGTACCTTTTAGAGTTGGACTAGGCATGAATGATACTGTTTTTATGCCATCCGGCTGTGTTGGATTTTAAAGTTTGCATCGAGATAAATTGAAATAATTGTTTATTCCAAGTTTATTCTTTGAAAATAGTTGATATTTTATTATAGATATGTGTATTGCAATTAAGATAACATGCTACGTCATCGAGGACTCATTTTGTGCACTCATGAGGCATATAAGTGCAGCCAGTTGGAACAAGTCATTGAAAATATCCCGTATTAGGCATGAAAATCTTTTCGTAACGCCAATTCAGACCGGTCATAAGATTACATATTATCGGGATAAATTCGAAGCACAAAATTATAAAGTTATAGAATATTACAACAAGAAAATTACGTATTTGTTTCTTTGTTAATGCAAGCCCATCAAAAAATAAAATAAAAATTATGAACACCCCTTTGACAGTAAGAACTAAAATTTTTAAATAATCATTTCAACCAATATCCCATTAAATTTCTTGTTCTCTAACGTTCATAAATTTTTTGTTGTTGAACATAGGAAAAACTGAATCCAAATTTTATATTATGCACTGACTGATTGATTTTAAATTATCCAGATCCAGCAACTTATCCTGAACGAAGAAGACTTCAAACCATCTCATGCTATCATCAAAAACCTTTGTCAACTGTTTAGTACAGTAGAGGAATCTATTTACCTTAATGGTTGGGAAATTGACCAACAAGGTATTGATGCCCTACAATCGGATTTAATAATGTTAAACAAAAAAGTAAGTACTTACGATATAAAGGATATCTGTATAGATCTGTTATTAATTGAATACAGTAAAAATTGAATCACAGTAAAAGTAACATTAATTTATTATTTTATAGTAGTTCGGCTAATATCATATTCTCCAAACAAAAAAACTGAAATAGAGAGAGATTTTTAAATATTTCTAAGTAATTTGTTAATATTAATATTAATTAATAATTTTTGTGGGACAGATCTAGTTGTTCAATTTCTCTAACAGCTTGCGCCATCTGAATGTCGCGTTAAATCTAGCCCGCCATCTAATATTGAATTGTGAAATGTAACATTTATATATATTTTCGCTTCTATTTTGGATTGATCTATGTAATATGATTCAAAATAAGCATTTTTATATTGTTTTTTTCAATTCACTTAAAAATACGTTTAGCTGTCAGTTTTATTCCTTCTAGGTTACATTCATAATTTTCGAATTTCTGTGGATGCAAAATATACATAATTAAAACGTTTAAATAATAATGGATACGTGTTTCAATTCTGCTGTTTATTCATATTGCATACAGTATATCCTGATTCTGATATTAAAAAGTCAATTACATATTGATCATTTTCGCAAAACTGAGTCCAGCCCCAAATTTAATTACATTATTTGACATAAAGGTAGTGCAAAGTATTCGTAATTTAATCACCATTTGACGTGTCATGCCTGTTGTACCATATATGATGCGCAAAAATATTAAACAAGCTGTATGTCGATTAAACGCTATTGATTATATACCTTCAAAGAGAAACATTAATAAAGTAATACTATTTTTATGAAAAAGATTTTAATTAAAGAAATATCTTTATTTTAGCTGAGAATTCGCATTAACGGTGTTTATCTATCAGCATCCACCGATCAGCAAGGCTAATCTTCACGAATTCAAAGTAAGTCAAGCTTTTAAATAAACAACGAGCCGACATTAAAAAATATTGGGATAATTAGGTATGTCACATTGAACGTATTTTCAATATAGTGCTTTTCACCTTCTGCTGGAAACAAAATTAAAGCAAATGTTAAACAACACTTATTACAGAGACTCTGAATAATAAGTCATCAAGAGCTGCTATACTGAATATCATTTGCTGCACTACAGTGGCATTTTAACTAGACGCTCACATACAAATTTAAATCTATATTTAAACGATTTCGAGCCTAAACATAAATAATGAAAATTCAACAATTAAAGTAACTTACAAATATGAATGTTGTTTTTCATGAATTTATTTGATAAATTTGCTTATATTGTACAATAACAAATATTATTTTTCCATTTAGAGAAACTCAATTAGACGTATTTTCAAATAAGGAAGAAACTGAGAATAAAACACGGATGGTGAAGTGTTGTCCCAAATTGAATTGATTATTCGGTGCTCCTGAAGTATGTGTAACAAGATGGCGCACAGCCTGAACATAGTATGTGAACCAGGTTAGGATTCATGTTGTACGTCATCGTGATACGAATACTTCCTGAGCGCCGATTATTGAGCACATAGTCGTGTATTCGTTGAATCACGTTGGGTTCAAGATATTTAGGTATAGTCTAATTTTGATTCGTTGCTTATATTCGTTACTCCGTGATTTGTGGTATTACTTGTCAAAAATGATATACTGTCAAATACCGCAAGAAATATTTAATTATATTTTGAAAGGAATTTTGAAAGTTTCGATAATTTGCTTATTTTAAAATTATGCGACATTGTGGCGGTACATGTATATCATTCATTCATTTTTTTTATTCATTAATTTTTGTCATATGGTTTATTTATCACTAATATTATCACTAATATTCAATATTTAATACATGTAGTTCTAAATTGTAGTTTTGTTTAGTAAACAAAATTTCAAATGTTACGCAAATGGTTTATGAGTATAATAATTTATTCTAATATTCTGTGGATTGATAACAAATGCAAAACAATGCCAAAATTTTACTACTTATCCATACTTTGTTTTCCGAAGAAATGAACACTCTATGACGAGTACCTAAATTGCAAATCGAAAGTTAAATGTGTATACTCACTTTTAAGACACCGTGTATATATAAACTCTGCTTGAATTTTTTGTATATTTAATTTGCATGCTGATGTTAAAATAGCTTGGTCAATGATTTATTTTAACAAAATGAGTAGTAAAAAATTTTTGAAATACAAACTAAGCAGATTTAGAAGAAGTTTGTGACAATCTTTATGGGTAATGTGCATTTCATTTCTAAGGTGCGCATTGAAAAAAAAATGAATTCGGCACATATTGCATAGAATTGAATCACAAATCTATCAATGAGTTGTAATAGTTCACCGCCATTTATAGTTAGCTAAACGTGCTCTGTCGTAGTCGACGCATCATCAGAGATGAATAAAATGTTAAATAAAAACAAACGTGCATGAGTGTTGCCAAATATTTTAATTACCGATTCGGTATGAAAAAAAAAAAGATTTTGTCCATTTTTATTGCCTACATATTTAGAGAGTCCTATTTAGGCCTTACACTTTACCTAACATAAATCTTGATTTAATATATTCAACAGTACGTTATTTATTAGGTCAGTGAGAGATTGGGTATATTCGTATATTCCAACTAAAATTCAAACTTAGATTCATTATATTGCAACAGTAGTAATTATATTTTTACACAATTTAACTGCGAGATGAGTTTTTAGTCCCAATTAAAACTAGAAAATCCACAAAAAACAATCCTGTAGTTGCCCAGGATCTAACGTACCCCATCAAACCGTTACCAGTCCAACCAATAACAATCGCGTATTGCGAAACTGCCTGCTAAATTTGAGCGTCGTCATCCACGCGTGAATGACATATTGGGGTTGATGAGCGAAACATGTTACCTAAAATTTCCAAGACTTATCCAGTTTATGGAGTAACGAGACAACTTTTTGAAGGAGTTTTCTTTTGCGGAGGGTATCGTTCTCGAAATTATATATATTTTGACTCAGTTCACAAAAAAATAGCCAGAAATTGTGAGTAAATTGATAATTTTCCGACCATGGGCCCATATTTTCGCCACTTCCATGGAAACGAAATATCAATCTGGATACATTAGCAACTTTGACATAAAGACATAAATTTTGACATAAATTTTTACGCAGTTATTTCGTCCAATGCCGAAAAGCGCAGCGGTATTTATATCATGAACTACAATATCTAGGAATACCTGAAATGTTTTTTCAATGCTCAAAATGTTTTGTTTTGTTTTGACATTAACAGATGAGCATTAAAAAAACCATAATTTATTTGCGTACGACGACTATGTCAAGTTTGATTTCAATTATTTTTGGTGAACTGTGTGACCAAACTTATTGACTGAAATGAGTTTTGGGCTTTTTCGGCGGCGCACCAGACTCTTATTTCCATAGTGCAGATCTTTTGGATATTTATTTCAATAAGGGTTGATATTGTGGATTCGGATCGAATTAACTTTCTTCGGTCATTGACTCTAAATTATTATTGGCAATATTTTCCAGCAATACCTGTTAAACAAGTAGAAATTGTAGGAGAGTGTTCTATATATTCTTAATCCCGATCTCACGCATCTGTTCTTTGCAAGGCAGCTATTTAAATAGGAAAAATAACATCACAGTAGTTGTAAAATACAATTACTGTTTTAAAAAAAATCATATGAAATTAACACGGTGTCAATCGGCGCCATTTTAATTACATTCACACTCATCTTCAGCAATAATTTTTTAGTTTAATGTAAAAAAGTACAAAAATTTTGTAGAAAATTCATTAGGTAACTAGTTGGTTTATCATTGTCCCAGATGATACATTGAATGCGCATGCACTATTACAGCCGGATTCAATATTCCAAGTTCTAATAACGCAATATTATCAAAGTCGATGTTCTTGTAGTCTTGAGTAATTTCTACTCTGTGCGTTTCAATCAGAATAGTTGACCCTTTTTAAAGACCGTCCTAAAGAATGGTCTAATCGTAGTAAAAATGTTCAAGGATGGTACTTGAGTCATATTTTTATTATCTTTTCACATCAAACTGCAGCTCTTGATTGAAGCGTAGCGAGAGGGTGGGAGTATAGAGGGCGCGGACTTGCCCTTAAATTACTGAAAAAAGTCGTTAATAACACGTGCGATTTCATTTTTAAATCGCCGATTGTTTTTGTCAGCGCCACGTGCTATTTAAGCCGTTGACACCCTTGTGTCGATATTCATTCATTCCCTGAATCGCAAATTTCCATCAACATATGCATGTCGTTTCCCACGGGGTTCTTGCAGGGAATTGCGTGTTAGTTGCCAAAAACGAGGTATTACATTATAATCATCAGTGATTGGATGCTAAAGATGAACTTTCAACCAGATTTTATATTCTTTTTTAGACATTGCAAATCACAAAATTTGGCCACACTTAGTGACGTTTATCGGGAAATACAAATCGAATCAAGATATAATAACGGCTTAAAAATAATCTCAAAGCTGAAAAATCCCGAAGTCGCAAAATTCGAAACCAAGCTATTTATTATCTGACAGTTTATCAATTGTTTCATGTTCACAGACTGTTGTAGTATTTTACAGTAATGAAGTTTTATTATACCGTAAATCGTCACAGAGTTGAGTCGGGAAGAATACAATTAAATTATTATTGAAACATATTTTTAATGCTCGCATGGATTGAATATATTACACTTGACATGGATTGAATATATTACACAGAAAAATCGTTATCCGCTAAACAAGTCGGCGATTTTAAGGTATGACGTGATCGCGGGACTGGTCGATAATCGCCTAATTTATTGTTTAGCACAGACCTTGAACACGAATATATAGTATATAGGGTAAGCACATTACTGCTACAAAAATCCAATAAAATACATCAGGCTAGTCCAAGCATGTCGGCGTTCGGGGCCACAATATTAGTTCTTTGGTGTTTTCGGCCACATTAGTCTCTGACTCTTTACAACAAAGATGGTACTTTTATAAATGAAGCGCTCCTGGAAAGAAAAAACCGAACTGTTATCAAACGATAATGAATAAACTAACACCTAGTTTCATCAAATAATTCTTGTCTCAGAACTTTTTATCTGAAGGAGAATGATCTCGTTTCCGAGGCCTCGCTCGCGTGCCAAATAAATGGTCTCGTGTGCCAAGTTCGGCACGCGTGCCATGGGTTACCCACCCCTGTTCTAATTTATCGAAATGTGTTTACAAATTTCCTGAATCTGGGTAACTATGGCTAACACAAGGTGTCATATTTGCAAGATGCAATCGAATCTACAAAAATATTCTCTAAGAACACAAATATTAGAATTTGATCGGAAAAATTGGAAAACTAGTTTGATGAAAAAATTAAGAGTTTTGAAAAAGAAATTTCTGTCCATAGTAGAATAGCTTATAATTTTACTCAAATGTTAATTTTTCCGTTATTTGAGAATTTTGTTCTGTGCATTTTAAATTTCCATTCCAACGTGAAAACATACAAACACACAGCCTGTTGTTTGACATTAATCCGTAGTTCAGAACGAAAGACTAGGAGATAATTTAAAATAAAAAAAGTGACCTGAAAAAGTCAACGTTTTACGAGTTTTCATGTAGTTCATATCGTCAGATTTATATTTTGCTGAAGAATTGGACCAGTTTGTTATAACTTGCTTAAAATGTCAGTGTCGGGAAATCACTAACGGTTCTGTTTATAAACTGGTTGCATAAAGGCAGCGGTTTTGTTTGCTACTTCTCAAAATTTGAAAACAATTATCTTAAGTTAATTGCTTGAGAACTCGGATGTTTAAATGAATATTTATTTAGATATTGGAAATATCAAAACGGAATTAAAAGAACTTGAAGAAAACCTCAATAAAAAAATAAAAAATATTCACAGTTTTGGGAAGCAGGGTGAGAATAACTGATAATTCCGATTTACCCTTTAATGCTCGCACAGTGGGTCAAATTTGGCACATCAGAGAAAACACTTACTATATTGGTCACGTATTGTTTTTCATATTAGTCCACTTGGTTGCGCTGTTGAGTAACTCAGTTACCATGCATCGACGCGTTTTCTCTATTGCGCAATAAACGAAGGAAATATTCCGAATTTAACAAGTGGGTTGCGGTTTTCGTCTCGTTGATTGTAATCTCGTGTCAGTTGGGCTGCTGGACGTAAATATCGTAGTGATGGGTGACTCAGCAAGGAAGAGTCCTAGCTTAGCAGTTTTTACCTATTTCCTCGGCATTTCGAAATCTTTAGATCATTGGTTCTCAAACTGCGGTCCGCGGTCGCTTAGGGGTCCGCGAAGCGATTTTAAGGGGACCGCGAAGCAGCTTTAACATCGGCACAGAAGCACTTTTATTCGAAGTAAAATTTTTGAACCATATGTATGTGCATTTTTTGTTGGAACAAAATATTCTTGTGTTATGCAAGGGGCAGTGCTATTTACCGCTTGATACATGAGCCTTCCCATTTCATATAAATAAAGATCTTTTATTCTAAATATACGAAGGATTTTGTAGTAACTACTTAAATTTGCCGACCGTGGCACCCCACAGATGATGGCTCGAATTGCTTTATTTTGGATTAACTGTAATTTGTTAAGACTGGTTTTGTCACGACAACCCCAAGTTCACAAACTCGTTCATCTCGAAATGGAGGATTATTTGTACCACGATTTTCATCCTCACATGCCCAAAATTCCATAAAGTACTAGGATGGGAGAATTTGAAGTAATATTAACGAAAACCTAAAAGAAATTTTCAATTCAAATTACTCACATTACTGTTGCATGATTATTAGTTACAACAAGTTAAAATGCTTTACCATCGGTATAATATAAAATGAAATCTGTCGACTTTATTTATGCCAGGAGAGTTGATTTGATTTAGTGACCGTATGTTCCTTCCAACGTTTTATCAATTCCTTTGTTAGTCGATTATCCATCCTTCTTTTACCTATTGAATGTTGTTATTTGTGTTTTTTGTTTGATTCTTGTTCTGTAGACATTGGTTATTAGTTTCAGAATTTTGATTGGTAAAGTTCAGCCACATTTAACTTCTAAACCAGCAGACTAATTGCTGAATTGTCGCCTGCAAAGTAAAACCTAGTTTCAGTGGTTCCTTGTTGTTAGTTTTTTAATAATATCAAGCCTGTATGGTTGTAACATTAGTAATGACAGGATAGTTCGAACGCAAAGTAAATGAACTAGACAAAATACACAAAAGTGGTTAAAAGTCTTGAATGATCATTTTCATTCTTAATACTCGTTTTGCCGTATATCGATGCCTAAAAAATGATTTTTTTTTACAATATATATAAGATTTTGTGTTATTTTTCCGTGAATGCATGAGGGTCAAATATGGCACATAAAATATATACCCCTTTCCAAGGGAGTAGTTAGCCAAAAAAATAAAAATAATGTTGTTTTCTTGAATTTGACACCCCAAGCTACCACTATGAATTTTTTTCACCAAAATCCGTGACATCATGCATTAGAGGGTTAAAACAGTTTATAGAACAGGCGGAACTACCAGACAACTTAGCAACTACCAGAAAATCGTATAATGCTTTAGAATTAAAACAAAAAAGAGGAAATTTATCAAAATAAATGCTCTCAGTTATTTGAGTATTTGATAGAATTTCGTGGTTGTTATCAAAATTGATAAATTTTATTCAATTTCACATAAGTCGAAACAAAATTATTATTTTCCACCAGTTATTATTAGGTAAGGCTGAAAAATAAACTGAATTGGCATGAAACAACAGACAAAAGGAGTGATACAGTAAGTTGAAATGTAATGTATCGTACTGTGGATACTATTCGTAAACTATTATATAAATAATCTGGTCTGTCGTGTAAATTTCGTGATTGTTATACCAACTTCATGAATGAGTTTAAAATAACTTCAAAAAAATTGAATTACCGCAGAACTATGGAATATAAAGCAAATAGGGGTTTTCTATTTTTGTTGCTATTTAAGCTCCCTTATCTAAATCTTACTATTTTTCATACTATCAATATATCGTTACCAACATTTATAGGTAAAATATAAGTGCATTCGTTCTTGTTCGACCATGTAATATTCGACCACATGACAAGTTTAAGATGGTCTTCTTTTTTTCGAGAAAACAGCTGTAAAAAGTATTTTTATTCAGAGTCTCGATATATAATGTCCTCCGCGACGCTTTTGTTACATCACATTTCCAGATATTTTGTTATTTTATAGAAGGTTTTGCTTGTTTCTAAAGCGATTTCATTGTTTTAACGGATTGTAATAATCAAGTAACACGATACATCCACCACCCACAGGTATCCAAAAACAAAGATTTATTGTGTTTCTGTAATACCTGATCTCATATTATAATACAAAATTCTCATAGTCGTCTCTTTTTTGTAAGTTTTACGTAGATGCTTTTATTTGTAATGTTTCATATACGCTTACACGCTCGAAACTGCGCGTGAAATCAAAACAAGATTTAATTAACTTCTAATTAATTTATGAAATGATTTATGCCAAATAATTGAAACGCATCACTAAAAAGATTTTATCTACGAACCATGAATGACAATGAAAATAATAATGTGTGCAATAATGTGTTAGTGTGTATCAAACCAAGAAAGATAATAAGCTGGATAATTAGTTCAAACTAGGGAACAAGGTAAAAATAAGAAAAATTTGAAATAACATGGCACAAGAGTAAAGGATGATTTACTATGTTGAAATCTGATAAATTGTATAACGAGATAGCGATCAGAGACCATCGACATATCGATCTAGCGGCGTGTATCCTTCGCTTTGACTCAATAGCGACACCGCATGTTCCATCACTGATTAATTAATAACTCGCTAATTATACGACATTCATCCAAAATCAGTAGGCGTCTGGTCCGAGATATGATAATGGGATACCGATCAAGATTGATAAATAATGAACACTATCTGTAAACTATTATATGAAACAAATTGTTTGATTTTTCAATATTAAGGTAGTTGAACTAACTTCGAGAATGAAGTTATCAAAATAATATATATGTCTTAAATACTCGCTACCACATAAAAATCTATGGCACCGCAAAGAGAGCTGTACTATTCCTCAGTTTCTTTTCAGCGTGGATGCCTCTTTTTTGATCTCATTGTTTTTCCATACGACCATGTATCGGCGAGATATTGAGTACTTTTGTTTATGTTCGACTATATTTGAGCGAGATCAAGTATGACACCAATAAGAAGCACATCTTTTAATCACTATTTCATCTGTGGCCCGTAAATAGCAAAGGATAAAGCGGGCAATAATGTATCGAACTTCAAGCTCACTTGTTTAATTTTTTTCGAAAGACGAAAGGTCTCGAAAATGTCTTTTTATTTGCGAAGCGCCTTGTCCGATTTCGACAGAGTATGGGTCTGGAGAAGCGCGGGACATACAGGGTTGTTACTATATATTATACTATATATATATATTATATTATACTATACTATATATATATTATACTACTGGTATTAGCTTAGTGGAATGTGCTGGAATCTTTCAGCAAAGTATAATTACCTGGGAGTTTAAAATACCTGGTATCACAAAAAATTGAATTACCGCAGAAAATTGTAATATAAAGCAAAGAGGGTTTTCTATTTTTGTTGCTATTTAAGCTCCCTTATCTTGATCGTACTATTTTTTCATACGATCAATATACCGTTACTAACATTTATAGGTAAAAATATAAGTGCATTCGTTCTTATTCGACCATGTAAAATTTGACCACATAGCAAGTATAAGATGCTCTTCTTTTTTCAAGAAAACAGCCGGAAAAAGTATTTTTATTCATAGTCTCGAAATATGATGTCCTCCGCGACGCTTTTGTTACATCACATTTCCAGATGTTTTGTAATTTTTCAGAAAGTTTTGCTTGTTTCTAAAGCGATTCCATTGTTTCAACGGGTTGTAATAAACAAGTAACACGATACATCCACCACCCACAGGTATCTAAAAACAAAAATTTATTGTGTTTCTGTAATAATTGATCTCATATTATAATACAAAATCCTCATAATTGTCTCTTTTTTGTAAGTTTTCGTTACGTAGATGCTTTTATTTGTATTGTTCCATATACGCTTACACGCTCGAAACTGCGCGTGAAATCAAAACAAGATTTAATCAACTCCTAATTAATTTATGAGATGATTCATGCCAAATAATTGAAACGCATCACTAAAAAGATTTTATCTACGAACCATGAATGACAATGAAAATAATATGTGTGCCATAATGTGTTAGACTCTAACCTTTTCAACTTTATTCAAAGGTATCAAACCAAGAATGATAATAAGCTGGATAATTAGTTCAAATTAGGGAGCAAGGGAAAAATGAGAAGAATTTAAAATAATATGGCACAAGAGTAAGGGATGATTTACTATGTTGAAATCTGATAAATTGTATAAAGAGATAGCAATCAGAGACCGTCGACATATCGATCTAGCGACGTGTATCCTTCGCTTTGACTCAATAGCGACACCGCATGTTCCATCACTGATTAATTTATAACTCGCTAATTATACGACATTCATCCAAAATATGTAGGCGTCTGGTCCGAGATATGATAATGGGATACCGATCAAGATTGATAAATAATGAACACTATCTGTAAACTATTATATGAAACAAATTGTTTGATTATTCAATATTAAGGTAGTTGAACTAACTTCGGGATGAAGTTATTAAAATAATATATATGTCTTAAATACTCGGTACCACAATAAAATTTATGGCACCGCAAGGAGAGCTGTACTATTCTTCAGTTTCTTTTCAAGCGTGGATGCCTTTGTTTTGATCTCACTGTTTTTTCATGCGACCAGTATAATGTTACCTTCATGTATCGGCGAGATATGAAGTACTTTTGTTCTTGTTCGACTATATTTAAGTGAGATCAAGTATGACACGAATGAGGAGCACATCGTTGAATCACTATTTCATCTGTGGCCCGTAAATAGCAAAGAATAAAGCGGGCACCTTCTTTACTTTCTTTACATTAGAAGCGCACTTCTTTAATTTTTTCGAAAGACGAAAGGTCTCGAAAATGTTATTTTTTTTTTGCTAGGCGTCTTGTCAGATTTCGACAGAGTATGGGTCTGGATAAGCGCTGGACATAGAGGGTTGTGTTTTGACATATTATACTACTGTTATTAGTTTAGTGGAATGTGCTGGAATCTTTCAGCAAAGTATACTTTCAGAAATCAGATGTCCGAAGGGCTTTTAATAAATCTTCATATACTATTTTGAGCCGTTAACTAACAGATTTTTAGAGTTTGGTCAGTGTAAAATATTTTTTAAATTTCTGAGAAATTTATAAACTATTCAACATTCAATACCTAGCCACTTGATCACAAATAAACCAAAAATTATAAGATCACATATTTATTTGCTTGAAAAAAATCGTCTTAGCTGCTGAAATATCGGCATTAAATATTATAGTTCTTATCTGAACAGGCCGGACATTGATCAGACGAAACGATACAGAAATACGTTTGTGTCAGCGTTCTGAATCGAATAAAATATTGTTTATACTAGCTTTGTTCCATGTTCGATATCTTATTATTGTACCGATATATGATAGAATAACTCGAGGCTTATAAAGAAATACAATTTAGTTATTCTGGTATACTTTAGATTTAAACCTTTGCTATTGTTTGATTTGCTTAATAATATAGGTCAACTCATGCCTAGACTAACGTATTTTGAATTCATCATTTATTTGAGGAGACTTTTGTCTTCATGTGATGTGTATTTTTACTAAAATTTTGAATGTCGTACTATCGTTATTATGTCATAGAATCACGCGAAGCTTTGTAACGCTACGTTTTAGGATTTTTCCTATTATTCGGCATGTTCATGTTTGTTTGTTTGTACCGAACCATTCTTTTGTTGGACTGTAATCAGATACTCAGACTCATATGATACAGTCAGTGCGTGTCGTATAAACCCTCAGTTTGTCTACCGTTCTTTTTTCATTTAAAAATTATGCTTTATTAAGTCTGAAGTGATTCATATAAGTTATTACTTATCGATCTTGATCGGTAAGTATGTTGATAGGTATTTGTCTGTTAGATGCACGCGATATCTCACGAAAGCAAAGTTGAGATCTGCTCCAAACTCTGCATGTGCATTCATCATATCTCGAAACAGAAGCCTATCGATTTTGGATGAATTATGTCGTATAATTAGCGAGTTATTAATTAATTAGTGATGGGACACGCGGTGTCACTATAGAGTCATAAATCGAAACCGCAGTTTCGGTCGTTAAGTCTTCGGTCTTCAACCGATATTCTCGTATTGAAGACATTATTAAATTCATTGTTTATCTAAATTACTTGATCTCATACTAAAATGAAAATCATTTAAAAGGTGGCTGTTTTTTGTAACTTTCTATTCGAGCGTGGGTCGCTTTAATTTTACTCTACTGTTTTACATATGCATGTGGAAACGAGACAAAATACACCGTAATTGAGTTCCGATTCTATATAATTCATTATTGGCGATAAAATGAATTGCATCCAAAAATCTTTAATTCACTGGTTCTGAATAGCAAATTAGAAAACACACTGATAGATGAAATGACAAGTTTTCAGTTTAATCAAATATTCAGAGCAAAACGAACCATGATTTATGAAAAGATGTGATTTTGATATCCGCTCCTACTTCAGACAAAATTTGAATTTAAGTTTTGTAGAACAGACGGAACTACCAGATAACATAATACTTACTAGAAAACGTATAAATGCTTTAGAATTGAAACAACAAGGAAGAAATTTATTAAACAATATGCTCTCAGGTACTTGAGTATTTGGTACCAAAGTTGATTAATTTTAATTTAATATCACAATAGCCGAAACAAAATTAATTTTTTCAACTATTTAGTATCAAGTAAGGTTAGAAAATAAATTGAAATGTCTCAACACAACAGCCAAAAAGAGAGAATTGCTATGTTGAAATTTAATGTAAAGTACTATGGATACTATTTGTAAACTATGATATAAAAAATCTGTTTTTTCGTGTAAATATCGTGACTGTTAAACCAACTTCAAGAATGAGGTTAAAATACCTGATACCACAAAAATGGTAAGTCAAAGAAATAAGAGGTGTCCTATTTTTTGTTGTTATGCAAGCGCCCTTACTTTGATCGTATCATTTTTCATACGATCAATAGACCGTTACTAACATATAGTTAAAATATAAGTGCCTTCGTTCTTATTCAACCATGTAAGATTTGACCACATGGCAAGTATAAGATGTTCTTCTTTATAGCACTATTTCCGGGGCTGCCATCGAAATGAACCCAAAAATAAGGACATCGAAAAAAAATAATAAAAGGATAAAAAAAACAAGTAAATGTAATAAACAAAATGTATTTAAGTCAGTGCGACCTGTGTCTAATCAAACTTTCCACTAGAAAGGATTTGCTCCAGCAGTTTTTTATTCTTAGAAACAATCTGTTTCATATCACTTTTAAGTTAGATTTTGATTCTAGTAACACGAACTGATTTTGGCCGGTAGGCTATTGTTTTGCCATTGTGTCAATTAGTTTTCTGTTATTACGTAATGAAAGCGTAATTATTGCAAATGAATTCGAATTAATCCAATTTAAGTGACTGGTATAAGAATGTCTACCCATAAAATAAGGACAAAAATATGTATACATGTCAAAATAAGAACGTTTCTTAGAAATAAGGACAAAAATATTTTCTAATACAAAACCTTCGAAATAGGGACAAATCGTACAAATCAGGACGTTATGGCAGGCCCAACTATTTCATATGTGTCGCTAAAGTAGAAAAAAGAAAAGCGGCATTGGTTGATTGAACTCTAACTTCTTCCAATTTCATTTGAAAAACGAAATGTTTAAGAATTTACTCTGTATTACTTACCGAGCGTATTGTTAGACTCGGGCAGGTTAAAATAAGTTGGGAGGCTTTATATTGTTTTGATAAATTTCACTATCTCTATTAGATTAAGAAAGGTGTTGGAATTTTTCAGTAAAGTTCAATTCTAGGAGTTGCTGTCAAAACTGCTGCTAATGATTGCTGCTCAATACTTAATTTTAATTGAAACTTCAACTTACAGAGTTTTTATTGTTCCTTTGAGAAAACTGCTGTCTGCGCGAAATAGGTATTTTATTTGAGACCTTACATTCGATGTCTTGCTATTTGTCGTAATATGTATTAAATCACAGCGACGTTTTGTAACGAAACATTTCAGATATATTATATTATTCAGATTTGTTCATGTTTTGTTTGTAGCTTGATGGCCGTCTTCTTTGGTCTAGTGATCAGCATACTCCTTCATGTATACGGAACGTGCCCGGTTAACCCTTAGCTGGGAAACAGGCAGTGAAATGATCATTTTATTCATGTCTTGATATTTGATGTCTTGCGCAACGCTTTTGTTACATCACATTCCCAGATTTTTTGTCATTCTTTATAAGTTTTGTTAACTTGTTTCTAAAGCGATTTCATTGTTTTAACCGATTGTAATAAGCGAGTAACACGATACGTCCTTTCACCCACAGGTATTAAAAAAAACAAAAATTTATCATGTTTCTGTAACACCTGACCCTTAGCTTTTAGGTTAACCCTAACCTTTAGTTTTATTTATAGATGTGAGATTTTATTCAGACTTGAAAAGTGAAAGGAGGAATTCATGAGCGTTACATTAGGGTCTGAGTTCGGCATTAGAGACGCCCAAAAAAAGGCATTATTCAACTGAATACCATTGACAGAATATTTCTGTAGCTGCGTTCTAAGAATAAAAATCAATTAAAGGATGATGAATAGGCTAAACCATCCATGTTATTTGATTTTATTATAAATACCAAATATGGTAACTCACTTATGCTTGGACATCCGCCAGTTGTTTTTTCTTAAGGAAACAGCAGTAAAATGTATTTTTATTCAATGTCTTGATATTCGATGTCTTGCGCAACGCTTCTGTTACATCACATTCCCAATTTTTTTGTCATTCTTCAGAAGTTTTGTTTGCTTGTTTCTAAAGCGATTTCATTGTTTTAACCGATTGTAATAAGCGAGTAACACGATACATCCCCTCACCTACAGGTATCAAAAAACAAAAATTTATTATGTTTCTGTATACCTGATATCATATTATAATACAAAAGCCTCATAGTTGGCTCTTTTTTAAGTTTCCATTACGTAGATGCTTTTATTTGTATTGCTTAACACACGCCCACACGCTAGTAACAGCGCGTGGAATCAAAACAAAATTCGATTAACTCCTAATTAATGAGCTGTTGTGTGGCAAATGATTGAAACGCGCCGTTATGAAGATTTTATCTATATATGAACCATGAATGGCAAAGAAAATAATAATCTGTGCAATAATGCGTTGAACTTATTCAACTTTATTCGGAAAGTATCAAACCATAGATGATGATAGGCAAAATAATTGTATCAAACTAGTAAAAAAGTTGAGAATAATATTAAATTAAAATGACATGGCACAAGAGTAAAAAGGAGTGATTATATCGTATATTGAGTACTATATGTAAACTATTATATGAAAAAAACTGTTTGATCGTTTATATATTAGCTTAATTACCTTCAAGAATAAAGTTTTCAAAATATTATATATGTATCAAATTCCCTGTACTACAATAAAATCTATGGCAACGCGATTCCAGTTTTCAGTTGCTTTTCGAGCGTAAATGCCTTTATTTTTTATCTTTTTGTTTTTCCATACGATCAGTATAATGTTACCTTCATGTATCGGCGTGGTATAAAGTACCATTGTTCTTGTTCGACTATATTTCACGGAGATCAAGTATGGCAAGAATAGGAAGCGCATCTTTAAATCACTGTTTTATGTGTGGCCCGTAAATAGCAAATGAAATGGGGCATTCGTGTAACGAACGCTCCCTTCTTCATTTTTTCCAAAGACAAAAGGTCTCGAAGATGTTCTATGTATTTTTTGCCGAGCGTATTATCAGATTTCGACAGAGTATGGATCGGTAGAAACGTTTGACATATAGGGTTGTGTTTTGACATATTATACTACTGGTATTAGCTCAATAAAATGTGTTGCAATCGTTTAGCAAAGTATAATTCTAATTATTAGATTTCCGAAGAGCTTTTAATAAATCTTCATATTCAATTTTGAGGCGTTAACTTACAGTTCTTTCGATTTTGGTTAGTGCAAAGATTTTATTAAATTACTGAAAATTGAATAAACTATGAGACGACATTTAGTAACTAACCAATTAAATAAAAAAAAATTAGATGATTTAGGTTTTTATTTTCAGAAATAGCGGCATTAAAAATATTAGTTCCTATCTAAACAGACCGGACCTCAGTCAGACGAAACGATACAGAAATACGTTGAACAGAGACCGTCGACATATCAATCTAGCGGCGTGTATCCTTCGCTTTGACTCAATAGCGACACCGCATCTCCCATCACTGATTAATTAATACCTGACTAATTATACGACATAATCCATCCAAAATCAGTAAGCGTTTGGTCCGAGATATGATAAACTGATACCGATCAAGATCGATAAATAATGAACACTATCTGTAACAATTATATGAAAAAAACTATTTGATCTTTCAATATTTATTTAATGGAACTAACTTCGAGAATGAAGTTATTAAAATAATATATATGTCTTAAATACGCGGTACCACAATAAAATCTATGGCACCGCAAAGAGAGCTGTACTATTCCTCAGTTTCTTTTCAAGCGTGGATGCCTTGGTTTTGATCTCATTGTTTTTCCATACGACCAGTATAATGTTACCTTCATGTATCGGCGAGATATGGAGTACTTTTGTTCTTGTTCGACTAAATTTAAGTGAGATCAAGTATGGCACGAATAAGAAGCACATCTTTAAATCACTATTTCATCTGTGGCCCGTAAATAGGAAAGGATAAAATGGGCAACAATGTATCGAACTTCAAGCTCACTTCTTTAATTTTTTCGAAAGACGAAAGGTCTTGAAAATGTTCTTTTTTTTGCTAAGCGTCTTGTCAGATTTCGACAGAATATGGGTTGGATAAGCGCTGGACATAAAGGGTTGTGTTTTGACATATTATACTACTGGTATTAGCTTAGTGGAATGTGCTGGAATCTTTCAGCAAAGTATAATTTCAGAAATCAGATGTCCGAAGGGCTTTTAATAAATCTTCATATACTATTTTGAGCCTGTTAACTTACAGATTTTTTAGAGTTTGGTCAGTGTAAAATATTTTTTAAATTTCTGAGAAATTTATAAACTATTCAACATTTAATAACTACCCACTTAATTACAAATAAACCAAAAATTATAAGATCACATATTTATTTGCTTGAAAAAATCGTCTTAGCTGCTGAAATATCGGCATTAAATATTATAGTTCTTGTCTGAACAGGACGGACATCGATCAGACGAAACGATACAGAAATACGTTTGTGTCAGCTTTCTGAATCGAATAAAATATTTTTTATACTTGCTTTGTTCTATATTCGATATCTCGTTATTATCCCGATATATACTAGAATAACTCGAGGCTTATAAAAAAAAATGCAATTTAGCTATTCTGGTATGTTTTAGATTTAAACCTTTGCTATTGTTTGATTTGCCTAATAATATATGTCAATTCATGCCTAGACTGACGTATTTTGAAATCATCATTTATTTGAGGAGACTTCTGTCTTCATGTGATGTGTATTTTTACTTAGAATTTTAAATGTCTTACTATCGTTATTATGTCATAGAATCACGCGAAGCTTTGTAACGCTACGTTTTAGGATTTTTCTTATTATTGCTTTATTCGGAATGTTTATGTTTGTTTGTTTGTACCGAACCATTCTTTTGTCGGACTGTAATCAGATACTCAGACTCATATGATACAGTCAGTGCGTGTCGTATAAACCCTCGGTTTGTCTACCATTCTTTTTTTCATTTATAGATTATGCTTTATTAAGTCTGAAGTGAATCATAGAAGTTATTACTTATCGATCTTGATCGGTAAGCATGTAGATAGGTATTATTTGTCTGTTTGTCTGTTAGATGCACGCGATATCTCACGAAAACAATGAATGAATGAATCTGCTACAAATTTTGCATGTGCATTTATCATATCTCGGACCAGAAGCCTATTGATTTTGGATGAATTATGTCGTATAATTAGCGAGTTATTACTTAATTAGTGATGGGACACGCGGTGTCACTATAGAGTCATAAATCGAAAACGCAGTTTCGGTCGTTAAGTCTTCGGGCTTCAACCGATATTCTCGTATTGAAGACATTATTAAATTCATTGTTTATCTAAATTACTTGATCTCATACTAAAATGAAATTCATTTAAAAGGTGGCTGTTTTTTGTAACTTTCTATTCGAGCGTGGGTCGCTTTAATTTTACTCTACTGTTTTACATATGCACGTGGAAACAAACAAAATACACCGTAATTGAGTTCCGATTTTATATAATTCATTATTGGCGATAAAATGAATTGCATCCAAAAATCTTTCATCCACTGGTTCTGAATAGCAAATTAGAAAACACACTGATAGATGAAATGTCAAGTTTTCAGTTTATTGAAATATTCAGATCAAAACGAACCATGATTTATGAAATGATGTGATTTTGATATTCGCTCCCGCTTTAGACAATATTTGAATTTAGGTTTTGTAGAACAGACGGAACAACCAGATAACTTAATAACTACTAGAAAACGTATAAATGCTTTAAAATAAAACTACAAGGAAGAAATTTATTAAACAACATGCTCTCAGGTATTTGAATATTTGGTACCAAAGTTGATAAATTTTATTTAATATCACAATAGTCGAAACAAAATAATTATTTTCCACTATTTAGTATCAAGTAAGGTTAAAAAATAAATTGAAATGACATAACACAACAGCAAAAAGGAGTGAATTGCTATGTTGAAATTTAATGTAATGTACTATGTATACTATTTGTAAACTATGATATAAAAAATCTGTTTTTTCGTGTAAATATCGTGACTGTTAACCAACTTCAAGAATGAGGTTAAAATACCTGATACCACAAAAATTGTAAGTCAAAGAAAAGAGAGGTGTTCTATTTTTTGTTATTATGCAAGCTCCCTTATTTTGATCGTATCATTTTTCCGTACGATCAATATACCGTTACCATTATGTATGGATAAAATATAAGTGCCTTCGTTCTTATTCGACCATGTAAGATTTGGCCACATGACAAGTATAAGATGCTCTTCTTTACAGCATTATTTCCGGGGCTGCCATCGATATGAACCCAAAAATAAGGACATCGGGGAAACATAATAATAGAATACCAAACAACGAAACGTAATAAACAAAATGTATTTATGCCAGTGCGACCCGTGTTCAATCATACTTTCCACTAGAAAGGATTTGCTCCAGCAGTTTTTTATTCTTAGAAACAATCTGTTCCATATCATTTTCAAGTTAGATTTTGATTCTCGTAACACGAATTGATTTTGGCCGGTAGGCTATTGTTTTGCCATTGTGTCAATTAATTTTTTGTTAGTACGTCATGAAAGCGTAATTATTGCGAATGAATTCGAATTGATCCAATCTAAGTGACTAGTATAAGAACGTCTACCCATAAAATAAGGACAATAATATGTATACATGTCAAAATAGAAACGTTTCTTAGAAATAAGGACAAAAATATTTTCTAATACAAAACCTTCAAAATAGGGACAAATCGTACAAATCAGGACGTTATGGCAGTCCCGACTATTTCATATGTGGCCATTAAATAGAAAAAAGAAATAACGGCATTGGTTGATTAAACTCTAACTTCTTCCAATTTCATTTGAAAAACGAATTGTTTAAGAATTTACTCTGTATTACTTGCCGAGCCTATTGTTAGACTTAGGCAAGTTATAAATAAGTCTGATGGCTTTTTGAAAAGCAAACAAACTGTTTTGACTCTTAAGAAAGGTGTTGGAATTTTATTGTAAAGTTTAATTCCAAGAATTGCTGTCCAAACAGCTGCCAATGAAGCTTTATACTTAATATTATTTAAAACTTCAACTTACAGAGTTTTTATTGCTTATTCGAGAAAAAACTGCTGTCTGCGCGAGACAGGTATTTTATTTGAGACCTTACATTCGATGTCTTGCTATCGTTGTAATATATATTGAAATCCCCCGACGTTTTGTAACGAAACATTATTGGATATATTGTATTCTTCAGAATGTTCATGTTTCTTTGTACCAATGTCATTCTTTTATAATACTGTGATCAGATATTCTTATGATACGACGAGTGCCTGGTTAACCCACGGAAGTGAATAACATTTAGAGGATATTTCTGTATCTGCATTCTAAGAAGAAAAAATCAATAAAATGATAATAAATATGCTAAACCGTCCATGTAATTTGATTTTATTATAAATACCAAATATGGTAACTCAGTTATGCTTAGACATCCGCCAGTTTTTTTTTTTTTTTTTTTTCACGGAAACATCATTGAAATGTATTTTTATTTAATATCTCGAGATTTGATGTCTTGTGCAACGCTTTCGTTACATCACATTTCCAGATTATTTTCATTTTTTAGAAATGTGTTTGTTTGTTTCTAAAGCGATTTCATTGTTTTAACCGATTGTAATAAGCCAGGAACACGATACATCCCCTCACCTACGGGTATCAAAAAACAAAAACTTATTGTGTTTCTGTATACCTGATATCATATTATAATACAAAATCCTCATAGTTGTCTCTTTTTTGTAAGTTTCCATTACGTAGATGCTTTTATTTGTATTGTTTCACACACGCCCACACGCTAGAAACAGCGCGTGGAATAAAAAAAAATCAATAAACTCCTAATTTATGAGCTGGTGTGTGGCAAATAATTGAAACGCGCCGCTAAAAAGATTTTATTTATATGAACCATGAATGGCAAATAAAATAATAATGTGTTGGACTCTAACTTACTCAACTTTATTCGAAAAGTATCAAATCATAGATGATGATAGGCAAAATAACTGTATCAAACTAGTAAACAAGGTGGGAATAATATTAAATTGAAATGGCATGGCACAAGAGTAAAGGGTAGTGATTATATCGTATATTGAATACTATATGTAAACTATTATATGAAAAAACCTGTTTAATAGTTTCTATATTAGTTTAATTAACTTTAAGAATAAAGTTATCAAAATAATATATATATATATATTTCTTAAATGCCCTGTACCACAATAAAATCTATTGCAACGCGATTCTAATTTTTAGTTGTTTTTCAAGCGTGGATGCCTTTATTTTTTATCTTATTGTTTTTCCATACGACCAGTATAATGTTACTTTCATGTATCGGCGAGGTATAAAGTACCATTGTTCTTGTTCGACTATATTTCACGGAGATTGAGTATGGCAGGAATAGGAAACGCATCTTTAAATCACTATTATATATATGGCCCGTAAATGGCAAAGGAGGAGGGGGCATTCATGTATCGAATGCTCATTTCTTCAATTTTTCAAAAACGAAAGGTCTGAAATATGTTCTATGTATTTTTGCCGAGCGTCGTGTCTGATTTCGTCAGAGTAGGGTCGGAAGAAGCGTTTGACATATAGGGTTGTGTTTTGACATATTATACTACTGCTATTAGCTTAAGAAATGTGCTGGAATCTTTCAGCAAGGTATAAGCTATTCTGGTATGTTCTAGAAAATTAAACCATTATTAACCGTTATTGTTTGATTCTCCTAATAATATAAGTCAATTCATGCCTCGATCCCCGTATTTTGAATTTATTGTCTATTTGAGGAGATTTCTGTCCTCACGTGATGTGTATTTTCACTTGAAATATTGAATGTCTTACTATCGTTTTAATATGTTATAGAATCACGCGAATCTTGGTAACGCTGCGTTTAAGAATTTTTATTTGTGATCGGAATGTTCATATTTGTTTGTTTGTACCGATGCCGATTGTTTTGTCGGACTGTAATCAGATAGTCACATGATACAGTGCGTGTCGTATGAACCCTCAATTTGTCCACCGTCCTTTTCCATTTATAGATTAGGTTTTATTCAGACTCTAAAAATTTATTTACTACTATTTAGTATCAAGTGGAGTCAGAAAATAAATTGAAATGACATAACACAACAGACAAAAAAAGAGAATTGCTATGTTGAAATTCAATGTAATGTACTATGGATGCTATTTGTAAACTATGATATAAAAAATCTGTTTTTTCGTGTAAATATCGTGACTGTTAAACCAACTTCAAGAATGAGATTAAAATACCTGATACCAAAAAAATTGTAAGTCAAGGAAAAGAGAGGTGTCCTATTTTTTTGTTGTTATGCAAGCGCACTTATTTTGATTGTATCATTTTTCATATAGCCTGGGATCAATAGACCGTTGTCATCAAGTATAGGTAAAATATTGTTGCCTTCGTTCTTATTCGACCATGTGAGATTTTACCACATGCCAAGTATAAGATGCTCTTCTTTATAGCACTTTTTCCGGGGCCCCCATCGAAATGAACCCAAAAATAAGGACATCGGAAAAACATAATAATAGGATAACAAACAACTAAATGTAATGAACAAAATGTATTTATGTCAGAGTGACCGGTGTCTAATCATACTTTCCACTAGAAAGGATTTGCTCCAGCAGTTTTTTATTCTCAGAAACGATCTGTTTCAGTTCACTTTTAAGTTAGATTTTGATTCTAGTAACACGAACTGATTTTGGCCGGTAGGCTATTGTTTTGCCATTGTGTCAATTAATTTGCTGTTATTACGTAATGAAAGCGTAATTATTGCGAATGAATTCGAATTGACCAATCTAAGAGACTGGTATAAGAACCGCTACTCATAAATACATCAACTTAAACCCTCATGCATTTTTACTATTTTAAATTTTTATTCAATGTTTATTTTAATCCACACTTTTTATGGTATAACATGCCTTTAAACAAGATAATTTAGAATTAAAATGAACAAAATGATATGAAAATAAAAATAAAAATAATTGTGCTCAATGAGCAATTCGATTAGCCGTTACAAACCAGTGACGATTTATGACATTTGCAAATGACGTCACTTACGTAACCAGTAATTTTGCAACTTTTGCATGCCATATGCTATATTTAATTTAAGTTTACTTGTGCAATTTCTCGATTAAACTGAAATGAAACATCTTATAAAACTTATTTTATTCTATATTTTAGGGCAATAGACGTCAAATATGACGTAATTTTTTTTTCAAATCTTCAATGCTAGCTCATGTTTAACCTCCTCAAGCAGTCAACATCGTTATGCTACGTCACGTACGTCAGCAATCTCCTTGTTGTGGGCGCACTCGCTGGAGCATGGCGTTGAGTTGATCTAGATCGTCAATACTCTTTTTATTGAACCTTTCGTTCTCACGTATATTTCATTGTATTCTGTAGTATTTTTATATTTTTTGTATTGCTCAATGGCGTTAATAATATAAGCTTAACCCTGAATTTGAACTATTTTGATATATAATTAATTCTAAAATCTTGTTGTCCAACCACTCTAACTGACATAATATATACCTGACAATAATTTGCAGGATGACGTGGTGTACAAACCAATTCATTGCTCAATTTACAATTAAAGAATTAAATAGGCACTGACTAACAATGTAATGCAAGTTCCATATAAAAAACTAATTTGCGTGAAGAATAAGTTACACTGAGAGGTTATATATTCTTTATATCTAAAATCTGATAAATCAAATTTCATATTTTTAAATTGTTTGCTCAATATTCTTTCCAATACGTGGATTTATAAAATTGTACAAGCCTCAATAATATTTTTTAATATTTCTTGGGTAATTTCTCTTGACATTGATATTTAATATTTGGTACTTCTTGTTTATAATTTTGATGCATTTTTACAACATATTTTTAACCAAAAATTGTATTTGAATCTTGAATATTAGATTTTTTCGTTGAATTGAATATTCTGGGGCTTTTAAGCTTTTATGCAGTGTGTCTCATGCAAATTAGAGCAGTGAGAATATAAATATAAATATAGTTTGGGGATACAACCCACAATCAGTAATAGCATTTTTGGATTACTGGGTGTTATGCATGGATATAATAGGAAGATAAAAAGTATATACATAACAAACCAAAGAAAGCGATAAGGAGGTGGTATAACTTTGTTTGTCGGAAATGTGAATAACTATTGGATATTCGCTATAGGAGACCTTTGTCTGTCTGTGATCCAGCTCTGGCGTCTTAACGGTTGGACCCATCTAGATGAAATTTCACACACGGGTTATCCTTTCACCCTAGTAATGTGCGTTTTATAGCAAGTTCGGATAGAATTTACGTTTCCATGGCAACTGCGAAAAAACGCTCCGATCGTTACGAAATTTCCAGTTTTTTCACAATTTATCGCCGTTTTCTCGTTAACCATGTCAAAAATTAAAATTCCAAGAACTCTAGCTTCCGAAGAAGAAAATACTTGTTCGAACTAGTCATCTGTCGTCTCGATACTCCATTAACTGGAGAACCCTTCAGGATTTTAGTGAATATTATTTTAATCATTAACTACAGTATATCTTCACGCGAGAATGTTTACGAAACGCACAGCGCTTAAATGAACTGGCAGTTTTGGTAACCCGCTCACTTAATCACGATGCCATTTTAGATCCGCAAGTTTCTATGAATGGTAACCGGTTGCTTGAGTGCGGGCCTCAACTATCAACGGAGATTCAGGGCGCCTACCGGCTTGTTTATAAAATAAACAGTCATAGAATAATAATAGATTTTTATTGAAAGCGCTTGCACAATTACCTTGAAGTGAATGATTTAAAATCTTTATATTCATCATGTTTCGTTGAGCCAATGAATGAGTTCCTATTAGATAGCTGCCGAAGAACATACTTATTTATGAATAGAGTAAAAATACTCGTCATAGTCAAAACATTGAAGATAAATTTTAACCTATAATTATGTCTTTCGAGTGGAAGGGGGATATATCGATGTCATTGTCTGAATTTTAGCAATTTTGTTCAATGCCAATGAAAATTTCGTGCTTGCCAAAAAAAATAGGAAAAAATATATACTCTCAGTCGTCAACAATATATTTAAAATAAAGGAGTTTTTTGCGCTATGACAATACATGTAAGCTATAAAGAAAACATTGAAATAAATTAAAAAAATTGTGCCAATTTACTCGTAAATATCACATGGCAAATTTTTAGATCATAAATGATTTGACTTTTTATGTTTAATATTTACCATTGCTGTATTCGCAAGCTTCAATGTTTTAAACAATTGATGCAGTTATATTTGAAAGTGTTTCTAGAACAGCTTTGAGTGTCAAAGTTAAAAATAATCCAATATTCAGTAGATGAAAATATACAAAGTTTCGTATATCACAAAGTTGCATCATACTTGCACACGATTGCTGAATTAAGCAGAATAAATAGTATTTACTTTAAAACCTGTTGTCGAATTAAACTTCTGGATATAAGTTTTCCCCTTTTTCAGCTCTTATTTCCAGTAGAAATAAATTTACTTATAAAATCTCTAGATTGTCTCAATAGTTTTAGTTTAGAAATCGTTATATAGTTGTATAATTTGTATCTATTCTATTGTAGGAGAAAATAAATGTATTTTCTTCAAAAGTATTGTAATAACATTGTTTCACAATTTCCAAAGTTAAATTTTGTAAGCAGATGACAATTTTAGTGATAAACAGATGAGTAGTAGTGTTTGATTATTATAAATTTAGGTAAATCTAGAATTTTAATGAATGGTATATGTAAGTCTTATATCTTCTATTTCTATCGGAGTCAACAGTGTAGGAGCTATGAGAAAGAAAGGGGTTGCAATAAATGTGCTTTCACCAGACGTGGTAATTATTCAAAACTATGTTCCGAGAGATTGTTAGGTAGAATAATACCAGAATGGGCATTTAATAATAAAATAAAACTCCTAAAGTAATGTCGCTCCAATTATTCATAACTTTTAAGCCAAAAGTTTTCAAATATTTCGCAAATTTATTTATTTCAGACAGTAAAGGTGCTAAACATTCATATTCAGGTTGTTTTAAATATGCTGGACACGGAGTGTTTGTAAAAGATTAAATACTTAGTCAGCGAAAAACATAATTAATGATGTTTGTATAAGCTGTAAATACCACTTTGTTTGATGCGCGAAACTGAGTAACATTCTATATTGTAATTGATAGGCTTTGTGCACAAAGTATTTCTCTCATATGTTCCTTAAAATTTATTTGGAAAAGAAATATTTCTTGTATATAGAGTTGAAAAATGTTGCTCAAAATTTTGAAAATACTTATGCCGTTTTTGCGAGAAGATTCGGAATTTTAGTTGATTGTCTGTTTAGTTGGTTTAGATTGTCTGTTTATTTGAACCTAATATTAATATATGGTTTGTGCATGGTTAATATATGCTTGATGGTTCTGTTTACTTATTTGTAAACTACCTTAATATCTAATTTAATGCAAATAGAAACAATCTGATCTTAAGTCTCATAAACGAAGCATTTCAATCAATCTCACTAGTTTGCTACAATATGTTTTAAGCCATTTCCTAGACATAGTAAACAGAACTGCATGCGTTAGGCAAAATAATCAAATCATTGGTACATACATTTAAATTTAAATTAAAGAGATTTTTCTGAATTTCTTTTCAATTGTAGTTTTGAGTTCAACAATTGTTTAGAAAATGTTCCTCCCACAAATTAAAATCTAAAGTGTTCAAGTCTAATGACTGAAGTTACCACTTGCGTGATTCGATATGTGTGGGTCGCCTGTCTTGCTGGAACCACTAATCAACTAAACCAATTTCTCTACTTCGTTCAAATGTTGTTGTCCAGCACTTTCTCAGCACCGCCACATAATGTTCCATATTCATCGCTTGATTTTTCGTCTTCAAACCAATATGTCCCAATTATTCAATGTTTGGAAATAGCTTCTAAAAATTCTGTGTCTAAATTTCTTTGTGAGTTTTATTTTTGGATATGTTATACCAACTTAAAAAATATGTTTACCATTGACCAGACAGACAGACAGCAGACTTTCATAAACAAAAACTGGGTGATTGACAATGTTGCGCAGTGTCTACAAGTCTGTCTCTTATGCCTAGCTGCAAATTTGGATATATTCCAAAGAGAACAACCTCAACAATACATCAACTTGTACCGTCATGCATTTTTACTATTTTAAATTAGTTTTAACAATCATTTTAATCCACACTTTTTATGGTATAACATGAATTAAAAAACGAGATAATTTGGAATTCAGAAAAACAAAAATGCGCAATTCGATTAGCCGTTATCTCCTTTTTACAAACCAGTGACGACTTATGACATTTGCAAATTACGTCACTTACTTAACCAGTAATATTGCAACTTTTGCGTGCTATATGCTATATTTAATTTAAATTTACTTGTGAGATTTCTCGATTAAACCGAAATGAAACATCTTCTGAAACTTATTCTATATTTTAGGGCAATAGACTTCAACTATGACGTAATTTTTGTTTCAAATTTTCAATGCTAGCTTATGTTTAAGCTCCTAAAGTAGTCAACATCGTTATGCTACGTCACGTACGTCAGCAATTTCCTTGTTGTGGGCGCGCTCGCTGGAGATGACGTTGAGTTGATCTATTTCGTCAATACTCTTTTTATTAAACCTTCCGTTCTCACGTATATTTTAGTTCACAAATTGTTTTAATTATTTTTGCTTATTTACTTCTGTATTGTTTGACTTAATCTGCTTCTATAATGGTGTCCCTGACATGATGACTTTTGATAGTCTTTTCGCGATCACTCGTCTATTGCAGTTCAAATATTGTACTTTATTCTTTCTAGGAATTTGTTTAATATTTACCATTTGTTTGTATGTACAATGTTTTTGCACGACGAAAAATAAATATCTGAATCTCTCTTCATTACGTGATTATTTGTAACTGTATCTTGTTGTATAACTATTTGACATAATATATACCTGACAATAATTTGCAGAATGGCTTGATGTACAAACAATTCATTAGATTATTTATTCCAAATTCTTCTCCCGAATAAAATATTATTCACTCTGCTAACAAACTAACTATAAACATATCAATATTTCTATAACAAAAGTGTTTGATGGATTTTTAAAGATTTTTTTTTTATTTTAAATAAAAATATTTGCAACAGATTGGTTTTATGCTAGTTATGACAATGATCTGAATTTAAAAAATTCAGTTTTTTTATAAGATCAGCTTTTTTACAGCATGTTTTGTGTGTGAGATGTGGTTTGGTTGTAGGTTTTTGTTTAAAGGTTTGAATCCGACAAAACCGTTCAATAGTCAACAACTTTAGAAACTATATACGTATTCGTATTACAATTGCAAGTAATATTAAACTAATATTTTTGAAAAAGTAGCCTGAAATGATTTTTTGTAAAATTAGCTCCATTAAATTGAATCGTGTAATTTTGTGCTAACCTTGGGGCCGATAGTTTATTGTTGTTTTAAGAGACCAACATTTATAATATATTTGAATGACGAACATATTTATAGTAAACGAAGAACACTATATAATATCGATTATCTATTCATTATCGAACACTAGATGGCAACACTGAGATTCTTTGCGATCTCCTTTGTGATACCAAATTTGTGACGTCAGTGTAAGTAATAATTTTATAGTAAGACCATAAATTATGTTCAAGGTAGATTAATTTGTGTTTTATGTATGTATTTGGTCTCACTTAGTTGAACAGTAAACACATAGTTATGTCAGATTCATGCGTTTCATGCATGGCGATGTAAACTCCGATGGTCAAATAATTTACAAATCTACCAAACTTAAATTGAAACAAACAATATTATTTTATTTTATTTCAACAATAAAGGTATTAGTCATTCGTTTTATCAATACTGTTTTACAAGTGTGTAGCCGCGGAACCAAGCTAGCCTTTTTTCTTTCAAATATAAACAACAACAAAAAATAATTTCCTTATGTGACATAGCAATTTATTTACAAATTTATAGGTCTAAAATTAATGTCTATGCTCGTCAAATGTCTATGTTACATTTTTGATACCATATACCAAAATGTAATTTTTCCTATTTGAATCCAAAATTTGATTGTTCAATAAATTCCAGAGGCTGTTGACCAATTTATTTAGAAACCCATACTATTGCATTTTGAATAAGCACAAATATATTTGAGAAAGGAGAAATGTAAAATAGAAAAACACAAAACACCTTTTTTTATTTTGAGGTTATTGTTTTCGTACATTGGTAGCCTAATTTATGAATGAATGACCTCGGAATAAAATCATCATCACTGAAGTTGAATGATAAAAAATTTGAAACATTTAGATTCGATACAGATAAACACTTTTAAAATAAAATAACGTTTTGACTTCAAGAAGAACAGAAAATGCAATGAGCTATTGTGAACTTGAAATGTGCAGAAATTATTTTTGTTGTGTTTCTCATCTGCATAGGCGGTGATTATAAATATGCTATTTCTTGAATGAAAATGTTGGTTCACAGTGCTGCTAATCCATTTCATTTCTGGCTCTCATATTTCATGCTATCTTTTCATATTATTTTTTCATGACTATTTAACATAGTAATTATGGCAAACGTGGATTTGTCTACATACCGCATTAGAATCGGTCTATTTCGAGGCGGTTGTAGAACTAAAGAGAAGGGGACACCGACTTCCACTTTACAACTCTCGGATTATTCAACGGGACTGTCATTAGCAATTCGAACAGTCGTGTTTGCATTGCTTGCTGTTCACGGAATTGAGAAGAACCCGGGCCCGAGATCATCAGATCAAAATAGTATAAATGAAGGATCTAGTATTGGCCCAGAAGGTGAGATTACTTCATACTTTAAATAAATACGCAACACGTAGGTTCAGTTCATTTTCAAAACCGCGATATTTGAAGATTTACGGATATAAGTTCAGATCGTATTATTTGTCTTATAATGTAGATCAATGTAAAAAATGCCTCGCACAAAATTCTCGAATGATTTTTGCAACCTTTGACTAAAGAGCTAATCAGGGCCTTTGGATGCAGAGACTGGGTAGGTCTTGGCCGCGTCATGTTTTCACAATAAAAGCTTCGCTTAAAATATTCAAATCATTTCAATTTTTTTTTTTCAACTAAAAACAACAATGAACAAATTCAGACTAAATAAAAAATAATACCTGAAGAATTCAAGAATTGTTAACTAGTGATTCTGACGTGATAATCCGAGTAGTTCTATTAAATATATTAATCAGTAATCATGAAAGCTAAGTTGAGTGACACACTAACATTAAACTTTCATACAAGGCGGGGGCCATAAACTGTTGTCCTGCGGGCCGCAATTTGGCCTCTGGGCCGCGAGTTTGAGACCCCTGAGCTAATTCAAAGTTGGAAAACAACTTACAGTTGTTTTACTGGCATTCAGTAATTCTTTGAAATGCCACTATCTAGTTTATTGGTGATTTTTACCTGTTTTGGAGTATTTGGAGCGCTTTTGTTTGAAAAAGTAATCAATCAATTCAATCAGTAATCAGTAATTTATTTCCCATCGTACTAAAATTAGAAACAATACAAACAATTGCAATAAATTATCAGGGGAAGGAGACGAAAAACTAATACTGGTTATCGAGCAGTGACACCCATAATAGTCAAATAATCAAGTTAAAATAGTCAAGTTATTCCATTTTAAAATAATTTTACCTGAAATAAAAAAATACTGCTTAAATAAAACTGTCTAACCGAGAAAACAGACGGTCTGAATAGAAAAACATTTTTTAGTTTACCTCATTTATCAATATTACAGAAAGTTATGAACGATTTTCAAATACAATACAGAATACAGATGTTAAATTGGCAACCAATATTATGGAAGTTTTAAATAATACTAGAAAATCAATTAAAATTTGCACTGATCATAAATAAAATGTATCAAAATTAGAACTCAAATTTTCCCAGCATCAGACTGCAATTTTTCAGACAAATAAATTAATACATTCTAATAATTATTATGTGTTATTTTACAAATAAAAATATAATTTGCATTAAATAATGAATACTTTTTCAGTGTCTGCAATCACCGAACTTGAAATGCTTTCTACGAGACAATAGACAAGTTTTCACTGCAACAATTCAAAATATTTGCTCAATCAAAAAATGGTCTCGTCCTCAGTTATCGAGAAGTTAGTGATATCACGGAGCACAGCTTGGAACCAGTGGATGAACAAAAATATGCTGTTCTATCCTATGGAAAGAGAAAAATGGTTAGATAAACATTTTTAGATTTAAAAGATCTTTCTTTAAAATTTAGATTTGTTATTCTCTCTATAACATTTACAACATATATATTTAATCAACCTATCCGAATTATGAAAACTAAAGCCAATTTTCATAGATTTACTCTAATAATATTTTATAATCATATTGGCTTAATAAAACTAAAGTAAAACAATTTTCTCTCATCCTTTTCTGCAACTCAGCAATAAGGTTTTTGAGTTTAATTTATTTTTCAATCTCAAGTACAAACTGGCAATTATCACTTGCTCATTTCCATATAAATTATAGAATGTAGTAATAGTATCATTGTATTTATATTTGTGAACTTCATGCGATATGACCATTTATTATAAATAAATACAGGAATAAACGGAACCGCGAGAAGAATAAGAGAAGTTGTTAACAATTTCAATAGGCTCGAGGCAAGAAAAGATGTCATTGAAAATTTTGAATCAGGTATAGGAAAAACCATTTGCAAATTGCAATCATTACATTACGCGGATTTAGAGTTAAAATTCAAGTACCCATTACAATCTTACCTGTTATATGTTATAATGATATATATCAGGGTGTGTGGCCCCAGCACATCGTGGTGTAATGTCACTGAATTGACTACTGTTATAGCTAGCTGAGGCTATTAGCAAAGGTGAATGATGTGCTTGGCAGTCTAAATTGTTATTCAGCATTCTATCTTTTGGACGGCAATATATGCTAATAATGTTGGTTGTTATCATAGAATGTTGGTATCATCATTTTGTTGGTATCATAGATGCGTGATGCGCTATGCGTGATAACAAAATATTAATGTTGTGGCCTAACAATAGGATTCATCCCGGGTGTTTTTTTCAATCAGCCTAAATAGTATTACAAAAAATGCTGCATATATGTCTGAAAATTCAGTAATTACTATCCTGTACATCACATGTTTTAGCTTAATAAATGACAAAAACAAATAAGTGTGTTTGCACTGGGCCCGACCGATATCTCGGCCGGCCGATATATCGGCCATGTTTTTCACAAATTTCGAACTATCGGTATCTGCTAATTTTACCGGTATATATCGGCCAATCACGTGACTGCCAAAATGTCAAATTTACTCCAGAAAAGCAGTTTTATAGCTTGTTTAATTGAGAGCGGTTCTGCCTAATACTCTTTTTCTTCGTTACTTCTATTTCTCTCTTATCAAAACGCGGCTTTTGACTATGTCTCTCTTATCCAAATCGGACGTATGTCACGGGATTTAACTCTTTGTAAGTGAGTTTGCGAGCGTGGTGACTTGTAAATTGAAGCGGGAGAAACGCGCGAGCCACTTATTTGTGTCCTACGTTGATAAATAAAGAATACTTTTGACTATGTTTCTCTTATCCAAAACGGACATAAGCACGGGATTTAACTCTTTGTAAGCGAGTTTGCGAGCGTGATGGCTTGCAAATTGAAGCGAGAGAAACATGTGAACGACTTATTTGTGTCAAATAATATGCGTTGATTAATAAAGAATTCTCGCCGTTTCCACTTTGCACGGCCTTTGATTTTCCCTTGCGCTTTCGTCGTTCAAGGCGCGATTTAACTTCTTGTATTGATATGTTACAGATAGCTGGTTCTAGGGGTAAGAGCAAAGTATGGGAATACTTCGTGTGCCATAATGATGGCGTAATTTGTAAAATATGCTTATCAATATTAAGTCAAAAAGTTCTGCTGTTTAAAAAACAAACAAACAGTAATTTGTAGAGCCATCTCAAAGCAAAACACAAGAGCAAGTATGATTGGGGCCAATGCAGAAAAACCCTGCTCAACTACATCTAAGACTGTTGAACTGAAGCAATTGAGATTCATAAGCTTCCTGCCCTTACAATAAGTGTTCTTTATTGCTACGCACACAATTTACCTCGGCACTGTGGCTTTACACTACTAATTTTTTTAACATAAAGCGTTGAAAATTGCTAAAGTTAGATTCGCAAAAAGAGGAGTAAATGTACTTTTTATGCAATTTTTTTTTCATCAATGCATGATTTCAACATTTTATTATAGATTTCATTTCTTTTGCAAGAAAAACAAGATTCTCAGAGTGTTGCTTGTTACTTGTAGCCATTTTTGTAGGTGAGAAAACATCGGTATAGGCTTATCGGCTTATCGGCCTAGTTTTAGAAAACTATCGGTATCGGCATCGGTTTAAAATGGCAGTATCGGTCGGGCCCTAGTTTGCACAATGAAACTATTTGTTTTGTATTGAACTGTTTATCTATTATTGGCACTATTGTGGTCCGCGAACAATACAAAAAAATTATTTTATACCCCCCTGGGCTGACAACCTTGGACCATATATATATATATATATATATATTCTGCATAGACAAAATATTCAATACTTGGAAGCCCGCGATAGGATACCGGATACCACCATGTGACCACACGAGAAAACATCATTTTAATAATCGATTTAGTAACGTTATTAATATCAATAAACCTTAGTGCCAAACCACGGGATGCCAATAAATACGATATAACATATTAGAAAGTTTTTTTCGTAACAAAAAACGACAAAATTTCATGCCAGAAAGAATCTTTGGGTCAAAAATGTCGTTAAAATTAACGAATTCAAATTATCACATTGATATATTTCAGGTGCAAGATTTGAAGATGTTTTTCTCGATTTACCGAGAAGTTTTCGGAACATATATGAGTTCAAACGTTTCGCATTATCGAAAAATGGATTGGTATTGAGCTTGACCGATGTTACCTCGATTGAAGACGATACAAAATACTCATCACTTGATCGAATGCTTAGCATGCTTTGGTTGTGGAAAGAAAACGCTGGTAAGAATTTTAGAAAGTAAAAATAATGAAATATAATGAAATGCTTTCGCATCAACTGTTTTTCGAGTCCACGCCCTCGATTTCGTTCAACCTTTTTGTTGTATGGAAAAAATTTCTCTTCGAAGCCAAACTGAATTTTCGAGAATGAATGTATAAACAAATGTCGAAGCTCTATAATGTTAAAATTAAAAGCTTGTTACGAACAATTTCATGATGTCACAGAATGCTCATAATGAAGCACTGTACTTTTTAGGTTTAATATTAAAATTATTCTAAGTTTCAGCACTACAGTATTTATGTCGGCCGAATGAGATTTTCCGATTATAACCAGATTGTTACATTAGCAACACGTTAGGAACTAATGAATGTGTTTACTATATTTAGGTAATTCGGGCATCGACGACGCTTATTATGGAAATACTCAATAACTATAAAGAAAATCAACATTCACATTTGGATGTTCAAGGTGAATATTTATCTAATTTATTTTTCAAATGGAATTACAACACTGTCTCGGAAAATATGAAATGAGCAAAATGTAAAATATTAAATGTACATGCAGTCATGAAACTTTTCAATGCTAGAAATGATCTGACAAAAACCTTGGATTTTTAGACGAAAGAATTGAAGACGCCTTTCTCGAAATTATCGAAACGATTCACAACCTATCCGAGTTCAGAGAATTCGCACGATCTAGCAATGGATTATCATTGAATAGCGTCGATGTTACTATGATTGAGCAAGATTCCAAATCGATTTTCGATAAAAAGCTTAGAATGCTTCGACTGTGGAAGCAAAATGCTGGTGAGTGGTTGAATTCTTTTATACGACAAGTTTTCAATTTTCGCTTTGAACAAGGCTTTGTGTAAGCATTACACTATATTTAAGAACTTCATATTATTACACGGAAGAACCATAATCTTTCTGGTCGGCATTGCCAAAACCAATTTATTGCATCCAGATGGGTGGCTGGAATTTTAACCAGAAATGTGTAATCTGAGTTGCCAACACATTAACCATCTTCATCGCTTCCCAATTATATTCGTTCAATTTTTATGACAGACATATATGAAATTCCATGCCATTATGATAAAAGATTAATTAATTGCTCAGATGAAAATCACTTGCAATAAAATGAGCACAGATGATAAACTTGATATTTCAGTGTTACATAATTGCTAAATGGGGTGGTTTGCTCTTTCGTCTACGTCAAATCTTTACTTTTTCTTATATTAAACTTGTACTATTGCTCAATGGAATACGTTTTATTCTAGATAATCTTGCAACGGCAGCAACGATCAGAGATCTAGTTGAAAAATATGAAAACGTACGCATCCGACATCATACCAAGGTAAAGTAGATTTATACAAGTGTAACGATAAAACTAGTTTTTTAAAATACAGTTTTTATTCCCAAATCAATTTTGTAAGTAAATTGGACCATCCAATAATATTTGTTATTGCTGTTTATTTTATGATACTACCTTCCAAAAATATTGCCCGATATATTACAACTGATCTACGGTTAGAAAATGAATAAATAAACTCGCTTGAAAAAATCCCGGTGTTATTTCATAAAGATTTTATCTCCATTTGTTGAATTGACTCATTTTTATACAAAGCAGGTGAACGAATCGTACCTCGGCTACCTTTGCAGGCAGAACAAGGAAGCTCAATTCCGGAAAACACATCTGCGACAGTAGCAGGTGAATTTAATTTCCAAAATGACTAAAATACAGTGATTCTCAAACAGTGGGGCGCCTCTAACGGGTGTGGAGCTAATTGAAAATAAAAATATTGTTAGATGTGATCTTGCCCGCTTTATTTTTGATATTTACATTTCTTTATTGTTCACATTTCTTTATTATGTACACATATTTTCAACGTGTTTTTCAAACAAAACATACTATCGCGTTACTCTCGTTTATTTATAGCTTATTTTTAGCTTGTTATTTTTAAGATGGGCGCGAGACTAGACAAATTCTAAATCCGATGAGAGGCTTAGACAGTTTGAGAATCACTGGACAAAATTGATCGACGAAAGCTTCGATCAGTATAATTCATTTGAATTATAACAAGAAATTTTGTTAGCACATATTTTTTGTATGGACTGTTTTTTTTTTGAATCATTAAGCATTTCTAATGCTTCGACTTATATTGCATGTAAAAAAACTGTTATATCAAACAAAAACAATATTGAACTTTGATAAAAAAAATGACTTTTTTATTTTAATTGAATATTTCATTAGCGCTGAATGACGTTTTCTACCAATTGACCAATTTATACCAACCAAAAAATTGAATCAAGTAAAAACATAAAATTCTCAATACCTACCAACTTTGTGATATGTGGCATGCTATACCCTAATAAAGTAGTTTCAAAATTGTGGGTCGCGTAATTATCTTCCGGGTTCGCCTAACTTTTGTTGAACATGCGCACACAAGTCACTAGTATTTGAAAATTGGAAAGTGAAATTGGCGCTGGTTAAAAAATAAACGCAATTGAGTGATAGTCACCGTAGTGTTACGATCGTCAATATTATTTCCATGTTAATAGATTTTTGATAAATTGACATCCGAATAGGTAGTTGACCAAGTTACAAACTGAACCAGTGGTCCCAACCGCTGATCATCAAACAATATTTTTGCCGATGTATGATAATCTTCACGTTGAAACAACATAGACTACAAGCCTATCCTGCAGTAAACCACTTGGTAACGAAATAGTGACGTTCCACAGCATAGCTTCGAAGCCCGCGTGTTTTCCGCATTGTGGCGCGCGGAAATGCTGACGAGTTCGTGTTGCGTTACAAATGGGTAACGTGTCATAAACATCTCGCGCGCTTGCTTGGTTTTCAAGCAAGAAGCGACATTCTGCGGTCTCACGACAGCTAGTGGAAATCTATCGAAAGCACACGAGAGTCTACTTCAGACTTCTTCGCGTTCTATTGACAATATTCAACCTAAAGCTTTGTTTTATTTTCTACTGTTTTGCAAGACCTTCGCGATCCCCCTAGAAACCAGCCGCCACCCCCAGGTTGGGAACCACTGGTTTATACGAAGTGTAATGGTAAAACTAATACTTTTTAAATACAGAACTGAGTCCCAAAACAATTTGGTAAGTAAACTCGATCCCCCAATATTTTCCATAACTGCCTATTTTATGATAATATCTTCCCAACAAAAAATATTGATCGTTATATTGAAATGATCTACTATTAAAAAAAAATAATGAAACTCACTTAAAAAGTCTCGGTTTCAATTCAGAACGATTTAATCTCCTTTTGTTAAATTGATGCATTTTTTATACAAAGCAGGTGAACGATTCGTACCTCGGCTACCTTTGCTGACAGAACAAGAAAGCTCGAATCTAGAAAACACATCTGCGGCTTCAGCAGGTGAATTCAATTTTAAAAATGACTAAAATTCAGTGGTTCTCAAATAATGGGGCGCGCCCCACGAGGGAGCGTAGACAATTTTTTAAGGGATCATGAAGCTAATTAAAAATAAAAATATTTGTTAGATGTGATCTTGCCCGCCTTATGTCCGTTATTTACATTTCTTTATTGCGTACATATATTTTCAACGTGTTTATTTTAAATAAACATACTTTACTTACTATCGTTTATTTATAGCTTATTGTTAGTTATTTCTGAGGTGGGGCGCGGATACTTAACAAATTTTAAAACCGATGAGCGGCTTAGAAAGTTTGAGAGCCACTGAAATAAATTGTCGACAAAAGTTTTGATCAGTACAATCGGGCCTAATGCGGCCATCCGGGTAAAATTGTGCGGCCCGCGGGTAAGTGACAATTTTGAATGGTGTGCTCGCGAAACCAATTTATCAGTTAAGTTAATTTGGTACGTGCGAGCAATTTCAATCCATTTACGTATACCAGTACCTGGTGCCACTGCAATATGAGTAAAATTAGCTAGCAAAATCATGTTGCAAAATACACAATGTTATAAAAACTTGTTTTTCACTGAATTCCTTCAAATTTGTGTGACGACAATAAATTTGAATAGCATTTTTTTGCTTTAGATATAATCACCATACAAATACTGGAATAGCTATCTTAAATATTTGATCGGCCCGAGGATTCATCCAGTTACTTGTATCTGGTCTTACTGTAATAATGGTTGCACCTCCCTGGTTTATACCAATGTATAAAGTGTGGAAAAACATGGAGAAAACTTTCAGCTATAATCTATCATAATAAATTGAAACAAATAAAAACAAAAAATCTCTCAGTATATATATTAACCTTGTGATATGTGACAAGCTAAACCTAGTAATCGAATATTAAATACTTTTTTACTGAATATTTAATTGTTCACAGTAACAGAATTTGTCGAAATTGTCAACGATAACACTCGAAAAGAAATTGAGTATGACGTTCGATCCGTGTTCAAAGATCTGAAAGTATTAGAAGAAGAATTTCATCCAAAGCTCACCGTGGCCAATTTCAAAAATCAACCTGGCAACGAAACTCTCGGTCAATCAAACGCAATTGGAACTGAAAACCTTCAAATAAATCTCGATCAATTACACGATGACTTTAGAGGAACCACAACCAACCATGTAATGCTGCTTGGGAGACGCCGGATCTGGAAAAACAATTTCAGCCAAGAAATACGCAGAACTGGTTTATAAAAAGGGATGTAAAGTTTTAAAAAATAACTTAATGATCTTTTATATCTCTATTTCCGATCTTCAACACGAAACAAAATCGACCGCATATGATATCTTAATTACGCCACTAATCGACCTACCACCTGAACTGAAGAAAGCGGGTGAACGATGGGTGCAAAAAAATGCGGACAAAATATTGTTAATTCTAGACGGTCTTGATCGAGCAGGCCAACCATTTGGAGGAACATATCCAAAAATTCATAATCTAAGTAAGGATTGGGAAACAAACACAATTTTGGCGAACATTATATCCGGTTCCTTGTATCCAGGCATGAAAATCTTATCCACTTCCCGTTGGAGCACATTCTGGAAGTTGGATTCAAAACAAAAACCTTCAAAGATCGTAGTTCTGGAAGGTTTCAACGACGATGAAATTCCGAACATTTTATCGAATTTAGTTGTATCTGACGCCAGAGAAGAAGCATTACAAAATGAGATTACCCAAAGCCCAAATATCGTTTCTTTGTGTAAGAATCCAATGTTTCTTGTCTACATGGCCGAAGTTCTCAAACAAACTGGGACAAAAATACCAGAAACAGAGTCTGAGATCATAGTTTCTGTTCTAAATTTTTTCTCCGGTTCTGAACACCTCAATGCAGACATTCAAAAATTAACGAAGCTTGCATTTTCTGGCATTGAAAATAATACTTTCTTGTTTTCTGCGAGTCATGCTGAAAAAATTGGTTTACAAGTATCGGATCTACAAGGTATTATAACAACAAAAGCGGAGCCGGAACCCCATCAATTGCGCATCGGGAAAATGGATCTCAGTTTTGAATTTTTACATCAAACTATGCAGGTAGGTTCACGTCTTACCAAACATGAATCTTAGTTTTTTTTTTAAACGATATTTCACGAAATCCTGTAATAACCCGGTCACATACCATTCGATTCGTTTTTATTTTTTTGACGCTATATTTTAGAAAGAAGTAAAACTCTGACTAAAAACGTTGAAAAAATTTAAAAATGTCTGGTGTTTATTCATTAAAAAAAGACATCTATCTTAGATCATCTGGCAAAGAAAAAGCCTATTGATTAATCACACTTTCCGCAAACATAGAAAATTCGAATGTCATACGCTTCACTTTAGAGTTGAAAAATCTGCGTTGCATAAACCGTATCTAAAGATGATTACACGTGCCTGATATGAATTATCTACTCGCTTGTAACAAATTATTCCACTTTTTCAATTTTCTAAAGCCGCATTTATGCAGTTTTTTTTATCGTATTCGAAATTAAACAATTATGCGCGAAAATATTGTCAAATTATGTGTTCTGCTGATTGTGGTAATTCGGTTGTTCACAGTCACTAGTGGTCTTGGTCACAGTGTATCGGAATAAAAATAAATTTCTAATTTCACAATTAAATACCTAACAGTAAGATAGTTTTAAAGATTTCTTTTGTTTTTGTAGGAATTGCTGGCCGCTCTGGGGGCTATTCAATTTCCAAGTAGAGCAATTTGGTGAATTTGTCTCGGTCGAACTCAACAAACCTCAGTGGCGCGCAGTTCGTAAATTTTTCTATGGAATCGTCTTGAATCCTATGACAAGCAAACTCGCAGAAAAGTATGTGAGAGGTGAGTCAATATTATAGGATTGATCATATAAACTATTAACATTAAACTTTACAATGCCATTGGATGTTTATAAGATTTCTCTTGACAAAATTTGAATCTGCTTTATTTCAATCAAAGACTTAAGTGTTTTGGTATGTTTGAACGGCCAATATATTGCTCATGGCTTTGAATAGGCTTGCAGAAAAAGGCGGGTGAATTTTTTATTCTCGATCGTATAAAATATTAACAAAAATAGTCGTTAATGCAAATGTTTATTGAGTGCTTCATGACGTTTTAAATTTAATTCAAGTTCAATCAAAGACTTGAGAGTTTTTATATAACTCGCTCGTTTGAACGGTCAATGTGGACCTGACATCTTCGAGTCGCCTTTGTATCATAGCTAAGGCCATTGCGTTGGAAACATCACGCCAAAAACCCGACTCAGTAAATAATGATATTTCACATAATCTACATAAATAATTATTTGAATTAAAATATAAAGTTACTTTTCAGACCGGAATATGAGTCTTCCACATTGCGTACAACTTCTTGAGTCTCAACTCGAGTCGTTTCTCAGCAGTGGGACAGTCTTAGACATTGAACTCGTTTCTCTCCTACTTGAATGTGGTCCGAATGCAATATCTAAAGTAAAAGATTTGGTCAAACGATTCGAGATTTCACAGGATAACTCTGGTTACGAATTATTGAAGCCGGGTGAAGTTTACGCCCTGGCACACGTTTCCAATAAATGTCTGCCTCTAGAACATTTCAGCGTCAAAAGAATCATCCTGAATTCAAATGCATTGCAACTAATGCACGACTCCTCGAAATCGGTGGATGTGATCAAGGTTAGCATGACTATTCTGTTATTTTAATATATATGACGTCAATTATTCTGTTTGATAGCTTTAAAGTTTAAACTATTCAAAGTGTTTATAATTGTGTTCGTCAAAATTATCTAGATATTTGATTATAGCAGGTGGCGGCACATTAGTGTGCCGCGAATAGATTTTGGTGTGCCGCGAAGAAATATCATTTTTGAATTAATTTCATGTGATTCCAATTTCAACTCCCTTGAATTCCACAAGAATTACCCCACGGCTCTTGCTAACAAACAGAAACGACAAATTTGAGGAGTTGTATTTCAGGTATTTGGGTATTGTTTCAATTCTAAGTTTTGCATAATGCGCGCCAACACCGTTTCGTAAAATTGAAAATGTCAACCAAGGTAACAAATTATTGTGCGAAATTTTCCCCAAATTTGACCAAGGAATTATTATTTGGCTAGTAGAATTGCCATTATTGCCAATTTATTGAATTATTATTTAAACCCAAAATAACATTCAGGATTCACGCAATGACTTTGCAGGGTTTTTAATCACCATTTTATACGAAAATAAAAACAGACACAATAGGAAAGTAAAATCATAAGAAAGTCAACTATCGCTTTATAAATATCGCATTCCGACGTCAGAAATGATAATATTGTCAGCTTAAAATTGGGACAGTTAATTTACAATCGGTGGGGAGAAATATCAAAACCGGCGTGAAAGATAAAATTCAGAATAAAATCCCGAATTCACTTTAATAGCCGTCTTTAACATATGTCGCCCATATGAACGCATAGTTCTCCCAGGAATATAAAACCAAACGTTGCGTAAGAATTAGTCCTTGTAAAAAAAAAGAAGAGACGGGCGGAAATAGATTACCAACATTAGAATGCCTAGATGCCTATTTTAAAAATATCCGATATTTGACAATTCGTTAAAAATATTTGAACTATTAGATTCGATAAAATAGTTTATTTTGCATATCCTCCCTCCCATCCCCATCTGTAATCATGCCAGTAATCAGCGAAACGCGTGGTAGCACAAACACTGATGCAATGAAACTTAATAACGAGAATATCGGTCGGAAACCGAAAGCTTATCGATCGAAAGTTAGGGTTCGAAAATTCCCCAAAACAAAAACTGCAGTTTCGAATCATCCACTCTTACTCCTTAGCGACATCGTGTGACCCATCACTAATTAATAAATTACTCGCTAATTATACGACATAATTCTTCCAAAATCAATAGGCTTCTGGTCCGAGATATGATGAATGCACATGCAAAATTTGGAGTAGATCCAACTTCGCTTTCGTGAGATATCGCTTGCATCTAACAGACAAACAAACAGACAGACAAATACCTATCAACATACTTATCGAGATCGATAAGTGATAAAACCTCCATTAAATTTAGTAAATCGCACTATTTTACTAAAGCGTGGTGGAATTGACGATTATTTCATATCTCGAACACAGAACGGGTATTTTTCGGATAGTTGCTGCGTCTGAAAAGTCGAATAAGCGTTTCGACATAGTAAATGCTACGATCTTTGCCATCAAATTATGCTCGGGCCTAGCACAAAATTCATAACGTGAAAAGATTCGTTCATCGTTGAAAATTGCTTATAACAACTTTAAACCTATTTAGTGTTTTTTAATAATTAATTGTTGTAATGGAATACGGTTTGTTCGCCGCTTTCATTTTATTCGCTAGTACCGACAATTACACCGTTGAATGATTTTGGCAATGGGAGAAACATTAAATTGTAACAAAAATGAATTAGGTCGTACATAAGTGAGAATACCTGCGATAATAAGGCTACACCCAGGGGAAGGGCGAGAAAAACTAAAGCGTATTCGCGTCACGTATTACTCGTGCGGTCGCGCATCTTTTACAATAATGTGAGGTGCTCCGAAAGTGGGTCTCATGTACATTATTGTAAGAAAACAGTTATAATATCGGTAACTAAAAAACAATCCATTTTAAATACAAGATAAGTGATATTACCAAGAATAGATTTCTCCATTATTTGATTTTCTATGTTTTGTATTGTTTTATAGGTAAATGGTTTCAAGAGTAGAAAATGTTCTTGTTTTGTGATAGGTGTGCCGCAAATATTTAAATAGCTCAATAGTGTGCCGCGACATAAAAAAGGTTGGGAACCACTGAATTATAGTATTCAACGAAATAGAGACGTTTTTCAACTAATGTACACCCTACATACATCATGATCATTTATTTTTGTAAAGAAAATTGTTGCTTATTTTCTGAAGTAGTTAGAATTGATTGTTTATATGATTGTGAGTTTAGATGGACGTGATCGATTGAAATTCTATGAAATTAATGGCAGGAAAATTTTCATTCATTTTAATACGACAAATTTAAAACAAAGATTTTATCCAAATTTGCTGCAACTCGATGTGCCTATTAATAAATATTTTTCACAGATTCAATGTATTTTTGTTGAAGACAAAACCCTAGAATGTGTCCAATATCGCAACCTTGCTGAACTTGCATCAACTGCGAAACCTGGACAATTTGCATTTTGGGATTCCAATCTAAATATTGATAAATTAGATTATTTTAATCGAGGAGCATCCGAATACAAATTGAAGGTATGTACAAGAAACATGCAAACTATACTGATAACCGAATCCGTTTATTTTCCCGTGTTTTGTACAATAATTAAATTTGTGCAATTAGATTTTTTTGAATTTGTCAGTTATATTATCAAGACTCTATTCTAGAACTTCTAGAATCTAGATAGTAATTTTGAAAGACTGATATTAAGAAAAGAAATTGAAAATTTAAATTTATAATTTTCAAATTAGCGTTGCTAAAGCAGAGGAATAGAAAAATGCCACTTACTAGAATAATGCCACAAAAGAACACAAATTTCAAACAATAACAATAATAAAGTTTAATATTTTCAACTGATATTAATGATAACAAATTGAATATAATCACTATTCATGCTAACTGAGTTAGGTACAGTACATACGTGATATAAATAGAAAAGAGTTTCATGGGTCTTTTGGTTAGGGTCATAGTTAGATATACATATGGCATTGGCTGTATGTCTATGCATATAAGTTGAGAAAATACGATTGATTAGTATTAGTCAAGACGCTGATATTTATCTAAAATTTGTCATATGACCAGAGTTTTGTGACCTGAACACTCATAGGTCAAATGATCGAATATCGACAACATTTATGTTTACTGCCAAAATAAAACACTGATGCTGCCAATACTTTCTATGAAATATATCTTTTAATTAACCATGCTAAATCAATATTTATTAAATGAAGTTATGCCACCATGTTGAATTAAAACTAGTAAGAGTTCAATCACTTCTTCTTGACTTAAACAAAATAAATGTTGCCTTGATTATACACGCCTCATGCCTAACATCTGCAGTTCCTTTATTTTCAAATTTTTAAGTTGTGCAAAATAACCGAGTTCTTTACTGAATATCCCATTAATAACACAACACATTTTCATATCTTCCTATAAGTTTTCAAGAAAATTAGATTTCCAGATTATTATTGTATCGGTAAACTTCAAAACAAATTCGAATCTAAAACGACGCCTGTAAATCGGGAACTCTTATTGGATGAGCAATTTCCATACAGAAGGTCAACGCTTATAGTAGCTTATCAATTGCTTAACCGATAGAATTTCGGAATAAATTTTCAACCTAATTATAATTTAATCGCACAAATCTTTCGGTATACGGAAAACATATTAATGATTTCCCCCTTTTTTTCATGCTGCATTTTATATTTGATAGATAACCTTTTAAAGCGCGCGTGTAGAGGAATGTAATAAAAATATAATATTTAAAAAGACCCGGTATTCAATGGGACAGAGCATTCTTCAAAGCAGGGGTTCCCAAATCGCGTCCCCACGGGCCAATTACGGACGGATAACGATTTAATCTAGCCCGCCGAACTCCTGTGAAATTAATTGACGCTTGTTACATCATTATCACAGTTTAAGCACGTGTATATTCGTAACAAGTCAATTATTCCGGTATGTTATGTATACATACCTGTATTAGGATTACATACGGCGTATTATAGTTATCGCCGTATAAAAAGCTTAAAGATGTCAAAAAACGAAAACTAGACACTAAAAACAGACGTTTTTTAGATAAATGGTAGCGTTCTTATTTCTTTATTGAAAAGAATCAACCTTCAGAGATTTGTCTTCCATGTCAACAAACTAACCAGTTATGCAACATTAGACGATATTATGAGACGAAGCATTCTTCAAATTACGATCAATTAACGCGTATTTTATTATCAAAGTCAACAAACATATTCGAAAAATGTCAAATGGAAGTGAATCCACTTTATTCGCTATTTATGTTGTAGCCCAGAACATCGCCAAAAACAACCGCCCGTTGATCGGAGGGGAATTTTTCCGCGAGTGTATGCTGCAAGTTTTTTTATTTCTCCTGATACAGAAAGTAAATTTTCCAAAATCAGTCTTTGTAACAACACAATTATGAACCTTAACAAATCAAAATTTCGGTCCAGACTGGCAGATAATCACTGGAATGCTTTATTGCAAATACAATGTACTGAATGGGAGCAACGTTTTGTCCACCTAATTACGAGTTTACGTATACAATAATACACCACCAAACTATGTTGGCATTTTTTTGTTTTATGTTGTTGCTTCCGGTGTTGTTTCAAAGACCGACGAAGACGTGGTGTCGCAGGACTCAAAGGTATTAATCCTTACCTTGATGTAAAGATTACCCTTTGTAAGGGGATGGAATGGCGTGTTGCCAATAGTTGATGACTTTTTCAATCTGTAGATTTGCCTTGATGGTCTTGGTAGCAGTTGTGGAGATGAAGTTTTGAGTGGACTTACGACGTTGTCGACATCTTTACACTTCGACCAGTATTTTATGTCATTTAGGCTATTTAATTCGGAGTCGGAAGAAGAAAATCCGCGTACATTATCAATTGCGCAGCAGGTTGTGCGTCATTCTGTCCCTGCTTTGTTGTTTCAGCAGGTTGCACGTGATTCTGGTGTTGTTGCGAATCTCTTTGCAGAGGTTTTCTTCTCTGTGGACGCAGGTTCCATTCGGTTTCAGGAGTGGTGAGAAGAACCGGATAGTCAATTTTTTGTTTTTGACATTCTTCTAGCATGTGGCCGGGTGCTTTGCAATACTTACAAACGGCCTCGTTCTGGCATTCGCTGTATATATGCCCAGTGGTTAGGCACTTCCCACATGTCGGGGTATATAGCTCTTGTGGGAGGAAAGTTTTACAGCTGACGCCATTGACTACCCCGTTTTCCGGCAGACGGTCTTATTTAAAACCGTCTATTAGAAATGACGTGTGCCCATTGTAGAAGTCGGTCCCTCGATACCAATTCTAAACTGTATTTTGTACCATTCCACTGCCTAGCTGGTTGGTCTTTGTGACCGCTCTGTTGTATGATGTTACTACCGGGATTCCCTGTATGAAGATCCGGACAGGAGCTTTGCTTGGCAGTGTCACGGTGATGGTACTCTTAGACGTTTGTATCTGCCCACCTGTAGAAGAAAAAAAACTTTTTCTGCAGTTGGAATTCGGGCTTTCCGTTGCCGCAAAGGTGAGAATCCAAGTCCCTCTGCGGCCTACGAACAGCCCTTTGATCAGGTCGCAGAACTTTCGTTTTGACGCGTTGTTTCGGAGGACGTCCATCATCTTAGGAAAATCCATGTCTTCGTCTATTTTTAGGAAAAGCATCCGAGGTCGAGATGGTGCAACGGAAACTTCTCCTGGAGCAGGAGTCGAGGATGCGGCGGCGGCGGCGTAGCTCACGGTATTCGTCTTTACTTTTTTTCGGATCCTTTCACTATCAAGAGTCTAACCCAGTGAAGGGATGCTTTAATCATCTTGATGAGATGCGATTTAGTGCAAGGCGCGATTTAGTTATTGAAAAGCATACCAATGGGAAAATACCCCAATGCCAAACGAGCTGCGCTTAAGATATTGTAAATGTTTGGGTCAACATACGTCTGGAAATTTGTGTTAATTACACTAAAAGACGTGAAAACAAAACATTGATCTCTTCTGACTGAACCCCATGGTTGGTTACAGCGACATCAAAGCCAAATTTGAAGAGAATTGTTCAATTCAATATATGCCGGGGGACTCACTAAGTAGCATACCATTAAATGGCTTGTAAATTGATTGGTGACATTCACAATAAACTTGCATTTTAGCAGAGATGAATAAAAGCATATCTGATGTGTTCTGTTCATAATGTGGCTCTTCGCGTTAATGAAGTCCGAATTGTGGCTTTTCGTCTCTGACTGCTGGCTGGCCACCCCTGATCTAGAATGTTATGAGAAACAACTAGATATGTTGACTAAATAATGAATTATTTCCAAAAAATAAAATTTTAATTCATATCAATGCATAGGTAAACGTCATGATAACTTCCGAGCTTAAATCGAATTCTGCTAACCGGGAAATTTTATCGGAAGAGCTATTTCCAAACAGAAGCTCAGCCCTTATTATACTGGCTTTTATATTTCCCAGACATAAATTATATTGTGCCTTATTTATGCGGCTTCGAATTTCAATAAGGCTCTTTACAGGCATCAATTGCTAGTTGAGAATCTACTATAGTTTGAAAAGCCTGTTTTTGCCTTTGACATTATCTGCCCAGTATATGAAGGTGAAGTGGCGTGAATTGATGGTATTTGGACCCGATATTTTAGCCTGCGATTTAATTAAAATTTTAGATCTTTCCTATCAAAGAATCTGAATAGGTCTTGTTTCATTATTGGTTCGTAAAAAATCATGAATGACCTCTTATAACTTTTCTGTGGACCTAGTGAGAGTTTAACAATTAGTCAAAGCCCAGGGGACACTTAGTCTAATTTAGAACTGATATTCATTCCAAAGTCGTTTTTAATTTTTAAATGCTTGTTCAAGAAGTTCACCAGTTCAATAATATTTAAAACTGACATTTATTCACTTCATACTCAGGATATTAATTCTTGTCGCAATTACTTTCTGTTTACAAGGTTAGCAATTAAATGCAGTGGAATAAATGAATTTTTTTAAACTTTTTTTTCAAAAACTTAACAAAAGTTACTTTTTTTTTGAAAAGTAGCTTACCATTTTATCTAAGCAAAAACGAATCTTAGAATAATAAAATTTGTCTTGTTATTTTCGAATGTGTTTCCATTGTAATCCCGTGGAGAAGAATTCGAATGATTATTTTTATCATTAATGTTTTATTCATTACCTTTCGCGGCTAGGAATAGTTGTTAAGTCGTCAGTTACATTGTGACATGACGTTTTATTACATCTTTGGGTTTACGAATCCAATATATTTGGTTCATTAGCCTACGTGACGTACTCGTATTTTGTTTATGACGCCATAATACATTTAACATGATTTCTAACATCATATCATGACGTAATAATAAATTCAATTGAGCTCTGTTACGACATTGATCAATAGGGGCATCGAAATAGACTATGTCCTCTTGCTGTCTAAATTCGACCTTAAGTGGACCGATGGTTGGATTGACCTTTGAGCAAAATAAACACGTGTTTTGAGCACCAAGAGAAGAGGCACCACAATTTTTTTCGTAGTTTCCATTTCAATTTTCGAAAGTTTCTCAGTCTTTAATAATATGATTCAAGTTGGTCAGACGATACAGACAAAGGCGACCGAAATTTAAATTATTTCAAGGACCGAAAAATAGCTCATAAGGCGTGCGATTTGCTAATGGATAATTGGTTGAAATCGCCGATTTCTTTTCGTCAGCGTGACGTAAGTATTTATTTCGTGAACTTCGTATTATGTCGGTAAACTATATTTCGGCAAATTAGTCGATTCCAACAAATTATCCCGGCATGTGCCACGGGGACGTCGGTAATTAGTTTTTTCATTTTCGAAGCAATGCCACAAGCGTAAAACAAATTGTATTATGCGGTGACACAGGCAAAATATATATATAACCAAATGAGTGAATCCGCAACTCAAATTTTGTGAAGTGAACGTCAGCCGCTTGTCAACTGATCGAATATTCGTTTTAATACTAAGAAAATAAAGCAAACGAAAACAACGGCATTCTTATTAAAGCTGTAGAAAATCTGTTCAAGATCTTTACAGCTTGGACATTGGGTATATCTAATTGTCTTTTTAAACTATCTAAATTTTTTTTGTTACATTGGCTATGCCAGCTCAAACATCAAGAACAGAGATTTTGAAAACATTTTCACAGAGAGCGACTGATATTGGTTTAAAAGTAGGAAGTTAAAATATTGTTGATGATATGCTTTGAATGTCTACTTCATTGTAAAGTACCATAATGAACGGCATCCCCTATGTCCTCCGATAATCTGAGCAACTATTGAAAATTAGAATATTGTTGACGAAATGCTTTCAATGTCTATTTAATTGTAAATTATCAGCATGACCAGCATCATCAACATTTACATGTACACACGAGGAAAATAGGTTACATGCGTACATGCAAGCGTGCATACTCACGAAGTCGGTTTTTACTCCTCGCACTTGAAGATGCATAAACAGAAGGGCTCAAAATAGGTAGTATAACAACTCAAAGGGTGCACTAACAGATATTTTCCTTTCAACAATCTAGTCTAGTGTATGCTACTTAGTTAATAGACGGTACCATTAAAAGAAAATGTGAGATGCAATAAACAAATTTTAATTTTTGTTTCGTTAATTGCTAGTTTTGTTGTCATAGTGCGATATTTTCTGAAAATAAATGAATAATTTACCCAAGTGCCAAAATAGATCGGACTAAATGCTGTTAGCCATGACGATGAATCACAATTTGAAAAGCACGATTGTTTGTCGGTCTTAACATTGCTGGGAAATCACAACGAATGACAAAACACTCATACTGTAACAAAATATAGTCTTGTCGGTAAACTGCGTGACCTTGATAACAAGAAACGCACCAATTGTCAAGCGGATCGGTCCAGGCGAAACAACATACTCATAGTTGAACAAATGTAGATGGTAAAGAAAAGAGTTAATCAATATCAAATATTTGCTTCGACTCTTAATTATTGCTCAAATATGGTTAAATACACAAGGGGATGTGTACATCATATATAATTTAATTCCCACAATTGAAAAACTGGATTCATTCGTTGCATGTTTATCAAATATATTATTATAATATTATGGTAAAATTGTATGCCTAATTTCATGAACCTTACGATTGTTCTATTCTATTTGATACATTGGTTTAAACCAAGTGCTTGAAAACATCCCTACTCACCTCTGCCCTTTAAAAAAAACATACTAAGCTAAATGTTAAAAGAGAAAAACAATTAAAATGGGTTCTGAATTTTAGTGTGTGCCATTATGTATAATAATTTAATTTTCGTGCTTGAATATTGAATAATTCAATTCAAAAATTTGTATCTCATATAACGAATGCTAGGAGTCGTAAGCAGTACAAAATCTGTAAAAATAAATACAAATGATAATTAGCAACCTTACGCGGACCAATTAGCGCATAAGAAATTTGCGCGACGTTTTGCAATGACATGTATAAACTATGGGGTCTGGAACTCTGGAAATTTCATTATGGTCTAGCTTGGAAGAAAAGCTAATTTCCTACGCAGCAATATAAGAAATAACGTTTGGAAGTGATAAAATATCGCTTAAATTTCGCGCGTGTACTCCCCGCTTCGATAGAATAACGTCGCTCAACTAGAATAGGATTTAATAAATCTCAGCAATGCTAATTAATTATCCAAGCAAGTCCGATAAGTTCCTATTTTGAAGTTTAATTCATATGCTACGCTACATAAAAAAATGAGCCTTTTACAACATCAGGAAGGTGTGAAATGAACGAGTCGTTCGATCGCAGCTGCCATTACAGAAAAAAGTGAGTTTACATAACCGTGATATCGCTCAAATTCTCAATGTTTCACGATTATATTTCCTTTTATGATTCATAATAAATGTTTTATTATGACTCATAAAAGCTTTCACAAGATAACGAACAAATAAACAACATAACAATCGATCAATCATAGCCTAGCCTGATTCGATGTGGAGACTTTTCAAAGAGAAAAAGATTTATTGCGCGCGATTCACTCGCGATATATGCACAAGTTTGGTATCATATAATACGTAAAACCAATACGCAGTTAACTGTATAGTCACACTTGAGCTTTGGAAAAGAATATATCGTCCAACAGCAGACAGAATGAGAAGCTGAATTTTTATTTTGGTATTTTAATATTTTGGTATCTCAAAAAGATCTTATCAATGATATATAATTACTGATATATTGGATATCTTGGGTCGTATGGCATGAATAAGAATGGGCATACAAAGTTGGGCCGGATTGCTCGTCTAGAGCAGGATCTGATTCTGAAATTCTATCGTAAAAAGTACTGAATTTATTTATTTATTTTTAAGAGTAAACTTTACTACATGGGAATAAACATATACGTCCGATCTTGATAAAAAAAAGACGAATGAAGAGAGATCCGAATTTTGATTGTGTGCTATAAGGCAGCTCATTATACGTCTTAAGTAATGAACGTTTCTAAATATTTCAACATCAACAACTTGAAAAATTTATTATACATGGAAAGAGAGCTAGAAATTGTAATTGGGCGTAAAGTTTGACCGTAAAGATCGTTTATTTATGAGTGTTATAAGACAAACGAAATTTACTGCTAAAATATTGTTGATGAATTCAAACAGTATGGATTGTTATTACAAAACGCTTCATAACAAACAAGTAATAGCTTTTTTAAAGCATTCAAATCTTCTCGTATTTCCAATTGCTTCGCTTTCATTGTTAAAATTTTTTACATGGAATTCCATGGCAGCAATTTTTACGGTATTTTCCGCTTAAAATTACTCAATTTGCCTTCTAAAAATTACAGGGCAATCCCGTTTTCACAGCCCAAATTGCAGGGAATTTCCAGTAATATTTATCTGACTTTCCGAGTTGATTTCACCTTAATTCCAAGTGAAACCGACGTGCTTTTCCCTGTAGAAAGTACACGACTTGCATGTATACTTGACATGGATGTTCGTGTAAAATGCGTGATAGAATTTCCCTGTATATGCAGTTACAGGGAATTCCGTGGTAGCAATTTAAACTTGGAATTCCGTGTATTCTCTAAGACTAAGTAACACCCAATCTTATGACAGATCAACTAAAACAAACTTAGAGAAGTTTATTTTCAAAAACGAATCACCAAAAAATTAAGCATAAAAATCACAGACACTGACAGTGGATGTGGTAACGACCCCAAAACTTTCAATATGTTTTTAGGTGATTTTCGAGGATGTCATCGAAATAACAAATTTCTCAGCATGCGCCAAGACAATTTCCAAATACGACCATGAACTCAAGCTAGAAGTCCTAATATTTAATCCCCATCCCCTCAAAAATATATTGTTTCCGACTTCCAATTGGTTATTGTCCAAATCTGAAGAACAGTACATTATATAAATGAAGTTTGATTTTGAAAATTAGTGGATTTCCAAAAATCAGGTTTTCGTGGGAAATTTTAACAAAAAACAGCCAAAAATTTTCTTTTTATATAGTCTGGAGCGATTTTCTGGTGCTTTGATACTCCAGAGCCGTATTCCTTGCATTCTAAGTAAAATATCTTGAATAATTTAATACCAAAATAGGTTGAATAACTTTTTGGCAGGCAAAATTAATCAAAAAAAGATGTTTTTTTTCAAGATTTCCAACGAGTCGATTTAGGTACTAATATACATAGTCACCCATCTCCTGCTCATTGTACTGCCATTGATAATGGACTTTCACAAATTTAATATGCATATTGAATACGTTAACGTCCTTTACCAATGACAGTACTATGAGCGAAGGATGGGTGACAGCATATGACTACGTACTTGTTAAATCTACTTGGACTATAGTTGAAAATCTAGAAAAATATAACTTGTTCGATCGATTTTGAGTTTTTTTAATTCAAGATGTCTTACATAGAATACAAGGAATATAACTATGAAATATCAAAACTCTAGAGAGGAATCGCACCAGACTATTACAATGGAAGTTTTCATACAATTTTCCACCCCCAAAAAAACGGGAAATCCCCCATTTTCACAAAATCAAACTTTAAAGAAAAATAGGGATTTCCTCAATGTAAGCTAACAGGAAAACTAGGTAAAAAACCGTAGTTTTTTCGTTACACAGTGTATTCGAAATTATATATAGTGAGTTCGCATATTTTATAGGTTGCATATTTTCTTCAGCTACCTCCGAACCTTCGGGTTGATCTCATGTCGAATTTTCTTTTCTTCAGTTTTACTCTCTGCTTACCGAAATATCTGAAAAAGAAAGAGGTCATAAATCCTAAGCAAACATATATGCATAATTAGCAAGTGCCAGCCAATATTCAGGCAAGTGTTGACAACACCATTATGTCAAATACAAAGTCGGAGAAACACGCACATCTCGTCTGTTTTTTAACTCCATATAAAGTTCTAGTATAATGCTTGTTATTCAGCACAACTAATAATCCTGCACAGCAGTCAAGTTAGAATCTGAGTAGTTGTGAGCAAAAAAATATATTTACTTACTCCCATTATGTTGTCATAAAATGCTCAATAGAAGTTGTTTCAACCTACCTTTGATGAACTCAAGAATAGCAGCAGTCTTCTTTGGGTAGACCAAAGGCAAAAACATGCCATGAATACATACATTATTCCATTAAAAAATCCTCCACTGTTGCCAATATATCCTCTCAATAGACAGATAGTAAGAATATTACAATATCACAGAACCGCCTGTAAAAAGGAAAGTGTACTTAGCTCAAACCCAAAGCCTACATATTTGGGGAGACTTACAACGCAGTGCTATTGACAAACATCAAGATAAGATGGTGGATCGTTTTGCTTAAGGACAGGGAGAAGTCATAATTCTACTTGCGGACGAGCATGTGAGAGATATATTCAAAAACAGGTCTTATTCACCATTGCTTAAATTTGGTTATTAATGGTAATATTAGAGATTTAGGAAACATAATATCGAAGTTGTATTCTTTGTGATTGTCTCACTTGATTTTTTGTTTACTATGACCACATATGGTAAAAGCACTTCTCTCTGTAATCCACTACGTGGTCAATCATGCTAGAAGTTTGAAAATATTTCTGACAAATTGTTAATGAACAATTTAAATCCATTTTTTGAGCATTTACATATAGGCCTATAAGTCATCTCAACTTTCTCACATTATATAGCTATCACATAGTTCGGTAATATAATGGTATTGCCTGCCCATCAGTATAGCTCAAACCTCCTACATTGATCAACTTCCTAATGAAAACGGAAAAACTTGCCTTTTTGGCCAATGGCGGATCGCGGTTCGTGACAGTCAGTCGCTTTATCGCTTGCCGCATACGTTATGGCGCGAGAAAATAAGCGACTGTGATTGGTTTGTTTAAAAACGAGAGAATACACTAGCCAATAGAAAAGCAAAAGAGATGACGTACAGTGAAATTCCATCGTTCTTTCTGGAATTCGCAGTATATTTTACGGCGTCACAAAAACAGAGAAGTGAAATGTATTTTTAACTGCCATTTCCTTGTTAAATCAACGCAAATTTTTAGCAGTGTTGTTGCGTTGATTGCATGACTCCTTGGCAATCCAAGCATATAATATACGTTGATGTATGGATATCGTTCGATGTTTGACCAAATATTTGATATTGCATAAAGCAAATTCTAAATTATTGCTTTATTATTGATGAGAACAAAAATTGGAATTTGAAACATTAATATTTACAAGGAGTTCTCTATTACGCAAATTTAAAGTTAAATGAATATCACATTCCAATGACCGTTATTGATGGACGTTTTAAATCGAAGTTCAGTGGTAAAACTTACTTTACATATATGGTGTTCTTCACCCATATGTGGAGACGAATGGCGGGGAGGGAAATTAGGATTAGGATTTACATATTTATCTCAGGGGAGAGGAAAGCCTATAAGACGGCTTAACCATATGGCGAACCACGGCCTCTCGTCCGGTTACCATTTCAAGTCGGGTATGGGATTAGTTAATTTTGTTTTCGGAAGCATGGATTCGAACCTGCGAACCCACGCAGAGTAATCAGAGATGCGAAGGCAGCGTATTCCAAACGCGAATGCGAATGAATACCTCTTGGCTCAATATAGTAATTTTATTAATAATTTTGCAGATCAATCACTTTGCCCTATTCGACAAGACCATGGAGTCCGAAGCGTTCCATAAATTTGCTCAAGTTGCTTCAACTACAGGAGCTAATGTATTGCAGTTTAGCGACTGTAATCTGACAAGAGAAAAACTGAATGCATTTGCACAAGGAGCCACTGATTTCGGCTCGAAAGTAAGAAGTTAGAATATTTTTGATAAATACTCAATACTTATTCAATGTTCAAAATGAATCTTACTAAAGTGTATTTTATTTACTCCCGCGCATTAAAATAGTATTTATTAAAGTATAAAATGCAAGGTAGAAAAAAAAGACTGTGGAAAACGATGATACGTTTTTGGTATTCAGAAATATTTGTGTGATTAAATTATAACTATGTTGAAAACGTATTCTAAAATTCTATACGGTAAAAAGTGCGTTATTTAATTTATTTGAAATTCTATCAGTTGGAAACTGCGTTATTTAATGTGACAAAGCATTCTAAAGTAACCACCTGATCAGCATGTAAGTCATCGCTTATGCTATTGCCTAATAATCACGAATATCTTTAGTCGAAATTGCTTTTTCATATTCGTGATTGAACGTAATTGTTTGCGTTTTGCGTTGCGGCTGTGCTATTTTATTAGATAATTGTGTTATATTGCCTTGAAATCATTCTAATCAGAATATTTATTTGCTCAGAAAAGCTGTTAGAATTAAATGTATAAGTTCTTTTTTCTTTTTCTTCTCGAAATAACCAAAATGTGAGTATGTGCTAACATGTAGCGCAGTCCAGCTCAAAGTAATGAAAAATTCTAATAATTTCATTATCACCTCGAAAATTTGTCCGAGATGGAGAGAAAGGTGAAAGTCGTAATCGCGCCGTGAAACAAACAAGACTCGTAATTGGGCGTAAAGAATGGCCGATCGTTTAACTATGAGTGTTATAAGACGAATAAAATTTGAACAAACAAATATAGAAAATGCAAATTTGGGACCTTGGATTTTCTCAAGCACAGAAATAGATATGCAACATACTTAATAAAATTCATAAATTTAATAAAATATCACAAATGTTATACTAATTTATTTACTATTAATACTCTCTGAAATATATAAGAAATAAATTTTTCGTTCGGGTACAATATTGCCTTTCGGAGTTTATCAAAGATCAGTTTATTTACTTGTAGATATTTTATAATATTAATAAGTTGAAATTTTTTTAAAATAACATTGATGCGTATAATGTAGCAGGACTAAGGTTTATCTAGAAATTTGTCACATGAAAATAGTGAAAAGTAGACAGGGGCACACAAAATTCATTGCTCAATTTTTTGCCAAAATGAAGCACTTCGGCTACCATGATTGATCATGAGCATAAAAATACTTTGAAAAAACTTTGGCAGGGACAACATTTATGAACAAATTTTCAATCGGATTAAGTGTCGTCATGTTAATAAAAACTAAAGAGCACCAGAAGTATGTGCACCAAGATGGCGCACAACCTGAATGTAGTATGTGTATCAGGTTAGGGTTCAGGTTGTGCGCCATCTTGGTGCGCATACTTCGAAAACGCCAAAACTAGTACAGGTTCGAGATTTCAATATTGTCAGATGAAACTCTCTAATAAAAACGAGTTGTCAAACTACAAGCCAAATATCTGCAATTCATTTTTTCTTGATTTTCCCGAAAGTGGCTGAACGATCCAAGAAAATCACGCGCAGCAATCGAGAGTGTAATTAGGCCCATGTTAATTATAAAACATGTACTAAAGATCCAAACAAAATTAATACACACACTAAATAAAAAGAAAGAAAGGAAAAATAAAGAAAAAACCAGTATCGAAAAGGAGAGTGAAGTCAAATTAAACGACTGTCAGAGAATCAAAACCCGGACATCCTGATACAACTTTGCATAAAAATAACAAATGTGATTTTTATAATATTCTCACTTGTAACATCACTCATTTTAGTACTCATTGTGTTTTTATACAATGTATTTATGCAATTTTAAATCCCATCAAAACTCTTCACAAGATTAGTAGATACTATAGATGGGAAGGACCTGTTTTTACTTTGGTTAGATATTGGCTACATGCTCAGTATAGTACACCATGGGTGAGGAGGGGAGAGTGGATGGCATTCAGATCCGAGACTTTTGCCTGGAATTTCATAAGTGTAATCTGACAAGTGAAAAACTGAATGCATTTGCACAGGGAGCCACTGATTTCGGTTTGAAGTAAAAGTTAAAATATTTTTGATGAATTTTTGTTTTATATCAAAAAAGGAATCATACCAGAATTCATTTCATTGCATTTTCTATACACGCGTGCATTAAAAAAGTATTTATCAAAATATAAAATGCAAGCTGGAAAACGACTAGAAACTCATTAATGAGTTTTTAGTATTCAGAAATATTTCTGTGAATAAAATATAAATATTTGAAAATGTGTTCTGAAATTCAATCAGTTAAAAAGTACGCTATTTAATGTGACAAAAATTTCTTTAAAAAGTAACCTTAACAATATAAATTTCATGGCTAATGCTTGCTCTTCTAAATTATTCACAAATATGTTTTATCCCAAGCCACTTATTCATATCCGCGACTGAACGTAGCTCGTTTTGCTTTTTTGTAGTGTTGTGATATTTATTTATTCTTTTAACTTGCCTCGATTCCTTGTTTTATGTAGGCTCGAACGTTCATGTGGACTTGTAAATATCCGTTTCAAATTTTGTTAGTATAGGTGTTTGAGATATGGATATTCTTAAGCCTCGTGTAACCAAACAAATTAGGTCCACGGAATTGTCAGAAAATGGCAGGTAATAGCATTGATCTCGAAATTTCATATCTTCGTAACGCTAGTATGAGCCACTCAAAACTATTATATATTAACTACGCAATGATAGGTCCAACATTGGCATTATCGACTTTTTACCGTATTCATATCCACAAAAATCGGACTTGTTGCATTTTGAGACTCGTTGGGCAGTAGTAATTTGAGATTGGCTTTCAAAGTCAACGGTAGTGAGGGAACAAAAATTGAAATATTTCAGCTTTCAGGAACAATATTTTTGCGAGTTCCAGTTTTGTGTAAAGTTCAAGACCTTCCAATATAGTAATGACTAGTATAATCGAAGCGGCTGTGATTTTATTAGAAATTTGTCATAAAATAAATGAAATTCAATTGCAAGAAGTTATTGTCGCACTGACAACATAATGTTTGATTAAAATGTTACATTTCAAAGTAACAACTAATTCAGTAGTTCGTAGACGGTAATAAATTTATTCAATTCTAGTTATTCACGAGTCAATATGAGTGCATTATTCGGGTATTAGCCAACATAAATTAAACAATAAAGCTTTGCGTGTTGGCTCGGTTTTCTGATCACGCTAAAAACCATAGTTTAATTTGTTGGCGCGGTTTTGTTTTAAATACGCTTTATTATCCACTATATTTAAAGTGGAAATGAATGACCTCCTATAATTTTTCTATGGATCAACTGGCAGTTCAACAATCAGTCAAAGCCCAGGGGACACTTAGTATAATTTAGAACTGATATTCATTCTAAAGTCGCTTCTAATTTTTCAATGCTTGTTCAAGAAGTTCACCAGTTCAATAATATTTAAAAGTGACATTTAATCACTTTATACTCATGATATTTATTCTTGTCGTAATTACTTTCTGTTTACAAGGTTATAAATTAAATACAGTCGAATAAATGAATTTTTTTTAACTTCACTCTTAAAAACTTAACAAGATTTTAAAGTAACTATACCAATTTATCTAAGCAAAAACGAATCTTAGAATAATAAAATTTATCTTGTTATTTTCGAATATGTTTCCATTGTAATCCCGTAATTTACAAAAAATTCTAATGATAATACTCGCATTTCCCACAATTTGAAAATTCGTTTATGACGCCACCAAACCTTTTGACATAATTTCTAAAATGATATCATGAGGTAATAATAAATTCAATTGAGCTCTGTTACGACATTGATCAATAGAGGCATCAAAATAGCCTATGTCCTCTTGTCTTGTCTAAATTCGACCTTATGCGCAATGGCTGGATCAACCTTTGAGCAAAATAAACACGTGTTTCGAGCACCGAGGGGCACCACAGATTTTTTTTCATATTTTTTATTTCAATTTTTGAAAGTGACACGACGGTCAGACGACACAGACAAAGGCGAAACCAGGACGCAAAATCCTTATTAATTTTTTTCAAGGACCTAAAAAGTAGCTCATAGCGCGTGCGATTTGCTAATGAATAATTGGTTGAAATCGCCGATTTATTTTTGTAAGTATTTAGTTCGTGAACTTCGGTATTATGTCGGAAAATCATATTCCGGCTGTAGACTTAAAGCTGTAGAAAAATCAGTTGAAGATCTTTACAGCTTGGACATTGGGTATATCTAGTTGTCTTTTAAAACTATCTAAACTTTTTTTTGTTACATTGGCTATGCCAGCTCAAACATCAAGAACAGAGATTTTGAAAGCATTTTCACAGAGAGCGACTGATATTGGTTTAAAAGTAAGAGATTAGAATATTGTTGATGATATGCTTTGAATGTCTACTTTATTGTAAAGTACCATAATGAGCGGCATCCCCTATACCTCCGATAATCTGAGCAACTATTGAAATTTAGAATATTGTTGACGAAATGCTTTGATTGTCTATTTAACTTAACCTAATTTCCTACGCAGCAATTTAAGAAATAACTCAATATGAAGTTTGGAAGTGCTAAAATATCGCTTGAAGTTCAAGCGTGTACTCCCCGCTTCGATAGAAAAACGTCGCACAACTAGAATATAATTCAATAAATCTCAGCGCGCCAATTAATATTCCAAGCAAGTCCTATAGTTTCTTATTTTTAAGTTCATTTCATATGCTACCCTACATAAAAGATTGAGCCTTTTACAACATCAGGAAGGTATGAAATGAACGAGTCGTTCGATCACAGCTGCCATTACAGAAAAAACTGAGCTTACATAACCGCTCGTTCAAATTCGCTCGCTCGCTTTATTTTTAAAAGTAAACTTTACCACATGGGAATAAACATATACTTCCGATCTTGATAAAAATAAAGACGAATGAAGAGAGATCCAACTTTTGATTGTGTGCTATAAGGCAGCTCATTATACGTCTTAAGTAATGAACGTTTCGAAAAATTTCAACATCAACAACTTGAAAATTTATTCTACATGGAAAGAGAGCTAGAAGTTGTAATTGGGCGTAAAGTTTGGCCGTAAAGATCGTTTATTTATGATTGTTATAAGACGACCGAAATTTACCGCTAAAATATTGTTGATGAATTTAAACAGTATGTAGTGTTATTACAAAACGCTTCATAACAAACAAATAATAGCTTTTAAAGCATTCAAATCTCTTCGTATTTCCAATTGCTTCGCTTTGTTGTATTGATTGCATGACTCCTTGGCAATCCAAGCATATAATATACGTTGATGTATGGATATCGTTCGATGTTTGACCAAATAATATGATATTGCATAAAGCAAATTCTAAATTTTTGCGTCATTATAGATGAGAACAAAAATTGGAATTTGAAACATTAATATTCACAAAGAGTTCTCTATTACGCAAATTTAAAATTAGATGAAAGTCACATTTCAATGACCGTTTAATGATGAACATTTTAAATCGAAGTTTGGAGGTAAAACTTATTTGGCATATATGGTGTTCTTCACCCATATGTGGAGACGAATGGCGGGGAGGGAAATTAGGATTAGGATTTACATATTTATCCCGGGGGAAAGGAAAGCATATAAGACGGCTTAAGCATAAGGCGAACCACGGCCCCTCGTCCGGTTATCATTTTAAGTCGGGTATGGAATTAGTTATAGATATTTGTTCTCGGAAGCATGGATTCGAACCTGCGAACCCACGCAGAGTAATCAGCAAATGCGAATAAATACTTCTTGGCTCGAAATAGTAATTTTAATAATAATTTTGCAGATCAAACGCTTTTTCCTATCAGACAAGACCATGGAGTCCGAAGAGTTTCATAAATTTGCTCAAGTTGCTTCAACTACAGAAGCAGATGTAGTGTCGTTTGAAGACTGTAATCTGACAAGTGAAAAACTGAATGCATTTGCACAAGGAGCCACTGATTTCGGCTTGAAAGTAAGAATATTTTTGATAAATACTTAATACTTATTCAATGTTCAAAATGAATCTTACTAAAGTGTATTTTATTTACTCGCGCGCAATATTAAAAGAATATTTATTATAGTATAAAATGCAAGGTAGAAAAAAAAAGAGACTGTGGAAAACGATAATGCGTTTTTGTATTTAGAAATATTTGTGTGATTAAATTATAATTATGTTGAAAACGTATTTTAAAATATTATACGGTAAAAAGTGCGGTCTTTACTTTATTTGAAATTCTATCAGTTAAAAACTGCGTTATTTAATGTGACAAAGCATTCTAAAGTAACCACCTGATCAGCATGTAAGTCATCGCTTATGCTATTGCCTAATAATCACGAATATCTTTAGTCGAAATTGCTTTTTCATATTCTTGATTGAACGTAATTGTTTGCGTTTTGCGTTGCGGCTGTGCTATTTTATTGGATAATTGTGTTATATTGCCTTGAAATCATTCTAATCAGAATATTTATTTGCTCAGAAAAGCTGTTAGAATATAATGTATAAGTTCTTTTTTCTTTTTCTTCTCGAAATAACCAAAATGTGAGTATGTGCTAACATGTAGCGCAGTCCAGCTTAAGTAATGAAAAATTCTAATAATTTCATTATCACCTCGAAAATTTGTCCGACATGGAGAGAGTGATGAAAGTCGTAATGGCGCCGTGAAACAAACAAGACTCGTAATTGGGCGTAAAGAATGGCCGATCGTTTAACTATGAGTGTTATAACACGAATAAAATTTATCGACGGAATTTCGTGCCTCTTGTTTTGTATAACACAGTGCGCGGTACAGTGCAATACAGTGTAGTTTCGTTTTTCTAAATTATTTTATTAATTAGTATTGCACAGAACAGTGCAATAAGTGCAATTTCATTTATTTTTATTTTTCAAAAGAATTTGTCTGAACGAAAATTTGGAAAGATCGGCTTGAACAAACAAATATAGAAAATGCAAATTTGGGACATTGGATTTTCTCAAGCACAGAAATAGATATGCAACATACTTAATAAAATTCATAAATTTAATAAAATATTACAAATGTTATACTAATTTATTTACTATTAATACTCTCTGAAATATATAAGAAATAAATTTTTCGTTCGGGTACAATATTGCCTTTCGGAGTTTATCAAAGATCAGTTTATTTACTTGTAGATATTTTATAATATTAATAAGTTGAAATTTTTTTAAAATAACATTGATGCGTATAATGTAGCAGACTAAGGTTTATCTAGAAGTTTGTCACATGAAAATAGTGAAAAGTAGACAGGGCACACGAAATTCATTGCTCAATTTTTTGCCAAAATGAAGCACTTCGGCTACCATGATTGATCATGAGCATAGAAATACTTTGAAAAATACTTTGGCAGGGACAACATTTATGAACAAATTTTCAATCGGATTAAGTGTCGTCATGTTAATAAAAACTAAAGAGCACCAGAAGTATGTGCACCAAGATGGCGCACAACCTGAATGTAGTATGTGTATCAGGTTAGGGTTCAGGTTGTGCGCCATCTTGGTGCGCATACTTCGAAAACGCCAAAACTAGTACAGGTTCGAGATTTCAATATTGTCAGATGAAACTCTCTAATAAAAACGAGTTTTCAAACTACAAGCCAAATATCTGCAATTCATTTTTTCTTGATTTTCCCGAAAGTGGCTGAACGATCCAAGAAAATCACGCGCAGCAATCGAGAGTGTAATTAGGCCCATGTTAATTATAAAACATGTACTAAAGATCCAAACAAAATTCATACACACACTAAAAGAAAAGAAAGAAAGGAAAAATAAAGAAAAAAACAGTATCGAAAAGGAGAGTGAAGTCAAATTAAACGACTGTCAGAGAATATAAACCCGAACATCTGATTCAACTTTGCATAAAACTAACAAATGTGATTTTTATAATATTCTCACTTGTAACATCACTCATTTTAGTACTCATTGTGTTTTTATACAATGTATTTATGCAATTTTAAATCCCAACAAAACTCTTCACAAGATTAGTAGATACTATAGATGGGAAGGACCTGTTTTTACTTTGGTTGGATATTGGCTACATGCTCAGTATAGTACACCATGGGTGAGGAGGGGAGAGTGGATGGCATTCAGAACCGAGACTTTTGCCTGGAATTTCATAAGTGTAATCTGACAAGTGAAAAACTGAATGCATTTGCACAGGGAGCCACTGATTTCGGTTTGAAAGTGAAAGTTAAAATATTTTTGATGAATTTTTGTTTTATATCAAAAAAGGAATCATACCAGAATTCATTTCATTGCATTTTCTATACACGCGTGCATTAAAAAAGTATTTATCAAAATATAAAATGCAAGCTGGAAAACGACTAGAAACTCATTAATGAGTTTTTAGTATTCAGAAATATTTCTGTGAATAAAATATAAATATTTGAAAATGTGTTCTGAAATTCGATCAGTTAAAAAGTACGCTATTTAATGTGACAAAAATTTCTTTAAAAAGTAACCTTAACAATATAAATTTCATGGCTAATGCTTGCTCTTCTAAATTATTCACAAATATGTTTTATCCCAAGCCACTTATTCATATCCGCGACTGAACGTAGCTCGTTTTGCTTTTTTGTAGTGTTGTGATATTTATTTATTCTTTTAACTTGCCTCGATTCCTTGTTTTATGTAGGGCTCGAACGTTCATGTGGACTTGTAAATATCCGTTTTCAAATTTTGTTAGTATAGATGTTTGAGATATGGATATTCTTAAGCCTCGTGTAACCAAACAAATTAAGTCCACGGAATTGTCAGAAAATGGCAGGTAATAGCATTGATCTCAAAATTTCATATCACAGATATCGTAACGCTAGTATGAGCCACTCAAAACTATTATATATTAACTAAGCAATGATAGGCCCAACATTGGCATTATTGACTTTTTACCGTATTCATATCCACAAAAATCGGACTTGTTGCATTTTGAGACTCGTTGGACAGTAGTAATTTGAGATTGGTTTTCAACGTCAGCGGTAGTGAGGGAACAAAAATTGAAATATTTCAGCTTTCAGGAACAATATTTTTGCGAGTTCCAGTTTTGTGTAAAGTTCAAGGCCTTCCAATATAGTAATGACTAGTATAATCGAAGCGGCTGTGATTTTATTAGAAATTTGTCATAAAATAAATGAAATTCAATTGCAAGAAGTTATTGTCGCACTGACAACATAATGTTTGATTAAAATGTTACATTTCAAAGTAACAACTAATTCAGTAGTTCGTAGACGGTAATAAATTTATTCAATTCTAGTTATTCACGAGTCAATATGAGTGCCTTATTCGGGTATTAGCCAACATAAATTAAACAATAAAGCTTTGCGTGTTGGCTCGGTTTTCTGATCACGCTAAAAACCATAGTTTAATTTGTTGGCGCGGTTTTGTTTTAAATACGCATTATTATCCACTATATTTAAAGTGGAAATGAATGACCTCCTATAATTTTTCTATGAATCAACTGGCAGTTCAACAATTAGTCAAAGCTAAGGAGACACTTGGTATAATTTAGAACTGATATTCATTCTAAAGTCGTTTCTAATTTTTAAATGCTTGTTCAAGAAGTCCAATAATATTTAAAAATGACATTTAATTACTCTATACTCAGCAATTCCATAAATGTCACTCCGTGACATTTCACACATTTAATCAATTTTTCTATATCAAGGTCTTGGTGGTTTGTTATTTTTAGAATGCCAATTGGTAGCAGTAACACTGATGTATTTACCATTAATTCACTTTTCACTTTCAACCAAATATTTTTTCAACGAACGAGACAAAAACAGTGATCTCACGGAGTGACATATAAATATTGAATGCATAAAATGACCTGCGATATATCAACCAAAATTCGTCAAAAGCTTTCATGACATATCAATTATTAATTAACTTGTCTCTGTATTCTAGAGATATTTAATCTCTCATTTTGTGATTAAATTCCTATCATATAAAATGCATACTTAAGAATGGTGAACAAATTATTTCGTATTAGGTCAAAATTGGTTATTTTGTTTGAAAATTACAAAAACATTTAACAAAAAATTGGGATGCATTAAATATTTGTTTTTGGCTCGTTCCTGCTTGTGTCTCCCCTCATATTTAATCATGCTAAACGAGTGCACTAACTTTAATAAATCTATATAGTTAAGTAAAAAGCTATGTTGCACAGACAACATGAAACAAACATAATTATTCCATTCCTATATATCTGGAATCTTATTGCAAGTGACTTGGCAAAGTATGGGCAATTCGAAATATAGAATCTGGAGGATCCGTTAATGCAATTCAGTTTAAGAATCTTTGCACCATGCGACGATTTTTCTTATTTGGATATCTAATTTATTAACCATAGAAAAGCATTTTCTTTTGCGTTGAAGTCTCTCTTGTTAGTAGTACTTGCATCTGCTTGCAAAGCACACATAGGAGCAGTGGGCCCCAAACACAGTACTCTTAGTCTGCATATTCAGAACAAGAAGACAGCGATAAATATGTCCCTGCGAAAACTCGTTACTGCATCATTTTTGCTTTTTCCAGCTTTATGATATAGTTGGCACGTAAAAATATTCATTGGTGACAATGAGTGACGCACTGGCGTTTTCTAATTGGAAGTATCTTCAATTTTGGACAAACATATCATATTTCTTTCACATTTCATGATTTTTCGCAATCTATGAGTTAACCCGATGAATGGATATAAACGAAAATCCAGATGTCGATGTTAAAACTTGAGATTTAATATTGTTTGTGAATTATTTGAATTCACTTACGCCTTTTTACAAAAATGTCGAATTATATTGCAAAACGATGCATTTTGCCATATTTATTCTGCCATTCCAACAGATTACATATTTTTTCAATTGTAGTCTACAATAAGTTCGTTCATATTGTTCAAAACCGGCACATGTTAGATCAAATATTTTGGTCATCGATAGCTTTAAAAAAGTTGCCATTGCCATTCCATCATGTCGTTCAAGTTTAATTGTGGGTAAGATCCAAAGTAGGTAGAGGGCAAAGTGGAAGAATTTGCAGTTCAAACCCAATATTATAGTACTTCGCGTACAGAAAAATAATATTTTCCAAAAATGACATACTTATGTCACTCCGTGACGTCACGGAGTGACGAGATTTCTTGAAGTGCTGCGAAAGAACAACAAGCAACTATCAACTGCCAAATTGGTAAATTATTGGGCCCTACCCCCAAATTGACGTCCCAGTTTTTGAGGCAAAAAGGTATTGAAATATACCAGATAATTAAAATAAAGTTAAAAAATTGTCCCGGAGTGACGCGTCACGGAGTGACAACACAAGGCAAATTCCCATCAGCTCTATTTAGCCCAGTGTTGCCAATAGTGTACAGTGCAATATTTATAATAAGCACAGATATCAGAGGTAAAACTTAACACATACTTTGGTTGAACAAATACATTTTAAGGTAACATAAATAGCATGAGAGTTTATGTTACAAAATTGAAGAATATTGGACAGAAAATCATCAATTATTCCGCTGAAGAAAAAACAATTATTTTGAGCCGTAAATGTACCTTCTCATGCGTTTTTAAAAACACTCCAAGATATGTCCTACACTTTCTGCAGTTCAATATTTCAATTGGGCAAGATATAATTTTTACCAAATTTTCAACTAATTTATGGAATTGCTGTACTCATGATATTTATTCTTGTCGTAAATACTGTAGTTTCGGTTTACAAGGTTATAAATTAAATACAGTCGAATAAATGATTTTTTTTAAACTTCACTCTTAAAAACTTAACAAAAATTACTATTTTTTTTTGAAAAGTAACTATACCAATTTATCTAAGAAAAAACGAATCTTAGAATAATAAAATTTGTCTTGTTATTTTCGAATATGTTTCCATTGTAATCCCATATATTACAAACAATTCGAACGATAATACTCGTATTTTCCACAATTTGTGAATTCGTTTATGACGCCACCAAACCTTTTGACATAATTTCTAAAATGATATCATGAGGTAATAACAAATTCAATTGAGCTCTGTTACGACATTGATCAATAGGGGCATCGAAATAGCCTATGTCCTCTTGTCTTGTCTAAATTCGACCTTATGTGCAATGGCTGGATCAACCTTTGAGAAAAATAAGCAACAATCTGAAAAGCTTGATCATTTGTCGGTCTGAACATCGCTGGGAAATCACGACGAATAACAAAACACTCATAACGTAACTAAATATAGTCTTGTCGGTAAACTACGGGACCTTGATAACAAGGCGTGAACCAGAAACGGCCGCACCATTTGTCAAGCTAATCGGTCCAGACGAAAAATCATGCTCATAGTTGAACAAATGTAGAAACCAAGTTCTTGAAAACATTCCTACTCACCTCTGCCCTTTAGAAAATCATGCTAAGCTAAATGTTAAAAGAGAAAAACAAATAAAAAGGATTCGAATGCTAGGAGTCGTAAGCAGTGCAAAATCTTTAAAAATATATACAAATGATAATTAGCAACCTTACGTGGGCTAATTAGCGCATAAGAAAATTTGCGCGACGTTTTGCAATGCCATGTATAACCTATGAGGTCTGGAACTTTGGAATATTTATTATGGCATTGCTTGGAAGAAAACCTATTTTCCTACGCAGCAATATAGGAAATAACTTTATATGACGTTTGGAAGTGATAAAATATCGCTTAAATTTCGAGCGTGTACTCCCCGCTTCGATAGAAAAACGTCGCATAACTAGAATACGACTTAATAAATCTCAGCGTCGCGCGTTAATTAATAAACCAAGCAAGTACGATAAGTTCTTATTTTGAAGTTCAATTCATATGCTACGCTACATAAAGAAGTGAGCCTTTTACAACATCAGGAAGGTGTGAAATGAACGAGTCGTTTGATCGCAGCTGCCATTACAGAAAAAAGTGAGTTTACATAACCGTGATATCGCTCAAATTCTCAATGTTTCACGATTATATTTCCTTTCATGATTCATAATAAATGTTTTATTATGACTCATAAAAACTTTCACAAGATAACGAACAAATAAACAACAGAACAATCGATCAATCATAGCCTAGCCATATTCGATGTGGAGACTATTCAAAGGGGAAAATATTTATTGCGCGCGATTCACTCGCGATATTTGCACAAGTTTAGTATCATATAATACGTAAAACCAATATGCAGTTAACTGTATAGTCACATTTGAGCTTTGGAAATAGAATACCTCGTCCAACAGCTGACAGAATGAGAAACTTGATTTTTTATTTTGGTATTTTTAATATTTGGTATCTCAAAAAGATCCAATCAATGATATATAATTATTGGGTCGTATGGTATGAATAAGAGTGGGCCTACAAAGTTGGGCCGAATAGCTCGTCTAGAGCAGGATCTGATTCTGAATTTCTCTCGTAAAAAGTACTGAATTTAGTTTTTTATTTTTAAAAGTAAACTTTACTACATGGGAATAAACATATACGTCCGATCTTGATAAAAAAAAGACGAATGAAGAACGATCCAAATTTTGATTATGTGCTATAAGGCAGCTCATTATACGTCTTAAGTAATGAACGTTTCTGAAAATTTCAACATCGACAACTTGAAAATTTATTCTACATGGAAAGAGAGCTAGAAGTTGTAATTGGGCGTAAAGTTTGGCCGTAAAGATCGTTTATTTATGAGTGTTATAAGACGAACGAAATTTACTCCTAAAATATTGTTGATGAATTTAAACAGTATGGAGTGTTATTACAAAACGCTTCATAACAAACAAATACTAGCTTTTTAAAGCATTCAAATCTCTCCGTATTTCCAATTACTTCGCTTTGTTGTATTGATTGCATGACTCCTTGGCAATCCAAGCATGTTATATACGTTGATGTATGGATATCGTTCGATGTTTGACCAAATAATTTGATATTGCATAGAGAAAAATCCAAATTTTTGCTTTATTATTGATGAGAAAAAAAATTGGAATTTGAAACATTAATATTTACAAACAGTTCTCTATTACGCAAATTTAAAATCAGATGAATATCACATTCCAATGACCGTTATTGATGAACATTTTAAATCGAAATTCAGAGGTAAAACTTATTTGACATATATGGTGTTTGTTCTTCACCCATACGAGGAGACGAATTGTGGGGAGGGAAATTAGGATTAGGATTTACATATTTATACCGGGGAGAGGAAAGCATATAAGCCGGCTCAACCATATGGCGAATCACGGCCTCTCGTCCGGTTATCATTTCAAGTCGGGTATGGGATTAGTTAGTTATTTGTTTTCAGAAGCATGGATTCCTGCGAACCCACACAGAGTAATCATACATGCGGTGGCAGCGTATTCCAAATGCAAATGGGAATGAATACCTCTTGGCTCAAAATAGTAATTTTATCAATAATTTTGCAGATCAAACGCTTTGTCCTATCAGACAAGACCATGGAGTCCGAAGCGTTTTGTAAATTTGCTCAAGTTGCCTCAACTACAGAAGCAGATGTAGTGCAATTTGAAAACTGTAATCTGACAAGAGAAAAACTGGATGCATTTGCACAAGGAGCCACTGATTTCGGCTTGAAAGTAAGAAGTTAGAATATTTTTGATGAATACTCAATACCTATTCAATGTTCGAAATAAATCTTACTAAAGTGTATTTTATTTACTCGCGCGCATTAAACGAGTATTTATTTACGTATATAATGCAAGGTAGAAAAAAAAAAAAACTGTGGAAAACGATAATGCGTTTTTTGTATTCAGAAATATTTGTGTGATTAAATTATAATTATGTTGAAAACGTATTCTAAAATTCTAAACGGTAAAAAGTGCGTTATCTAATTTATTTGAAATTCTATCAGTTACAAACTGCGGTATTTAATGTGACAAAGCATTCTAAAGTAACCACCTGATCAGCATGTAAGTCATCGCCAATGCTATTGCATAATAATCACGAATATCTTTAGTCGAAATCGCTTTTTCATATTCGTGATTGAACGTAATTGTTTGCGTTTTTCGTTGCGGCTGTGCTATTTTGTTGGATAATTGTGTTATATTGCCTTGAAATCATTCTAATCAGATTATTTATTTGCTCAGAAAAGCTGCTAGAATAAAATGTATAAGTTCTTAATTTTTTTTTTCTTGAAATAACCAAAATGTGAGTATGTGCTAACATGTAGCGCAGTCTACATCGTTTTTCCAGCCTAAGTAATAAAAAATTCTGATAATTTCATCATCACCTCGAAAATTTGTCCGACATGGAGAGAGAGCTGAAAGTCGTAATCGCGCCACGAAACAAGCAAGCCTCGTAATTAGGCGTAAAGAAGGACAGATCGTATGAGCGTTATAAGACAAATGAAATTTATCGACGGAAATTTCGTGCCTCTTGTTTTGTATAACACAGTGCTACGGTACAGTGCAATACACTGTAGTTTCGTTTTTCTAAATTATTGTATTAATTAGTATTGCACAGTACAGTGCAATAAATGCAATTTCATTTTTTCTAAATTTTTTAAAAGAATTTGTCTGAACGAAAATTTGGAAAGATCGGCTTGAACAAACAAATATAGAAAATGCAAATTTGGGACAATGGATTTTCTTAAGCAGAGAAATAGATATGCAACATACTTAATAAAATTAATGTATTTAATTAAATATCACAAATGTTATACAAAATTAATTACTATTAATACTCACTGAGATATCTAAGAAATAAATTTTGCGTTCGGGTACAATATTGCTATTTGGAGTTTATCAAAGATCAGTTTATTTACTTGTAAATATTTTCCTAATAATAAGTTGAAATTTTTTCAAAATAACGTTGATGCGAATAATGTAGCAGACTAAGGTTTATCTAGAAATTTGTCACATGAAAATAGTGAAAAGTAGACAGGGGCACACATAATTCATTGATCAATCTTTTGCCAAAATGAAGCACTTCGGCTACCTTGATAGCCCATGAGCATAAAAATACTCTGAAAAAATTTGACAGGGACAACATTTATGAACAGATTTTTAATCGGATTAAGTGTCGTCATGTTAATAAAAACTAAAGAGCCCCAGAAGTATGTGCACCAAGATGGCGCACAACCTGAAGGTAGTATGTGTACCAGGTTAGGGTTCAAGTTGTGCGACATCTTGGTGCGCATACTTCGAAAGCGCCAAAACTAGTACAGGTTCGAGATTTCAATATTGTCAAATGAAACTTTACAATAAAAACAAGTTGTCAAACTACAAGCCAAATATCTGCAATTAATTTTTTCTTGATTTTCTCGAAAGTGGCTCGAACGATCCAAGAAAATCACGCGCAGCAATCGAGCGTGTAATTAGGCCCATGTTAATTAAAAAACATGTACTAAAGATCCCAAACAAAATTCATAAACACACTGAAAGAAAAGAAAGAAAATGAAAAAACGAAGAAACCAGTATCGGAAAGGAGAGTGAAGTCAAATTAAACGACTGTCAGAGAATCCAAACCCGGACATCCTAATACAATTTCGCATAAAACTGACAAATGTGATTTTTATAATATTATCACTTGTAACATCACTCATTTTAGTACTTATTGTGTTTTTATACAATGTATTCATGCGATTTTGAATCCCAACAAAACTCTTCACAAGTTTAGTAGATACTATAGATGGGAAGGACCTGTTTTTACTTTGGTTGGATATTGGCTACATGCTCAGTATAGTACACCCTGGGTGAGGTGGGGAGAGTGGATGGCATTCAGATCCGAGAATTTTGCCTGGAATTTTATAACTGTAATCTGACATGTGAAAAACTGAATCTATTTGCACAGGGTGCCACTGATTTTGGTTTGAAAGTAAAAGTAAAAATATTTTTGATGAATTTTTGTTTTATATTAAAAAAGGAATCTTACCAGAGTTCATTTCATTACATTTTCCATACATGCGTGCTTTAAAAGAGTATTTATCAAAATATAATTGCAAGCTGAAAAAGACTAGGAACTAACTCATTAATGAGTTTTTAGTATTCAGAAATCTTTGTATGAATAAATTTAATTAATTTAAAAATGTGTTCTGATATTCGATCAGTTAAAATGTACGCTATTTATGTGACAAAGCTTTCTTTAAAAAGTAACTTTACTTTAGCAATATGGAAATCATGGCTCATGCTTGCTCTTCTAATTATTCACAAATATGTTTTATGCCAAGCCACTTATCCGCGACTGAACATAGCCTGTTTTGCATTTTTGTAGCATTGTGAAATTTCTTTATTCCTTCACCTTGCCTCGATTCCTTGATTTATGTAAGTTCAAACGTTCATGTGGACTTGTAAATATCGGTTACAAATTTTGTTAGTATAGGCTTTTGAGATATGGTTTTTGTTAAAAACCTCGTGTATCCAAACAAATGAAGTCCACAGTATTGTCAGAAAATGGCAGGTAATAGCTTTGATCTCAAAATTTCATATCACAAAAATTGTAACGCTAGTATGAGCCACTCAAAACTATTATATATTAACTGCGCAATGAGAGGCCCGACATTGGCAATATTGACTTTTCAGCGTATTAAAATTCACAATAATTAGACTTATTGCATTTTAAAACTTGTTAGGCAGTTGTAATTTGAGATTGTCGTTCAAAGTCAACGGTAGTGAAGCAACTAAATTAAAATATTTCAGCTTTGAGGAACAATAATTTTGTGAGATAAATAAAAATGCCAGTATTGTATAAAGCAGTGGTCTTCAATCGTTTTCAATTCGCGGACCGGTGAAATTTAAAAATAATTTTTGCAGACCGGCGGACCCTCAAAATTCACCAAAAATGTCATGAACACAAAACATAATCAAAGGAATGCAATTAGGACAAAAGTAGGCGGTGCAAAAGTAGACAATCCAATTTAATGAAATATTTGCTGCTGTATTTTTAATATTAAACGCTGTTTTAATGAAGTTTCTGCAAGGCGAAGTAGAGCTGTTTGAACTGAATAATATTCTGCTGATTGTTTGCCTCCATTTTACTATAAAACCTCGCTAAATTATATGCCTACTGTCAAATTACGAAACGTGCGAACTGAGAATTTTTCAATCAGTTACCGTACTATGTAAGGTTGGGACCCCGGGAAATCCCGATCCCGAAATCCCGGGTTTGGATTGTTTTTTTCAATCCCGATCCCGCAATTGTTTCCGAAAAATCCCGGAATTTTAAGGCTTTGTTATCCATATATATTTATTCTCACAAATTGTAGGTTATATCATTTTATTTGATACTTATTTAAAAAAAAAAGCCATCTGCGCTTACAGTTTGAGTCAGTCAGGCTAAGTGGATTTATTGTGCGGAATTTTACCAAGGAATTATTATTTGACTAGTAGAATTGTCATTATTGCCGACTTATTTAATCATAATTTAAACTCAAAATAGCATTCAAGATTTACGCAATGACTTTGCAAGGTTTTTATCCACTATTTAATACGAAAATAAAACAGCCACAATAGAAAAGTAAAATCAAGAAGGTCAACTATCGTCTTCAAAAATATCCGCATTCCGGCGTCAGAAATGATAATATTTTCAGCTCAAAATTAAGACAGGTAATTTACAGACGGTGACAAAAAGATCGGAGTCGATCCAAAAAGAGAAACATCGGAATAAAATCCCGAATTCAACTCGATATTCGACAATTCGTTAAAATTATTCGATTCGATGGAAATATACTATTTTGCCCACCCGATCTGTAATCACGCCAGCAATTTGGCGAAACGCGTGGTAGTCCAAACACTGATGCAATGAAACTCAATAAAACCTTCATAGATTTGATAAATTTCGTGCACTACTTCACGAAAGCGAGGTGGAATCGACGAATATTTCATATCTCGAGCACAAAAACGGTTATTACTTCGGATAGTTTCTGCAGTCTGAAAAGTCGAATAAGCGTTTCGAAATAGTAAATGCTAACATCTTTGCCATCAAATTATGCCCGGGCCTTGCACGAAATTCATAACGTGAAAAGATATGTCGAGCGGTGAAAATCGATTATAACAACCCAAACCTATTTAGTGTTTTTAGCGATAATAATTAATTGTTAAAATGAAATACAGTTTATTTGCCTCTTTCATTTCACTCGCAAGTACCGACAATAACACTATCGAATGATTTTGGAAATGGGAGAAACTTATTGAATTGTAACAAAAAGGAATTAAATTGTGAAAAATTGTGATAATACTTGTGATAATAAAAAGGGCGTAACGTGGAACGACGAGAAAAACCCAAGCGCGTGAAGGCCACGTATTACCCGTGCGGTCGCGCAACGTTTACAACAATGTGAGGTGCTCCGAAGACGCTCTCGTTTACATTAATGTAAGAAAACAGTTGTAATATCGGTAACTATTAACAATTTGTTCGCGTTCGACTATCGCACTCTTTATGAGTAGAATATGTTCGTGTTTTATGATATGTGTGCCGCGATATAAAAAAGGTTAGGAACCACTGCCCTAGATGCTCTAATATTTCTGTGTCGATATTACATGGAATAAATAGGTGATTTTAATGTCATGCAAGTTAATGTGCTACTAAACTCATCCGTTAGGACGTTAGCCGTCGTTATGAGATCATAGACTTAACAAACATCCAACCGTTGAGGGCTTAAATGAGCAGAGGACCTCTCATCAAGATTGGTTGTTAGAAGAATACCGGTACTGCGAATCAATAAGAGTTAAAAAAAATCATAAAATTCATGGACATGAAGTCAATACTTTGTATTTTGCCATTAATATATTTATATTGGAAAATATTTGGCGAACCGGCAGCAAGGTTGTCACGACGGTGGTTGAGAACCACTGGTATAAAGTATGAAGTACAAGGCCATTCAAAACAACAATGACAAATCTAATCGAAGCGGCTGAGATTTTAATGAGAATTTGCCACGTGACAAAATTAATCGAGTTGCAAGCAATTATTGTCGCACTGACAACATAATGCTTGATTCAAATGTTACATTTCGTAACGTTGCGTCTACTTTAGTAGTTTAATCACAGTAGATGGTGATAAAATTAATTCAATTCCACGATAGTCAAAATTAGGATCCGCCGACACAACAGCATAGAAGATGGATGGGTAGTTAGTCTCGCAGAAACCAAATCATTCGCACATTTTATTTTAAAAGTTTTATTTTGAATACACATCATTGTCTACCGTGTAAGCCTCACACAGTATAGGCTACAGCAGTGGTTCCCAAACATTTTAGAGTTGTGACCCACTATTTATTACCACAGCTTATGGAGTAGTTTAATCACAGTAGATGGTGATAAAATTAATTCAATTCCATGATAGTCAAAACTAGGACAATATTTTTATATTGAATCTCTTTAGTTTACCTAACATCAATCAAAAAAGCAAGCTTTTATTTTAAAGGTTTTATTTTGAATGCACACCATTGTCTACCGTGTAAGCCTTACATAGTATAGGCTACAGCAGTGGTTCCCAAACATTTTAGAGTTGTGACTCACTATTTATTACCACAGCGTATGGCGATTCATATCATTTTTATGACATAACACAGAACACAGCAATGGCTAATCATCGCAAAACTACCGTGTTTCCTCGAAAATAAGACCTGGCCCGAAAATAAGACCTAGTTGGAATTTTGAAAATGATTTCAATTGAACTTTACCCTTAAAATAAATTTAAAATGTGTGAGAGATGAAAGGTTCAAGAACCTGAGATAAGGTGGAGATCACACCACTATTCAAGATTGTGTGATATCACAAGTATGATATTTGACACTTGATTTTTTTTTATGGGAAATACAAATAAAAATAACGGATGTCGGTTTTTACATAATGTTTATTAAAAAATCTCGTGCTTTTCTACAACTTAATTTTATTTTTGATGTATGAACACAAAAGGCTTCTTCCAAAAAAAAAACATAGTGTTATTCTTTAAAAATAAATCAATCTGAATCCTGTCTAAATTTCAGGGTAACACGGTAAGAAGTGCTGTACAGTGTACAAAACTGCTATGCGTAAAAAAGCCACATGGTCATTCTTTGTGTAGCAAATTTTTGTTCCTTTGAGAAGATCGTAAAAAGGAAACTTTCACAGATTAGAATTTAAGTTTGATCTTTTTTTTTCAAGATTTACGTAGTCGCCTCCGATTCTAATAACCAGTATATTTATTCAAAACTTTTTACATCTTTTCACGACCCACTAAGATTCATTTTTGCGACCCATAGTCTGGGAACCGCTGGGCTACAGTATTAATTGAATTAAAGGGTAAGTGCATCGTTATACTTACGTTTACGATTACAACAAAGCAATGTTCAAATATATGGACACGTTACTTAGAGCGAAACAGTCCTTACCCTTGACGCTAACGATACCCTCAAAAAAAATTGGAGTTCAGCGTAGCAAGAATCAAACCAGACAGCAAGTGTTCCCATGGATAAAATAATACAGCGAAATATTGGACGACATATCAGATTTTATACGAAATTTAGAAATATAAAAAGTAATGCCATCTTCAACCACTGAAAATTTTAGAGCATTTGGTCCAGTAATCGAAGAGAAAAGCGACCTTTTAATAACTATATCAAAGAACAAGAACAACAACACAAAATACCAAAAGTTGCTTCATATTTACAGTTTCCCTTGCTCAAAAACTGTTGGATTGCACTTGATGAAAATTAGACTGCGAAAAGTTTCTGACCCCAATAAATTTATTCTTGCCGTATAAAAGTTCGTAATCGAAAAAACCCTTTTCGTCCCACCACCTTCTCCAGGGTATGAGAAATTTAGTTAGCAGTGCATAATCGGAAATAATCCGGTCATTCCAAAATATGATAATGCCTTTTATTCTTCCGGCTTCTCATAAAGAGTCGTGCTTTTTTATGTGAACGGCGTGTAAAAAGTCATATATAATTTATTTATTAGTTATTAGCGTCTTTCCTTCTTTTTAGTCAACAAGCCTCGTATTTAGATTCCATGTATGCACATATTCGAAAATTCTCTTACACACTCACTTACTTTTTACACACTTACGTGCAATAAATTAAATGATATAGCGGTTGAATTCAATCCTTATCAATAAATTAAATATGTTCGTTGAGTATTCTGACATTCTCACCTGTAATGCTCGCTTATATTTCGTATTTATGACGTTTAGTTTTTTGAACATCTTTTTTTCATTGTTTATTCATATTCTGCGGCGGATTGACTAATCTAAATTCAATTTTAAAATAGTATTGAGTGTTATTGCAAAATGCTCCATAACAAACAAACCTTAGATTTCAGCACATTACAATCCTTTAGTATTTCCGATTAATAAAACTCAACTAATGTAAAGCCGTTACAACTCGGCTGGTATTTAAAACAATAATCTAAATAATTTTCTTTTTTGTATTACAATATTTTACAATTTGTTTTTTTGTATGTTTACTAAAAGTTTTTTCTATGACATCGTTTAGGTCGTATGCTATGAGATAAATTTATTTTCTCAATTAAACGTTGAGCCTATTTCAATGAATATTGTTTAAAACAATTGTTCTAGCGCAAGAAAACAATTCAATTGAATCATTTGAATCAAAGGAAAGCAAAACATATTTCCAACTTTATTGCAGTAGTTCTTACCTTACCTATTTAATCTCTTCTTTTGTCTACTTTGTAACTTTTCATTTCTCCCTCACTTGGCATAAAAACTATTGAGTCCATCTTCAAAATCATGCAAATGTTACACTACGAATTAATTTTAAAGGCGTTAATATTTTCATGTAGCAATCCTCCTGATTCACGGTGACCGTTGTCGTCACCGAGTGGTTAATGGTCCTTAACTTAGTGTTATGCGCAATTGAACTCTTGTTTTTGAACTATTTGAGTATTGTAATGTGTGCAATCAATAATTATTATAGTGATAATCAAAAGGTAAATGAATATTGGTAAAACTACAGGGAATATAAAGCAGAATTCTTCCCCATAAACGGAAAACTTCGGTCCGAGAGTGGAGTTCTTCTACAGTTTTTTCAAAGTCAATAAAACTTTAGATGGGAAGAATAAATCTATCGGTAAACTTCAAAATAAATTCGAATCTGCAACGACGCCTGTAAATCGGGAACTCTTATCGGATGAGCAATTTCCATACAGAAGGACAACGCTTATAGTAGCTCATCAATTGCCTAAATATTATATTTTTATTACATTTTCTCTACACGCGCGCTTCAAAAGATTATCTATCAAATATAAAATGCAGGATGAAAAAAATGAGGAACCCATTAATGTGTTTTCCGTATTCAGAAAGATTTGTGCGATTAAATTATAATTAAGTTGAAAATTCATTCCGAAATTCTATCGGGTGAAAGACACGGTATTCAATGGGACAGAGCATTCTTTAAAGCAGGGGTTCCCAAAAGAATCAACCTTCAGGGATTTGTCTTCCATGTGAACAAACTAAACAGTTATGCAACATTAGACGCTATTATGAGACGAAGCATTCTTCAAATTACAATCAATTATTAACGCGTATTTCATAATCAAAGTCAACGAACATGTTCGAAAAATGTCAAATGGAAGTGAATCCACTTTATTCGCTAGTTATGTTGTAGCCCAGAATATCGCTAAAAATAACCGCCCGTTGATTAAAAGGGAATTTTTCCGTGAGTGTATGCTGCAAGTTTTTTTATTTCTCATGATACAGAAAGTAAATTTAACAAATCAAAAATTTAGTCCAGACTGACAGATAATCACTGGAATGCTTTATTGCAAATACATTGTACTGAATTGGAGCAACGTTCTGAACATCTGATTTCCAGAAAACCTCAATTACGAGTTTACGTATACAATAATACACAAACAAATTATGTTGGCATTTTTTTGTTTTATGTTCATATACATTAGGATGTTTTTTGTGTAACAAAACAAGCCACAAGTAACCATTTATACGAGGTGGTATGTCAGATGTAACTTCATTAGTCACTATCAGCTTAAAATTTCTTGTTAAAATTCGTGCTTGGTATTCCTCTTGTATTCTATCACCTAACTATTATAAATATTATTTTTAACATTACAAACTACGATGCCCGCGGTCAATCAACTTTGGGAACCCCTACTTTAAAGAATACCTTTAACTACATCGAAATCATGGCCCATGCTCTTGTACAACTATGTGTTATCTCGAACCACTTTTTATATACGCAATTGAACGTATCTCGTTTTTTTCTATTTTGATAGCATTATAGAATGTATTCATTTCTTCATTTTCGATTTATGTCAGCTCGAATGCACATATGGGCTGATCTAACTATCCACAATAATTATACTTGTTGCATTATAAGGCTCTGCCATAGCAGATATTTGTACGTTTCAATTCGACGACAAAACTGGAATTTCTCAACTTCCTGGCACAACATTTTGTTTAAAATACCAATTTTTTTGACTAAACTAGTGCAGATTCACCTCTCGTTGCCTCTCACTCATAGTAAATGCAAGGCTGTCAAACAAATGCACGCTACATGCCGAACATTTCATATTTCATGTGGCTTTTTTTTGCCTTGGTTATTTTAAGAAAAAATATCTACCATCCGCTACTAGGATTCATCGTGCATTTTTTTTTACGTCGAGGATACATGAACGCCTACAATGACTTTACCATACAATCGTCTATTATTCCGTCACAGTCAAATTCACAAATTACGTCGTCGACGACTCTTATGATTCTGAGACGGATTCTTCAAAATTCCCTCTTGTCTTAGATGAGGCTGCAACTGACTTGAAGATGAAGATCTATCTTTTTTTATTTTATTCTTACGGATCAGGACGACAAAGTCTGAAATCCAACCCAAATGCCTTCATACCCAGACTATGCCAGCGGAAGTTTCATGGATCATTTGCTCCTCAGTAGAGATCACCGTTGTATGTACCACGTAAAAGTGGTAGGCTTTATGTCATCACATCCACTTTATGTTTGATGGTATTTTCTGATTTGTTGGGGTTTTACGCCGTCAACTAGGCGTTATATAGGAGAAATTTGACAAGCCGAATTGTGGTTTGAATTGTCCAAAGAATCTAAATGAGATATAAGCCGAGAAATTCGGTTGAATGAGGCCAAAATTTGTAGGTATCTTTTCTTCTTACCGAGAGTTTTCTGGTGATTGTCTGAGATGATGAGGAATCTGTAAATGTTGTTGTGTCTCTGCTTCTTTTGTTGCTGTCCTCTGTCAGATCCACAATTGAAGGCGGTTTGTTTGACTGCAGGTTGGCTGGCGCAGATGTTGTTGCTTCCGGTGTTGTTTCAAAGACCGACGAAGACGTGTGTGTCGCAAGACTCAAAGTTATTAATCCTTATCTTGATGTAAAGATTACCCTTTGTAAGGGGATGGAATGGCGTGTTGCCAATTGTTGATGACTCCTTCAATCTGTAGATTTGCCTTGATGGTCTTGGTAACAGTTATGGAGATGAAGTTTTGAGTGGACTTACGACGCTGTCGACATCTTCACATTTTGACCAGTCTTTTATCTTATTTAGGCAATTTAATTCGGAGTCGGAAGAAGAAAATCCACGTACCTCATTAATTTCGGCAGCAGGTTGTGCGTCATTCTGGCCCTACTCTGTTGTTTCAGCAGGTTGCACGTCATTTTGGTGTTGTGGCGAAACTTTTGTCAGAGGTTTTCTTCTCTGTGGAGGCAGGTTCCATCCGGTTACAGGGTTGGTGAGAAGAACTCGGTAGTCATTCTTTCGTTTTTGACATTCTTTTACAATGTGGCCGGGTGATTGGCAATACTTACAAACGGCCTCGTTCTGGCATTCGCTGTATTTATGCCCAGTAGTTAGGCACTTCCACATGTCGGGGTGTATAACTCTCGTGGGAGAAAGATCTTGCAGCTGACGCAATTGGCTATCACGTATTCCGGCAGACGGTCTTTTTTTAAAACTGTCTATTAGGAATGAAGTGTGACCGTTGTAGACATCGATCCCTCGATACCAATTCTAAACTGCATTTCGAATCGTTCCACAGCCAAGCTGGTTGATCTTCGTGACTGCCCTGTTGTATGACGTTTCTGCCGGGATTCCCCGTATGGAGATACGAACAGGAGCTTCACTTGGCAGTTGGCAGTGTCACAGCGATGGTACTCTTAGCCGTTTGTATCTGGCCACCTGAAGAAGAAAAAAACTCTCTCTGCAGTTGGAATTTGGGCTGTCCGTTGCCGCGAAGGTGAGAATCCAAGTCCCTCTAAGGCCTACGAATAGCCATTTGATCTGGTCGCATAACTTTCGTGTTGACGCGTTGTTTCGGAGGACGTCCATCATCTTAAGAAATCCATGTCTTTGTCTGTTTTTAGGAAAAGCGTCCGAGGTCGAGATGGTGCAGCGGATACGTCTTCTGTGGAAGGAGTCGAGGATGCGGCGGCGGCGTAGCTCAAGGTATTCGTCACAGGCCAACGCTTATAGTAGCTTATCAATTGCTTAAATATTATATTTTTATTACATTTTCTCTACACGCGCGCATTAAAAGATTATCTATTAAATATAAAATGCAGGATGAAAAAAATGAGGAACTCATCAATGTGTTTCCATATTCAGAAAGGTTTGTGCGATTAAAATATAATTAAGTTAAAAATTTCTTCCGAAATTCTATCGGTTAAAAAGACACGGTATTCAATAGGAAAGAGAATTCTTCAAAGCAGGGATTTCCAAATCGCGTCCCGCGGGCCAATTACAGCCCGCATAACGATTTAATCTAGCCCGCCGAACTCCTGTGAAATAGGTTAATTGACGCTTGTTACATCATTATCACAGTTTAAGCACGTGTATATTCGTAACAAGTCAATTATTCCGGTATGTTATGTATACTTACCTATATTAGGATTACATACGGCGTATTATAGTTATCGGCCGTATAAAAAGCTCAAAGATGTCAAAAAACGAAAACTAGACACTAAAAACAGACGTTTTTTAGATAAATGGTAGCGTTCTTATTTCTTTATTGAAAAGAATCAATCTTCAGAGATTTGTCTTCCATGTCAACAAACTAACCAGTTATGCAACATTAGACGCTATTATGAGACGAAGCGTATTTTATAATCAAAATCAACAAACATCTTCAAAAAAGGTCAAATGGAAGTGAATCCACTTTATTCGCTAGTTATGTTGTAGCCCAGAACATCGCCAAAAACAACCGCCCGTTGATCGGAGGGGAATTTTTCCGCGAGTGTATGCTGCAAGTTTTTTTATTTCTCCTGATACAGAAAGTAAATTTTCCAACATCAGTCTTTGTAACAACACAATTATGAACCTTAACAAATCAAAATTTCGGTCCAGACTGGCAGATAATCACTGGAATGCTTTATTGCAAATACAATGTACTGAATGGGAGCAACGTTTTGTCCACCTAATTACGAGTTTACGAATACAATAATACACCACCAAACTATGTTTGCATTTTTTTGTTTTATGTTGTTGCTTCCGGTGTTGTTTCAAAGACCGACGAAGACGTGGTGTCGCAAGACTCAAAGTTAATAATCCTTACCTTGATGTAAAGATTACTCTTTGTAAGGGGATGGAATGGCGTGTTGCCAATAGTTGATGATTCCTTCAATCTGTAGATTTGTCTTGATGGTCTTGATAGCAGTTGTGGGAATGGAGTTTTGAGTGGACTTACGATGTTGTCGACATCTTTACATTTCGATCAGTATTTTATGACATTTAGGCTATTTAATTCGGAGTCGGAAGAAGAAAATTCACGTACATTATTAATTGCGCAGCAGGTTGTGCGTCATTCTGGCCCTGCTTTGTTGTTTCAGCGGGTTGCACATCATTCTGGCTCTACTCTGTTGTTTCAGTAGGTTGCAGGTCATTCTGGTGTTGTTGCGAATCTCTTTGCAGAGGTTTTCTTCTCTGTGGAGGCAGGTTCCATCTGGTTACAGGGTTGGTGAGAAGAACTTACAAACGGCCTCGTTCTGGCATTCACTGTATATATGCCCAGTGGTTAGGCACTTCCCACGTGTCGGGGTGTATAACTCTCGTTGGAGGAAGGTCTTACAGCTGACGCCATTGACTACCACGTATTCCGGCAGACGGTCTTATTTAAAACCGTCTATTAGGAATGACGTGTGCCCATTGTAGAAGTCGGTCCCTCGATACCAATTCTGTACTGCATTTTGTACCATTCCACTGCCTAGCTGGTTGATCTTCGTGACCGCCCTGTTGTATGAAGTTACTGCCGGGATTATGGAGATCCGGACAGGAGCTTCGCTTGGCAGTGTCACGGTGATGGTACTCTTAGCCGTTCGTATCTGCCCACCTGTAGAAGAAGAAAAACTCTCTCTGCAGTTGCAATTCGGGTTTTCCGTTGACGCAAAGGTGAGAATCCAAGTCCCTCTGCGGCCTACGAACAGCCCTTTAATCAGGTCTTCGTCTGTTTTTAGGAAAAGCATCCTAGGTCGAGATGGTGCCATGGAAACTTCTGGAGCAGGAGTCAAGGATGCGGCGGCAGCGTAACTCACGGTATTCGTCTTTTCTTTTTTTTCGGATTCCTTTCACTATCAAGGGTCTAACCCAGTGAAGAGATGCTTTAATCATCTTGATGAGAAAGACCAACTGAGATGCGCTTTAGTGGAAGGCGCGATTTAGTTATTGAAAAGCATGCCAATGGGAAAATACCCCAATGCCAAACGAGCTGCGCTTAAGTTATTGTAAATGTTTGGGTCAACATACGTCTGGAAATTTGTGTTAATTACACTAAAAGACGTGAAAACAAAACATTGATCTCTTCTGACTGACACCCATGTGAAAGAATCGTCTCGGTTGGTTACAGCGACCTCAAAGCCAAATTTGAAGAGGATTGTCAACTCAATAAATGTCAGGGGACTCACTAAGTAGCATAACATTAAATGGCTTGTAAATTGATTGGTGACATTCACAATAAACTAGAATTTTAGCAGAGATGAATAAAAGCATATCTGTTGTTCATGTGTTCTTGTTCATAATGTGGCTCTTCGCGTTAATGAAGTCCGAATTATGGCTTTTAGTCTCTGACTGCTGGCTGGCCACCCCTGATCTAGAATGTTATGAGAAACAACTAGATATGTTGACTGAATACTGAATTATTTCCCCAAAATGAAATTTTAATTCACATCAATGCATAGGTAAACGTCATGTTAACTCGAATTAAATTAAATCGAATTCTGCTAATCGGAAATTTTATCGGAAGAGCTATTTCCAAACAGAAGCTCAACCCCTATTATATTGGCTTTTATATTTCCCAGACATAAATTATATTGTATCTTATTTATGCGGCTTTGAATTACAATAAGGCTCTTTACAGGCTCCAATTGCTAGTTGAGAATCTACTATAGTTTGAAAACCCTGTTTTTGCCTTCGACATTGTCTGCCCTGTATATGAAGGTGAAGTGGCGTGAATTGATGGCATTTGGACCCGATATTTTAGCCTGCGATTTAATCAAAATTTTTAGTTCATTCTTATCAAAGAATCCGAATAGGTCTTGTTTCATTATTGGTAAAGATCATGAATGACCTCTTATAACTTTTCTGTGGACCAAGTGACAGTTTGACAATTAGTCAAAGCCCAGGGGACACTTAGTCTAATTTAGAACTGATATTCACTCTAAAGTCGTTTTTAATATTCAAATGTTTGTTCAAAAAGTTCACCAGTTCAATATTACTGAAAACTGACATTTAATTACTTTATACTCAGGATATTAATTCTTGACGCAATTACTTTCCGTTTACAAGGTTAGCAATTAAATGCAGCGGAATAAATGAATTTTTTTAAACTTTTTTCTCAAAAACTTAACAAAAGTTACTATTTTTTTTTGAAAAGTAGTCATACCATTTTACTTGAGCAAAAACAAATCTTAGAATAATAATATTTTTTCTATTATTTTCGAATGTGTTTCCATTGTAATGCCGTATATTACAAAGAATTCGAATGATAATTTTTATCATTAAAGTTTTATTTATTACCTCTCTCGGCGAGAAATAGTTGTTATGTCGTCAGTTATATTGTAACATGACGTTTTATTACATATTTGGGTTTTGAACTTACGATCCAATATATTTGGTTTATTAGCCTACGTGACGTACTCGTATTTTCCACAATTTGAGAATTTGTTTATGACGCCACAATACATTTAACATGATTTCTATAATCCTATCATGACGTAATAATAAATTCAATTGAGCTCTTGCTGTCTAAATTCGACCTTATGTGGACCGATGGTTAGATTCACCTTTGAGCAAAATAAACACGTGTTTTGAGCATCAAGAGAAGGGGCACCACCAATTTTTCATCATTTTCATTTCAATTTTCGAAAGTGCCTCGGTCTTTAACGTTATGACTCAAGTGGGTCAGACGACATTTGAGACATTTTTCCACAATTTGAGAATTTGTTTATGACGCCACAATACTTTTATCATGATTTCTAAAATCATATCATGACGTAATAATAAATTGAATTGAGCTATGTTACGACAGTGATCAATAGGGACATCGAGATAGCATATGTCCTCTTGCTGTCTAAATTCGACCTTATGTTGACCGATGATTGGATTAACCTTTGAGCAAAATAAACACGTGTTTTGAGCACCAAGAGAATGGGCACCACATATTTTTTCATAGTTTTCATTTCAATTTTCGAAAGTTCCTCAGTCTTTAATAATATGATTCAAGTTGGTCAGACGATACAGACAAAAGCGAAACCATGACACCCCCGTATTAAATTTTTTCAAAGAACCGAAAAAATAGCTCATAAGGCTTGCGATTTGCTAATGGATTATTGGTTGAAATCGCCGATTTCTTTTCGTCAGCGTGACGTAAGTATTTAGTTCGCGAACATCGGTATTATGTCGGTAAACTATATTTTGGCAAATTAGTCGATTTCAACAAATTATCCCGTCATGTGCGACGGGGACGTCGGTAATTAGTTTTTTCTTGTTCAAAGCAGTGCCACTAGCGAAATACAAATTGTTATTATGCGGTGACACGCGCAAAATATATATATAAACAAATGAGTGAATCCGCAACTCAAATTTTGTGAAGTGAACATCAGCCGCTTCTCAACTGATCGAATATTTGTTTTAATACTAAGAAAATAAAGCAAACGAAAACAACGGCATTCTTATTAAAGCTGTAGAAAAATCAGTTGAACATCTTCACAGCTTGGACATTGGGTATATCTTATTGTCTTTTAAAACTATCTAAACTTTTCTTGTTACATTGACTATGTCAGCTCAAACATCAAGAACAGAAATTTTGGAAGCATTTTCACAGAGAGCGACTGATATTGGTTTAAAAGTAGGAAGTTAAAATATTGTTGATGATATGCTTTGAATGTCTACTTCATTGTAAAGCACTATAATGAGCGGCATCCCCTATGTCCTCCGATAATCTGAACAACTATTGAAAATTAGAAAATTGTTGATAAAATGCTTTGAATGTCTATTTAATTGTAAATTATCAGCATGACCAGCATCATTAACATTTGCATGTACACAAGAGGAAAATAGGTTACATGCGCATATGCAAGCGTGCATATATATATACTCACGAAGTCGGTTTTTACTCCTCGCACTTGAAGATGCATAAACATAAGTGCTCAAAATAGGGAGTATAACAACTCAAAGGGTGCACTAACAGATATTTTTCTTTCAACACTCTAGTCTAGTGTATGCTACTTAGTTACTAGACGTTACGTTACATTAAAAGAAAATGTGACATGCATTAAACAAATTTTCGTTTTTGTTTCGTTAATTGCTAGTTTTGTTATCATAATGCGATATTTTCTGAAAATAAATTAATTTACCCATGTGCCAAAATAGATCGGAGTAAATGCTGTTATCCATAAGATTGTAGATGCAAGCATGAATTAACAAAACGTCGTGACGATGAATCACAATTTGAAAAGCACGACTGTTTGTCGGTGTGAACATCGCTGGGAAATCACGACGAATGACAAAACACAAACTATAGCTGCGTGCAGCTTTAACAGGCTTCCCGCGTAAGAAAAACTGAAGACGCGTTTTGCTCACTGGAGCGTGAAAGCGTGGTCAGTCCTGCATAAAATTTGCAATTTATGATGGGGGACTTGTTATCTGCATGTGATGTAAATTTCAAGTCTCTAAGTAGTGTCGTTCTCGAGAAGAAGACGAAAATGTAAAATCTAATATTGCTCACTGGAGCGTATCGCCGAGGTCACTCATGCGTATCCTTGACATATCGTATCCGGAACATGTACATTAATCATTGGTATGAATTTCAACCCAATAGCATGTATCAATATTGAGAAATCGCTAAAAAACTGAAGACGCGTTTTGCTCACTGGAGCGTGGAAGCGTGGTCAGTCATGCATAAAATTTGCAATTTATGATGGGGGACTTATTATCTGCATGTGATGTAAATTTCAAGTCTCTAGGTAGTGTCGTTCTCGAGAAGAAGATAAAAATGTAAAATCCTATATTGCTCACTGGAGCGTATCGCCGAGGTCACTCATGCGTATCCTTGACATATCGTATCCGGAACATGTCCTTTAATCATTGTTATGAATTTCAACCCAATAGCATGTATCAATTTTGAGGAATCTCAGAAAAACTGAAAACGCGTTTTGCTCACTGGAGCGTGAAAGCCTGGTCAGTCATGCATAAAATTTGCATTTACCATGGGGGACTTATTATCTGCATGTGATGTAAATTTCAAATCTGTGAGTAGTGTCGTTCTCGAGAAGAAGATGAAAATGTAAAATCCTATATTGCTCACTGGAGCGTATCGCCGAAGTCACTCATGCGTATCCTTGACATATCGCATCCGGAACATGTCCATCAATCATTGTTATGAATTTCAACCCAATAGCATGTATCAATTTTGAGAAATCGCAAAAAAACTGAAAACGCGTTTTGCTCACTGGAGCGTGAAAGCGTGGTCAGTCATGCATAAAATTTGCATTTTATTGCTAGCTGAGAACTTCTGCACATTTGAGGTGAATTTCAAGTTTGTAGGACCAATTTGAAAAAAAAAAATAATAATAATAATAATAATAATAACTAGAGCTGCGTGCAGCTTTAACAGGCTTCCCGCGTAAAAAAACTGAAGACGCTTTTTGCTCACTGGAGCGTGAAAGCGTGGTCAGTCATGCGTATCATTGACATGTCGTATCCGGAACATGTCCATTAATCATTGTTATGAATTTCAACCCAATACCATGTATCAATTTTGAGAAATCGCAAAAAAAACTGAAGACGCGTTTTGCTAACTGGAGCGTGAAAGCGTGGTCAGTCATGCATTAAATTTGTAATTTATGATGGGGGCCTTATTATCTGCATGTGATGTAAAATTCAAGTCCCTAAGTAGTGTCGTTCTCGAGAAGAAGATGAAAGTGTAAAATCCTATATTGCTCACTGGAGCGTATCGCCGAGGTCACTCATGCGTATCCTTGACATATCGTATCCGGAACATGTCCATTAATCATTGTTATGAATTTCAACCCAATAGCATGTATCAATTTTGAGAAATCGCAAAGAAAATGGAAAACGCGTTTTGCTCACTGGAGCGTGAAAGCGTGGTCAGTCATGCATAAAATTTGCAAATTATGATGGGGGACTTATTATCTGCATGTGATGTGAATTTCAAGTCTCTAAGTAGTGTCGTTCTCGAGAAGAAGATGAAAATGTAAAATCCTATATTGCTCACTGGAGCGTATCGCCGAGGTCACTTATGCGTATCCTTGACATATTGTATCCGGAACATGTCCATTAATCATTGTTATGAATTTCAACCCAATACCATGTATATATTTTGAGAAATCGAAAAAAAACTGAATACGCGTTTTGCTCATTGGAGCGTGAAAGCGTGGTCAGTCATGCATAAAATTTGCATTTCATTGCTAGCTGAGAACTTCTGCACATTTGAGGTGAATTTCAAGTTTGTAGGACCAATTTGAAAAAAAAAAAATAATAATAATAATAATAATAATAATAAATAAATAATAATAATAAAACACAGGAATACAATAGGTTCCCTGCTGACAAGCAGCGGGAAGCCTAATAATAATAATAACTAGAGCTGCGTGCAGCTTTAACAGGCTTCCCGCGTAAAAAAAACTGAAGACGCTTTTTGCTCACTGGAGCGTGAAAGCGTGGTCAGTCATGCGTATCATTGACATGTCGTATCCGGAACATGTCCATTAATCATTGTTATGAATTTCAACCCAATACCATGTATCAATTTTGAGAAATCGCAAAAAAAACTGAAGACGCGTTTTGCTAACTGGAGCGTGAAAGCGTGGTCAGTCATGCATTAAATTTGCAATTTATGATGGGGGCCTTATTATCTGCATGTGATGTAAAATTCAAGTCCCTAAGTAGTGTCGTTCTCGAGAAGAAGATGAAAGTGTAAAATCCTATATTGCTCACTGGAGCGTATCGCCGAGGTCACTCATGCGTATCCTTGACATATCGTATCCGGAACATGTCCATTAATCATTGTTATGAATTTCAACCCAATAGCATGTATCAATTTTGAGAAATCGCAAAGAAAATGGAAAACGCGTTTTGCTCACTGGAGCGTGAAAGCGTGGTCAGTCATGCATAAAATTTGCAAATTATGATGGGGGACTTATTATCTGCATGTGATGTGAATTTCAAGTCTCTAAGTAGTGTCGTTCTCGAGAAGAAGATGAAAATGTAAAATCCTATATTGCTCACTGGAGCGTATCGCCGAGGTCACTTATGCGTATCCTTGACATATTGTATCCGGAACATGTCCATTAATCATTGTTATGAATTTCAACCCAATACCATGTATATATTTTGAGAAATCGAAAAAAAACTGAATACGCGTTTTGCTCATTGGAGCGTGAAAGCGTGGTCAGTCATGCATAAAATTTGCATTTCATTGCTAGCTGAGAACTTCTGCACATTTGAGGTGAATTTCAAGTTTGTAGGACCAATTTGAAAAAAAAATAATAATAATATTAATAATAATAATAATAAATAAATAATAATAATAAAACACAGGAATACAATAGGTTCCCTGCTGACAAGCAGCGGGAAGCCTAATAATAATAAAACACAGGAATACAATAGGTTCCCTGCTGACAAGCAGCGGGAAGCCTAAATATAGTCTTGTCGGTAAACTGCGGGACATTGATAACAAGGCGTGGACCAGAAACGGCCGCACCAATTGTCAAGCTAATCGGTCCAGGCGAAAAATCATACTCATAGTTGAACAAATGTAGATGATAAAGAAAAGAGTTATCAATATCAAATCAAATATTTGCTTCGACTTTTAATTATTGCTCAAATATGGTTAAAGGGGAAGTGTACATCATATAAAATTTGGTTCCCACAATTAAAAAAATGGATTCATTCGTTGCATGTTTATCAAATATCCATTTGATAAAATAGTTTAAACCAAGTGCTTGAAAACATCCCTAATCACCTCTGCTCTTCAGAAAACCATGCTAAGCTAAATGTTGAAAGAGAAAAACAATTAAAATAGGTTCTAAATTTTAGTGTTTTCCATCATGTACAACCTTACGCGGGCTAATTGGCGCATAGGAAATTTACTCGCCGTTTTGCAATGCTATGTATAAACTATGAGGTCTGGAACTCTGGAATGTTTATTATGGCATTGATAGGAAGAAAAGCCAATTTCCTACGCAGCAATATAAGAAATATCTTTAGATGACGTTTGGAAATGATAAAATATCGCTTGAATTTCAAGCCTGTACTACCCGCTTTGATAGAAAAACGTCGCACAACTAGAATAGGATTTAATCAATCTCAGCGTTACGCGCTAATTAATAATCCAAGCAAGTCCGATAGATTCTTATTTTCATATGCTACCCTACATAAAAGAATGAGCCTTTTACAACATCAGGAAGGTATGAAATGAACGAGTCGTTCGATCGCAGCTGCCATTATAGAAAAAAGTGCATTTACATAACCGTGACATCGCTCAAATTCTCAATGTTTCAAGATTATATTTCCTTTTATGATTCATATTGAATGTTTTAATATGACTCATAAAAGCTTTCAAGACTTTTCAATAAGAAAAATATTTATTGCGCTTGATTCACTCGCCCAACAGCTGACAGAAGGAGGGAGGTAAATTTATTTGGGGGTATTTCAAACATTTGGTATCTCACAAAGACCTTCCAATGATTTATAATTAGTCATAAATTGGGTAAATCTTGGGGTCGTATGGCATGAATAAGAATCGGCATACAGAGTTGGGCCGGATTGCTCGTCTAGAGCAGTATCTGATTCTTAAATTCTATCGTAAAAAGTACGGAATTTATTCATTTTTTTTAAAGTAAACTTCCACTACATGGGAATGAACATATACTTCCGATCTTGATAAAAAAAAAGACGAATAAAGAGGGAACCAAATTTTGATTGTGTGCTATAAGTCAGATCATTATACGTCTTAAGTAATGAAAGTTTCTAAAAATTTCAATATCAACAACTTGAAACTTTATTCTACATGGAAAGAGAGCTAAAAGTTGTAATTGGGCGTAAAGTTTGGCCGTAAAGATCGTTTATTTATGAGTGTTATAAGACGAACGAAATTTACTGCTAAAATATTGTTGATAAGTTTAAACAGTATGAAGTGTTATTACAAAACGCTTCATAAGAAACAAATAATAGCTTTTAAAGAATTCAAATCTCTTCGTATTTCCAATTGCTTCGCTTTGTTGTATTGATTGCATGACTTCTTGGCAATCCAAGCATGTTATATACGTTGATGTATGGATATCGTTCGATGTTTGAGCAAAGAATTTTATATTGCATAAAGCAAATTATAAATTTTTGTTTTATAGTTTACAAAGAGTTCTTCATTACGCAAATTCAAAATCAGATGAATATAACGTTTCAATGACCGTTATTGATGAACATTTTAAATCGAAGTTCAGGGGTAAAACTTATTTGACATATATGGTGTTCTTCACTCATATGTGGAGACGAATGGCGGAGAGGGAAATTAGGATTAGGATTTACATATTTATCCCGGGGGAGAGGAAAGTATATAAGACGGCTTAACCATATGACGAACCACAGCCTCTCGTCCGGTTATCATTTCAAGTCGGGTATGGGATTAGTTAGGTATTCGTTTTCGGAAACATGGATTCGAACCTGCGAACCCACGCAGAGTAATCAGCGATGCGGTGGCAGCGTATTCCAAACGCAAATGCAAATGAATACCTCTCGGCTCAAAATAGTAATTTTATTAATGATTTTGCAGATCAAAGAATTTGCCCTATTCGACAAGACCATGGAGTCCGAAGCGTTCTATAAATTTGCTCAAGTTGCTTCAACTACAGGAGCAGATTTATTGCAGTTTAACGACTGTAATCTGACAAGTGAAAAACTGAATGCATTTGCACAAGGAGCCACTGATTTCGGCTTGAAAGTAAGAAATTAGAATATTTTTGATAAATACTTAATACTTATTCAATGTTCATAATGAATCTTACTAAAGTGTATTTTATTTATTCGCGCGCATTATCAAAAGAGTATTTATTAAAGTATAAAATGCAAAGTAGAAAAAAAAAGACTGTTGAAAACGATAATGCGTTTTTTGTATTCGGAAATTTTTGTGTGATTAAGTTATAATTATGTTGGAAACGTATTCTAAAATTTTATACGGTAAAAAGTGCGGTATTTAATTTATTTGAAATTCTATCAGTTAAAAACTGCGGTATTTAATGTGACAAAGCATTCTAAAGTAACCACCTGATCAGCATGTAAGTCATCGCCAATGCTATTGCTTAATAATCACGAATATCTTTAGTAAGAAATAAATTTTGCGTTCGGCTAGAATATTGCCTTTTGGAGTTTATCAAAGATCAGTTTATTTACTTGTAAATATTTTCATAATATTAATAAGTTTAAATTTTTTCAAAATAACATTGATGCGTATAATGTAGCAGACTAATGTTTATCTAGAAATTTGTCACATGAAAATAGTGAAAAGTAGACAGGGGCACACATAATTCATTGCTCAATTTTTTGCCAAAATGAAGCACTTCGGCTACCATGATTGCCCATGAGCATAGAAATACTCTGGAAAAACTTTTGCAGGGACAACATTCATGAACAAATTTTTAATCGGATTAGGTGTCGTCATGTTAATAAAAACTAAAGATCTCTAGAAATATGTGCATCAAGATGGCGCACAACCTGAATGTAGTATGTGTACCAGGTTAGGGTTCAGGTTGTGCGCCATCTTGGTGCGCATACTTCGAAAACGCCAAAACTCATTTAGTATATAATGAATGGCCTTTTCTGTTGCCTAATATTTAATCCATGATAACAACGAGAATTTAAAATGTCTCTCTAATTTATTGTGTTCATGGTAACTTGCGGTTGCGTCGAATTACGACAAGATGAAAGCATTACTTCTTTAAAATGCCACGGTAATCTACGAACATATCAATTTGAGGATATATCGCGCGATTATATTTAATTTTTAATACATATTTTTTGCAATCTTTCGAATTTGTTATCGCTTGTTAACTGCTATAAATTTCCAGGAAGTACAACTTGATTTAGTACTTATTAAAAATATATTTAAAGTAAATTAGTAAATCAAAAATACACCTTCATCGCCTTGTTTTAATATTAATTTAATTGTGATCTGCGTCGCATTTTAATTTTCGGTTGTGTTGACGACATAAATGCAATTCTACACCCTAAAATATCATGGCAATCCGTGAACACAAAAATGCGTGGTAAAGAGCCCGATATATTTTGTTTTGATTCGTATTTTTGTGAATTCGACAAATCTGAGATGTTCGTACAGCATTCACTGCATGCGCTCCAGTAGTTTACGTACTAATGTGGAGGCCATGAGGCAAAGCATCCTAAGAAAAAATGCCCTGGTAACAATGACATTAAACATGTCATTGCTGGTGTGTATACTACGACAGCACCCAAAATTTTTCGATTTGCAATGTCTAAAAAAGCGTTTTAAGTCGGTCGCGGATCATCACAAAAAAATTTATGGTGTTATGGTGTTCTCTGTTTTATTTTTAATATAAGTATTGTCGCTTTTCAATTTAGAAAATTTGGGTTGTCACCATTGACGCCTTTAAAAATTAATTCCTCGTTGTTCAAACTCGCGAGAAACACCACCTAGGTATCTGTCGACGCGTGGGCCGACTCGTGTTTTCGCCGGAAATCCGCAAGGAGTTGTGAAACCCAATAGTTTGATTAAGCGACGCACAAATGACCTGTCGCGTCACCTGTTACCAAATTTTCGAATAGTAAATTGCTATTCTAATAGTTGAATATTGGAATATATGCCCAGCCCTACTTAGTAACCAGTAATTATTGACTCGATTAATGTTACGTGAATAAACTTTCTTTAATTTATGTCAATTCCAACGTAAATCGTAACTTGGTTGATAGTTAAGTTTCGCAGAAACGTTTGCGGCCCGCAGAAAATTTCTGGCTCGTTGCGGACTCATTCAAACGTTCCGCGGACTCATTTGAGACCGCGGAATCGGGTTGGGAAACACTGATATAATACGTAAAACCAATACGCAGTCAACTGTATGGTCACATTTGAGCTTTGGAAAAGAATACCTCGTCCAACAGCTGACAGAATGAGAAACCTGAATTTTTTTTTTTGTATTTTAATATTTTGGTATCTCAAAAAGATCTTATCAAAGATATATAATTATTGACAAATTGGGTAAATCTTGGAATCGTATGGCATGAATAAGAATGGGCATACAAAGTTGGGCCGGATTGCTTGTCTAAAGCAGAATCTGATTCCGAAATTCTATCGTAAAAAGTACGGAATTTATTTATTTATTTTTGATAGTAAACTTTACTACATGGGAATAAACATATACTTTCGATCTTGATAAAATAAAAGACAAATAAAGAGGGAACCAAATTTTGATTGTGTGCTATAAGACAGCTCATTATACATCTTAAGTAATGAACGTTTCTGAAAATTTCAACATCAACAACTTGAAAATTTATTATACATGGAGAGAGAGAGCTAGAAGTTGTAATTGAGCGTAAAGTTTGACCGTAAAGATCGTTTATTTATGAGTGAAATATGAATGTTTTAATATGACTCATAAAAGCTTTCAAGACTTTTCAATAAGAAAAATATTTATTGCGCTTGATTCACTCGCCCAACAGCTGACAGAAGGAGGGAGGTAAATTTATTTGGGGGTATTTCAAACATTTGGTATCTCACAAAGACCTTCCAATGATATATAATTAGTCATAAATTGGGTAAATCTTGGGGTCGTATGGCATGAATAGGAATCGGCATACAGAGTTGGGCCGGATTGCTCGTCTAGAGCAGTATCTGATTCTTAAATTCTATCGTAAAAAGTACGGAATTTATTCATTTTTTTTAAAGTAAACTTCCACTACATGGGAATGAACATATACTTCCGATCTTGATAAAAAAAAAGACGAATAAAGAGGGAACCAAATTTTGATTGTGTGCTATAAGTCAGATCATTATACGTCTTAAGTAATGAAAGTTTCTAAAAATTTCAATATCAACAACTTGAAACTTTATTCTACATGGAAAGAGAGCTAAAAGTTGTAATTGGGCGTAAAGTTTGGCCGTAAAGATCGTTTATTTATGAGTGTTATAAGACGAACGAAATTTACTGCTAAAATATTGTTGATAAGTTTAAACAGTATGAAGTGTTATTACAAAACGCTTCATAAGAAACAAATAATAGCTTTTAAAGAATTCAAATCTCTTCGTATTTCCAATTGCTTCGCTTTGTTGTATTGATTGCATGACTTCTTGGCAATCCAAGCATGTTATATACGTTGATGTATGGATTGGATTTCGCTCGATGTTTGAGCAAAAAATTTTATATTGCATAAAGCAAATTATAAATTTTTGTTTTATAGTTTACAAAGAGTTCTTCATTACGCAAATTCAAAATCAGATGAATATAACGTTTCAATGACCGTTATTGATGAACATTTTAAATCGAAGTTCAGGGGTAAAACTTATTTGACATATATGGTGTTCTTCACTCATATGTGGAGACGAATGGCGGAGAGGGAAATTAGGATTAGGATTTACATATTTATCCCGGGGGAGAGGAAAGTATATAAGAAGGCTTAACCATATGACGAACCACAGCCTCTCGTCCGGTTACCATTTCAAGTCGGGTATGGGATTAGTTAGGTATTCGTTTTCGGAAACATGGATTCGAACCTGCGAACCCACGCAGAGTAATCAGCGATGCGGTGGCAGCGTATTCCAAACGCAAATGCAAATGAATACTTCTCGGCTCAAAATAGTAATTTTATTAATGATTTTGCAGATCAAAGAATTTGCCATATTCGACAAGACCATGGAGTCCGAAGCGTTCTATAAATTTGCTCAAGTTGCTTCAACTACAGGAGCAGATTTATTGCAGTTTAACGACTGTAATCTGACAAGTGAAAAACTGAATGCATTTGCACAAGGAGCCACTGATTTCGGCTTGAAAGTAAGAAATTAGAATATTTTTGATAAATACTTAATACTTATTCAATGTTCATAATGAATCTTACTAAAGTGTATTTTATTTATTCGCGCGCATTATCAAAAGAGTATTTATTAAAGTATAAAATGCAAAGTAGAAAAAAAAAGACTATTGAAAACGATAATGCCTTTTTTGTATTCAGAAATTTTTGTGTGATTAAGTTATAATTATGTTGGAAACGTATTCTAAAATTTTATACGGTAAAAAGTGCGGTATTTAATTTATTTGAAATTCTATCAGTTTAAAAATGCGGTATTTAATGTGACAAAGCATTCTAAAGAAACCACCTGATCAGCATGTAAGTCATCGCCAATGCTATTGCTTAATAATCACGAATATCTTTAGTAAGAAATAACTTTTGCGTTCGGCTAGAATATTGCCTTTTGGAGTTTATCAAAGATCAGTTTATTTACTTGTATATATTTTCATATTATTAATAAGTTTAAATTTTTTCAAAATAACATTGATGCGTATAATGTAGCAGACTAATGTTTATCTAGAAATTTGTCCCATGAAAATAGTGAAAAGTAGACAGGGGCACACATAATTAATTGCTCAATTTTTTGCCAAAATGAAGCACTTCGGCTACCATGATTGCCCATGAGCATAGAAATAACCTGGAAAAACTTTTGCAGGGACAACATTCATGAACAAATTTTTAATCGGATTAGGTGTCGTCATGTTAATAAAAACTAAAGATCTCTAGAAATATGTGCATCAAGATTGCGCACAACCTGAATGTAGTATGTGTACCAGGTTAGGGTTCAGGTTGTGCGCCATCTTGGTGCGCATACTTCGAAAACGCCAAAACTCATTTAGTATATAATGAATGGCCTTTTCTGTTGCCTAATATTTAATCCATGATAACAACGAGAATTTAAAATGTCTCTCTAATTTATTGTGTTCATGGTAACTTGCGGTTGCGTCGAATTACGACAAGATGAAAGCATTACTTCTTTAAAATGCCACGGTAATCTACGAACATATCAATTTGAGGATATATCGCGCGATTATATTTAATTTTTAATACATATTTTTTGCAATCTTTCGAATTTGTTATCGCTTGTTAACTGCTATAAATTTCCAGGAAGTACAACTTGATTTAGTACTTATTAAAAATATATTTAAAGTAAATTAGTAAATCAAAAATACACCTTCATCGCCTTGTTTTAATATTAATTTAATTGTGATCTGCGTCGCATTTTAATTTTCGGTTGTGTTGACGACATAAATGCAATTCTACACCCTAAAATATCATGGCAATCCGTGAACACAAAAATGCGTGGTAAAGAGCCCGATATATTTTGTTTTGATTCGTATTTTTGTGAATTCGACAAATCTGAGATTTTCGTACAGCATTCACTGCATGCGCTCCAGTAGTTTACGTACTAATGTGGAGGCCATGAGGCAAAGCATCCTAAGAAAAAATGCCCTGGTAACAATGACATTAAACATGTCATTGCTGGTGTGTATACTACGACAGCACCCAAAATTTTTCGATTTGCAATGTCTAAAAAAGCGTTTTAAGTCGGTCGCGGATCATCACAAAAAAAATTTATGGTGTTATGGTGTTCTCTGTTTTATTTTTAATATAAGTATTGTCGCTTTTCAATTTAGAAAATTTGGGTTGTCACCATTGACGCCTTTAAAAATTAATTCCTCGTTGTTCAAACTCGCGAGAAACACCACCTAGGTATCTGTCGACGCGTGGGCCGACTCGTGTTTTCGCCGGAAATCCGCAAGGAGTTGTGAAACCCAATAGTTTGATTAAGCGACGCACAAATGACCTGTCGCGTCACCTGTTACCAAATTTTCGAATAGTAAATTGCTATTCTAATAGTTGAATATTGGAATATATGCCCAGCCCTACTTAGTAACCAGTAATTATTGACTCGATTAATGTTACGTGAATAAACTTTCTTTAATTTATGTCAATTCCAACGTAAATCGTAACTTGGTTGATAGTTAAGTTTCGCAGAAACGTTTGCGGCCCGCAGAAAATTTCTGGCTCGTTGCGGACTCATTCAAACGTTCCGCGGACTCATTTGAGACCGCGGAATCGGGTTGGGAAACACTGATATAATACGTAAAACCAATACGCAGTCAACTGTATGGTCACATTTGAGCTTTGGAAAAGAATACCTCGTCCAACAGCTGACAGAATGAGAAACCTGAATTTTTTTTTTTTGTATTTTAATATTTTGGTATCTCAAAAAGATCTTATCAAAGATATATAATTATTGACAAATTGGGTAAATCTTGGAATTGTATGGCATGAATAAGAATGGGCATACAAAGTTGGGCCGGATTGCTTGTCTAAAGCAGAATCTGATTCCGAAATTCTATCGTAAAAAGTACGGAATTTATTTATTTATTTTTGATAGTAAACTTTACTACATGGGAATAAACATATACTTTCGATCTTGATAAAATAAAAGACAAATAAAGAGGGAACCAAATTTTGATTGTGTGCTATAAGACAGCTCATTATACATCTTAAGTAATGAACGTTTCTGAAAATTTCAACATCAACAACTTGAAAATTTATTATACATGGAGAGAGAGAGCTAGAAGTTGTAATTGAGCGTAAAGTTTGACCGTAAAGATCGTTTATTTATGAGTGAAATATACGAACGAAATTTACCGCTAAAATATTGTTGATGAATTTAAACAGTATGGAGTGTTATTACAAAACGCTTCATAACAAACAAATAATAGCTTTTTAAAGCATTCAAATTTCTTCGTATTTCCAATTGCTTCGCTTTCACCGTTAAAAATTTTTACATGGAATTCCATGACAGCAATTTTTACGGTATTTTCCGCTTAAAATTACTCAATTTGCCTTCTAAAAATTACAGGGCAATCCAGTTTTCACAGCCCAAATTGCAGGGAATTCCCAGTAATATTTATCTGACTTTCCGAGTTGATTTCACCTTAATTCCAAGTGAAACCGACCTGCTTTTCCCTGTAGAAAGTACACGACTTGCATGTATACTTGACATGGATGTTCGTGTAAAATGCGTGATAGAATTTCCCTGTACATGCAGTTACAGGGAATTCCGTGGTAGCAATTCAAACTTGGAATTCCGTGTATTCTCTAAGACTAAGTAACACCCAATCTTATGACAGATCAACTAAAACAAACTTAAAGAAGTTTATTCTCAAAAACGAATCACCAAAAAATTAAACATAAAAATCGCAGGCACAGACAGTGGGTGTGGTAACGACCCCAAAACTTTCAATATGTTTTTAGGTGATTTTTGAGCATGTTTTTCATCACTATATATGTCATCGAAATAACAAATTTCTCAGCATGCGCCAAGACAATTTCCAAATACGACCATGAACTCAAGCTAGAAATCCTAATATTTGATCCCCATCCCCTCAAAAATATATTGTTTCCGACTTCCAATTGGTTATTGTCCAAATCTGAAGAACAGTACATTATATTAATGAAGTTTGATTTTGAAAATTAGCGGATTTCCCACAATCAGGTTATCGTGGAAAAATTTTAACAGCCAAAAACAGCCAAAAATTTTCTTTTTAATATAGTCTGGAGCGATTTTCTGATGCTTTGATACTCCAGAGCCGTATTCCTTGCATTCTAAGTAAAATATCTTGAATAATTTAATACCAAAATATGTTGAGTAACTTTTTGGCAAGCAAACAAGATGTTTTTTTTTTCAAGATTTCCAACGAGTCGATTTAGATACTAATATACATAGTCATCCATCTCCCGCTCATTGTACTGCCATTGATAATGGACTTTCACGAATTTAATATGCATATTGAATACGTTAACGTTCTTTACCAATGACAGTACTATGAGCGAAGGATGGGTGACAGCATATGACTACGTACTTGTTAAATCTACCTGGACTATAGTTGAAAATCTAGAAAAATATAACTTGTTCGATCGATTTTGATTTTTTTTAATTCAAGATGTCTTAGAATACAGATGTCTTAGAACATAGAATACAAGGAATATAACTATGAAATATCAAAACTCTAGAGAGGAATCGCACCAGACTATTACAATGGAAGTTTTCATACAATTTTCCACCCCCAAAAAAACGGGAAATCCCCCATTTTCACAAAATCAAACTTTAAAGAAAAATAGGGATTTCCTCAATGTAAGTTAACAGGAAAACTAGGTAAAAAACCGTGAGTTTTTTCGTTACACAGTGTATTCGAAATTATATATAGTGAGTTCGCATATTTTATAGATTGCATATTTTCTGCAGCTACCTCCGAACCTTCGGGTTGATCTCATGTCGAATTTCTTTTCTTCAGTTTTACTGTCTGCTTACCGAAATATCTGAAAAAAAAAGAGTTCATAAATCCTAAGCAAACATATATGCACAATTAGCAAGTGCCAGCCAATATTCAGGCAAGTGTTGGCAACACCACTATGTCAAATACAAAGTCGGAGAAACAAGCACATCTCGTCTGTTTTTTAACTCCATATAAAGTTCTAGTATAATGCTTGTTATTCGCACAACTAATAATTCTGCACAGCAGTCAAGTTAGAATCTGAGTAGTTGTAAACAAAAAATATATTTACTTACCATTATGTTGTCATAAAATGCTCAATAGAAATTGTTTCAACCTGGCTTTGAATGAACTCAAGAATAGCAGCAGTTTTCTGTGGGTAGACCAAAGGCAAAAACATGCCATGAATACATACATTATTCCATTAAAAAAAAACCCACTGTTGCCAATATATCCTCTCAATAGACAGATAGTAAGAATATTACAATGTCACAGAACCGCCTGTAAAAAGGAAAGTGTACTTAGCTCAAACCCAAAGCCTTCATATTTGGGGAGACTTACAACGCAGTGCTATTGACAAACATCAAGATAAGATGGTGGATCGTTTTGCTTAAGGACAGGAAAACCACAGTGTGAACAGCAAGAAATGAGTCCCAGGGGTATAACATTAGAAGTCATAATTCTACTTGCGGACGAGCACGTGAGAGATATATTCAAAAACAGGTCTTATTCACCATTGCTCAAATTTGGTTATTAATGGTAATATTAGAGATTTAGGAAACATAATATCGAAGTTGTATTCTTTGTGATTGTCTCACTTGATTTTTTGTTTACTATGACCACATATGGTAAAAGCACTTCTCTCTGTAATCCACTACGTAGACATGCATTATTGGTAACACTTACCTGCAGACATTGATCGATTTTTCGTCGAGGGTATTGAGCAACTCATTCTGCCCTTCCTTGTAGGTGAAATGTTCGTCTAGAAATCCACTCTCAAATAGGAAGGCCCACCCTGTCTGAATGTCTGCAATCGGCAAATTGTTATTGATATCACGTCTGTGTTCCGTGTGATGCATTTATCATAGAGTATCTCCCGCAATAACAGCATCTTTTACTGGTTTCTTATACTCTAATTGTAACATGCTCTAATTGACATGCTTGACAATCATGCTAGAAGTTTGAAAAGATTTCTGACAAATTGTTAATGAACAATTTAAATCCATTTTTTGAGCATTTACATATAGACCTATAAGTCATCTCAACTTTCTGACATTATATAGCTATCACATAGTTCGGTAAAATACTGGTATCGCCTACCCATCAGTATTGCTCAAACCTCCTACATTGATCAACTTCCTAATGAAAACGAAAGAACTTGCCTTCTTGGTCAATGGCGGATCGCGGTTCGTGACAGTCAGTCGCTTTATCGCTTGCCGCATACGTTTTGGCGCGAGAAAATAAGCGTCTGTGATTGGTTTGTTTAAAAACGAGAGAATACAGTAGCCAATAGAAAAGCAAAAGAGATGACGTACAGTGAAATTCCATCGTTCTTTCTGGAATTCGCAGTATATTTTACGGCGTCACAAAAACAGAGAAGTGAAATGTATTTTTAACTGCCATTTCCTTGTTAAATCTACGAAAATTTTTAGCAGTGTTGTTGCATTGATTGCATGACACCTTGGCAATCCAAGCATATAATATACGTTGATGTATGGATATCGTTCGATGTTTGACCAAATATTTGATATTGCATAAAGCAAATTCTAAATTATTGCTTTATTATTGATGAGAACAAAAATTAGAATTTTAAACATTAATATTTACAAGGAGTTCTCTATTACGCAAATTTAAAATTAAATGAATATCACGTTTAAAGGACCGTTATTGATGAACATTTTAAATCGAGGTTCAGTGGTAAAACTTACTTTACATATATGGTGTTCTTCACCCGGGGAGGAAATTAGGATTAGGATTTACATATTTATCTCGGGGGAGAGGAAAGCCTATAAGACGGCTTAACCATATGGCGAACCATGGCCTCTCGTCCGGTTACCATTTCAAGTCGGGTATGGGATTAGTTAGTTATTTGTTTTCGGAAGCATGGATTCGAACCTGCGAACCCACGCAGAGTAATCAGAGATGCGAAGGCAGCGTATTCCAAACGCAAGTGCGAATGAATACCTCTTGGCTCAATATAGTAATTTTATTAATAATTTTGCAGATCAATCACTTTGCCCTATTCGACAAGACCATGGAGTCCGAAGCCTTTCATAAATTTGCTCAAGTTGCTTCAACTACAGGAGCTAATGTATTGCAGTTTAGCAACTGTAATCTGACAAGAGAAAAACTGAATGCATTTGCACAAGGAGCCACTGATTTCGGCTTGAAAGTAAGAAGTATATTTTTGATAAATACTTAATACTTATTAAATGTTCAAAATGAATCTTACTAACGTGTATTTTATTTACTCCCGCGCATTAAAATAGTATTCATTAAAGTATAAAATGCAAGGTAGAAAAAAAGACTGTGGAAAACGATGATACGTTTTTTGTATTCAGAAATATTTGTGTGATTAAATTATAACTATGTTGAAAACGTATTCTAAAATTCTATACGGTAAAAAGTGCGTTATTTAATTTATTTGAAATTCTATCAGTTGAAAACTGCGTTATTTAATGTGACAAAGCATTCTAAAGTAACCACCTGATCAGCATGTAAGTCATCGCCAATGCTATTGCCTAATAATCACGAATATCTTTAGTCGAAATTGCTTTTTCATATTCGTGATTGAACGTAATTGTTTGCGTTTTGCGTTGCGGCTGTGCTATTTTATTGGATAATTGTGTTATATTTCCTTAAAATCATTCTAATCAGAATATTTATTTGCTCAGAAAAGCTGATAGAACATAATGTCTAAGTTCTTTTTTCTTTTTCTTCTCGAAATAACCAAAATGTGAGTTTGTGCTAACATGTAAGTAATGAAAAATTTTAATAATTTCATTATCACCTCGAAAATTCGTCCGACATGGAGAGAGTGATGAAAGTCGTAATGGCGCGTGAAACGAACAAGACTCGTAATTGAGCGTAAAGATGGCAGATCGTTCAACTATGAGTGTTATAAGACGAATAAAATATATCGACGGAAATTTCGTGCCTCTTGTTTTGTATAACACAGTGCGCGGTACAGTGCAATACAGTGTAGTTTCGTTTTTCTAAATTATTGTATTAATTAGTATTGCACAGAACAGTGCAATAAGTGCAATTTCATTTTATTTTTATTTTTCAAAAGAATTTGTCTGAACGAAAATTATCACAAATGTTATACTAATTTATTTACTATTAATACTCTCTGAAATATATAAGAAATAAATTTTTCGTTCGGGTACAATATTGCCTTTCGGAGTTTATCAAAGATCAGTTTATTTACTTGTAGATATTTTATAGTATTAATAAGTTGAAATTTTTTTAAAGTAACATTGATGCGTATAATGTAGCAGACTAAAGTTTATCTAGAAATTTGTCACATGGAAATAGTGAAAAGTAGACAGGGGCACACGAAATTCATTGCTCAATTTTTTGCCAAAATGAAGCACTTCGGCTACCATGATTGCCCATGAGCATAGAAATACTCTGAAAAAACTTTTGCAGGGACAACATTCATGAACAAATTTTTAATCGGATTAAGTGTCTCCATGTTAATAAAAACTGAAGAGCCCTAGAAATATGTGCACCAAGATGCCGCACAACCTGAATGTATAATGTGTACCAGGTTGGGGTTCAGGTTGTGAGCCATCTTGGTGCGTATACTTCAAAAACGCCAAAACTAGTACAGGTTCGAAATTTCGATGTTGTGAAATGAAACTCTCTAATGAAAACAAGTTGTCAAAATACAAGCCAAATATCTGCAATTCATTTTTTCTCGATTTCTCAAAAGTGGCTCGAACGATCCAAGAAAATCACGTGCAGCAATCAAGTGTGTAATTAGGCCCATGTTAATTATAAACATGTACTAAAGTTTCCGAACAAAAATCATACACACACTGGAAGAAAAGAAAAAAATAAAAATGAAGAAGAACCCAGTATTGGAAGGGAGAGTGAAGTCAAATTAAACGACTGTCAGAGAATCCAAACCCGGACATCCTGATTCAACTTCGCAGAAAAATACCAAATCTGATTTTTATAACATTCTCACTTGTAACATCACTCATTTTAGTACTTATTGTGTTTTAAACAATGTATTTAGGCGATTTTGAATCCCAACAAAACTCTTCACAAGTTTAGTAGATACTATAGATGGGAAGGACCTGTTTTTACTTCGGTTGGATATTGGCTACATGCTCAGTATAGTACACCCTGGGTGAGGTGGGGAGAAGGAATGGCATTCAGACCCGAGACTTTTGCCTGGTTTAATTGAATGCAAAGATGAATGTTGGTAATGAAAAAAAGTGAAGGAATAATTGTTCACTCGAAATAGTATGTTTATTACTCATTTTGCAGATCAAACTTGCCTCGATTCCTTTATTTATGTAAGCTCGAACGTTCGTGTGGACATGTAAATATCGGTTAAAAATTATGTTAGTATAGGCCTTTGAGATATGGTTATTCTTAAAAAGCCTCGTGTAACTAAACAAATGAATTCCACGGTATTGTCAGAAAATGGCAGGTAATAGCATCGATCTCAGGATTTATGTCACAGATATCGTAACGCCGGTATGTGCCCTCAATACTATTATATATTAACTGCGCACTGATAGGCCCGACATTGGCAATATTGACTTTTCATCTTATTAAAATTTACAATAATTAGACTTATTGCATTTTAAAACTTGTTAGGCAGTTGTAATTTGAGATTGTCGTTCAAAGTCAACGGTAGTGAGGCAGCAAAAATTAAAATATTTCAGCTTTGGAGAAACAATAATTTTGGGAGTTAATTAAAAATGCCAAAATTGTATAAAGTATAAAGTACAAGGCCATTCAAAATAACAATGACAAATCTAATCGAAGCGGCTGATATTTTAATAGGAATTTGCCACGTGACAATATAAATCGAGTTGCAAGCAATTATTGTCGCACTGACAACGTTTGCGATGTGGAGCGTTTGGGCATTTTGATTACACGCCGCTTCGACATCACTGAACTGGAATCGTTGTATAAAGCCAATTCGGATACAATTGGAACCATTCGTCGTATACTATCTTTGCATTTGACACAAACTATAGAGCTATAGCATAGTCGACGTTTGCCATTTCCGGTGGCAAATAGGCTATTGGCTGAAACCAAAGCTAATTCTTCACCAAAATATCGCTAGGCTGTGGTTGAATAGCCGTCGCAACTTTGACACAAAATATAGGATAGTTGGCGTCAGCCATTTTCGGTGGTAAATTGGCTATTTTGGATGCACGCCGCTTCGACATCACTGATCTGGAATCGTTGTATAAAGCCAATTCGGATACAATTGGAACCATCCGTCGTGTACTATCTTTGCATTTGACACAAACTATAGAGCTATAGCATAGTCGACGTTTGCCATTTCAGGTGGCAAATAGGCTATTGGCTGAAACCCAAGCTAATTCTTCACCAAAATATCGCTAGGCTGTGGTTCCATAGCCGTCGCAACTTTGACACAAAATATAGGATAGTTGGCGTTAGCCATTTTCGGTGGTAAATTGGCTATTGGCTGAAAACTGATCAAAACGATCCAGTTCGTATTTGCAGAATTCTTCATACAAGTATTTCCTCGAGCAGTAGTAGTTTCGACGACGACGTGGTGAGTTAGCTATTGCTCCCTACATATTTTGATATACCGCGATGCCCAAGATAAAGATAAAAAGTCTAGAGGTTAAAAAGAGGGAGAAAAAGGCTAAAAGTAAGACCGAACAAACTTGGAAAGACACATTTTTTAATAACAAGGCGATATCACTGGTTTCCGGAAAAATGCTATCTGGTATTGTAAACAAATCACGGCAAAAGCAGCTAAATGAAACTGAGATGGAGACCTTATGTCGACTTAAAAAGGCTAAAAAACCTATGGCGGAGGTGCGAAAATGGGAGACCACATAGAAAAAAATATAACGTCGAGAACAAGACAAAAAACGGACAGTCGAGATTCGTACGCGCGAAACGGCTCTGAAAGATCTGTCCGTCTCCAACAAGCCAAAAAACGGACAGCCGAGGTTCGTGCGCACGAAACGGCTCCGGAAAAATCTGGCCGTCTCCAACAAGACAAAAAACGGACGTCCGAGGTTCGTGCGCGCAAAACGGCTCCGAAAAGATCTGTCCGTCTCCAACAAAACAAAAAACGGACAGCCGAAGTTCGTGCGCGCGAAACGGCTCCGTAAAAATCTGGCCGTCTCCAACAAGACAAAAAAAGGACGGCCGAAGTTCGTGCGCGCGGAAGGGCTCCGGAAAGATCTGACCGTCTCCAACAAAACAAAAAACAGACAGCCGAGGTTCGTGCGCGCGAAACGGCTCCGGAAAGATCTGTCCGTCTCCGACAAGACAAAAAACAGACGGCCGATGTTCGTGCGCGCGAAACGGCTCCGGAAAAATCTGACCGTCTCCAACTAAACAAAAAACGGACAGCCGAGGTTCGAATGAAGGAAACTATACAGGAAAAAACTGAATAATATGACAATAGAGGACCAACCAGCTGCTTTAAACGACCTGAATGTGCTAGAACTTCGTTTGATTTCACAGCGAATCCCTTTTATGAAAATTATTGGACTTCCTTGTGGCAAGCAACGAGGAATCCACGGCCCGGCGGTCAATGTTCCCTCTAAGTTACATGTCGTGTGTGATCAATTTCCTCGGTTGCCGTCTGAATGCCAGTTGATTCTATTGAAGTTAAAACGTAAATTGTCCTACACATCGCATTACATGTATGATTATGTGCGAATTGATAAAGTGATCTGTGCACTGAAATGGTTAAAAATTAACAATTTCTTGTATAAAGATATCCTTATCAACAACAATTATATTGAAAATGCTTGAAAAAATGACGAGGAATTGTGGAATGCTATGTTTATCGACGGCAACGATAATGTGCAGTTAAATTCTTATGAATCGGTCATAACTATTCCAGATATTCAAACAACGTGTCCTTCTCGCTATTCCTTCGATAGCGAGAAAAAGCGTAGTTCAACAAACTCATCACCAACAAATGTTTCGTATTCGCCGACATGTACGGGAAGCGTTTCAAGTCGCAATTTATGGAACACATCGCGAACGCAGGGAATGAAAGTAAAAAACGTTACATCAGATGGAAATTGCATGTTTAGCGCCGTCTGCCATCACCTAGTACGTCTTGGCATATCGCTGCAAACCCCAGTCGAAATACGACGTGAACTATCCAAATATATGCTTGAACACGCAGATGCATATAGAGATTTTGTATGTTCCAATGTCGGATATGAAGAACTTTATTGCTCTGACATGGAGCATCCGTCAGATTACGATTACCACATTTCCCAAGTTAATAAGCCGGTGTCTCGTCAAAATCTAATGTGGCAAAATTACTTAAATAAGTTGGAAAATGGTTCACAGTGGGGCGAGCATATAGCATTGCAAGCTATCACCGATATGTTCGCACTGAAAATTGTTGTGCACAAAACTAACGGCGATGATATTGTTGTGCGATCCAGATATTCATATAAAAATGAATTTCATTTAGGTCTAATTGGACAACAGCACTACGTTGTATTTGAACCTGAATCTCAAGATTCAGATTTGAACACAGACAGTTATTCAAAAATGGAACTTATGGATATCAGTCACCGAATTCAAAGATGTAAGGTTACAAAAAGTAATATCCCCGAAATAAGCAGCGCAATAATTGAAAATAAAGTGGATGAGATTGATTTGAAACAAACAACCAGTGTCCGAGGTTTACAGTATCCGCGTAAGTATTTCAATCAAAGACTTTTAGATGCTGACGAAAGATTCGCACGAAATATCGAATACTTATTATCCGCCCAGTATGCAATTGAAAGCAAACAGATACAGGATGACGTCAACCACTTCGTGTTTCGTCGAGTAAATCACAAATGCGGAAATAACGAGATTAATGCTGGGTTTATTCGAAATTCAGATAATATAAATAATATGATTAAAACTGATAAAGCTTTCAGAATACTGGACAATATTCGAGGTTCGCCCGCTTATTTCCAAGGCATATTTTATGATGTACTGGCTATGATTCGTCAGATTGGAATTCCTACATTTTTCTTCACACTAAGTGCCGCAGACATGCGATGGCCAGACTTAATTTCATCCATTGCTAGACAGTACGGGTCAATTTTAACGGATGATGACGTAGCTAAGCTTTCCTTTGAGCAGAGGTCTATGTGGTGTATCTCGTATCCGGGAAACAATAAAATACGACGACACATGGAGTGCTGCTTTACGCCGCGGGCAAACAACGCAGCGTTTGATTTTGTCTGCAAAGGAACGCTGTGACATTCTGGTGAATCAAATAGGCGATCGTCTGCGCACTGAACACCTTGCCGCGTTCTCTTTGATGAACCCCATAAATTTTTCAAAATTTGCACGTCAATTTCCCATTCATTTGTTGGCTACTGTCTCCAAATTTTACCCCATTATAAACGTGTGTAAATTGGAAAATGAATTGCGATGTATATACGCCAATCAAACTTTTTTGAACATCACATCAACTTGCGCGATCTATGGGTTCCTCATAGATAGCACTCTAGTAACTACCTTTGCGGCGTCTGCAAAATTTCTGGACATCTGACGCCTATTTCTTCCGCCGACGCAGAGCGAACATTCAGCACGCTGAAGCGTATTAAAACGTATCTCAGAAACACAATGAAGCAAGATAGATTAAATTCCTTGGCTGTTTTATCCATTCACAGAGACGTTATTTCTGGGATGCATGACTTTAATCAGCGCGTTATTGAGCATTTTGCTTCCAAGAAACCGCGGCGTGTTGCATATATGTTCAAGCAGTAGAAGTCTAGCAGCATATATATCTATGATCTTTGCATTAACTTTCCTTTCTTCATAGTAACGTTTTAAACCTTATTTTAGGTTTTGTCTGCTTTCCCGAAGTTTCTGTTAATATGTCATTGTATTTATCTGGGTAAATATTGCCTTTCCTTTTGAAAGAGGTTTCAAAATAAACTATGTCTATATTTATTAATCCCTTGACTTGGACCGGTTTTAAAGACACTTTCTTATCGTTACAAATTGTCGCTTTTGCCGATTGGTTGTTACCGATGGAAGGATTTTTATACTCATAAAATGATGGGAGAACTTACAGCGCTCATCCTGTCCCCGTAGATGGGGGTGACTTGGTCCCGCAGTAGCTTGCCCCGGTTGTCAAAATGACCACGCGCCGCAACTGTGATTTACCCCAACATATTGTACTGAGGCGCGGCTTTGGGAAAATGAGTAAAAGGAGAAGAGTATGTATATTTCGTTATCGAAGACATAACAAGGAAACTGATTTCAACAATTTTTGCCGTGCCAAATTGATGTTATACCTCCCGTGGCGTTCAGAGGAGCGCGACCTGCTGGCGGACCATCCAACTTATTCATCTTATTATTTGAAAATACAAGACAAATTGTCTGCTGTGGAATCACTGTATTGCAACAATGTGGAATTAGTTGACTCAGCTGTTCACAAAAATTCAGTGAACGGTCCTCCTCTTCATTTGTGGGGTGATCTTGGCATGGAAAGTGATCTTTCAAATCAACAAGATAAATCGGAAGGTAATACACCTTACACCACCATGATAAGAGAGGATCTTGCTGCCAACTCAGCAATCATTGAAAGTGTTAAACGTGTTGCCGTTCCCAAAAGTGACATAGGTGCGAGATACGAAATCGAAAAAAACAGAAATGTATTGTCTACATCTGAATATTGTAATATGATACGCTGCTTGAATGAGAAACAGAGGGCTATAGTATTCCATCACAGGAAGTGGTGCAAGGATGCCCTAATTGCAATTAAAGAAAACGGTTCGGTTGAACCATATAGAATTTTTTTAAGTGGTCCTGGTGGAGTAGGAAAATCACATGTGATAAAATTGATTCATCACGATACAAAAAGATATTTCGCTATTTCAAGAACTGTCGATCCGAATGATGTAACTTGCCTCCTTTGTGCTCCAACAGGCGTTGCTGCATTTAACCTAGATGGTATAACTATACATTCTGCACTACTGTTAACGAATAGGAAAGTTAGCAGTGGACACGACGGCATATCCTTCGAAAAACTGAATACTTTGCGATCTCATCTTGGCAGGTTACGTGTATTAATAATTATCGATGAAATCTCCATGGTAAGTTCAGACATGCTTTTAAACATTCACAAATTGCCTCCTTTGTGCTCCAACAGGCGTTGCTGCATTTAACCTAGATGGTATAACTATACATTCTGCACTACTGTTAACGAATAGGAAAGTTAGCAGTGGACACGACGGCATATCCTTCGAAAAACTGAATACTTTGCGATCTCATCTTGGCAGATTACGTGTATTAATAATTATCGATGAAATCTCCATGGTAAGTTCAGACATGCTTTTAAACATTCACAAACGCCTGCAAGTGACCAAGGGGAATGCGGCTCCATTTTTGAACGTCTCCATTTTAGCAGTCGGTGATTTGTTCCAATTGCCTCCGGTCTGTCAGTCTCAAATATTTTGTCCCGTTTCTGATAAAACTATGCGCTTGGGTCATTCTCTTTGGAATGATAATTTCCACTTGCACGAATTAGATGAAATTATGCGTCAAAAGACGATAAAAATTTTGCAGAATTGTTGTGTCGGATTCGATTGGGAAATCAAACACGAGCTGACATAGATACACTGCGCACAAGGGAGATTCTTCATTCTGATCTCAACTATCCCGAGGAAGCATTGCACGTTTTTGCTTACAACAACGACGTAGATAACTGGAATTTATTCAAACTGAATGAGTTGACTCAAAGTGAGTCGGAAAAAACTGTGATACCGGCTATAGATGACAAAGGGGAGGGTTTGTCTTTAATTAGTTTGCATGCATCTGGTTTAAAGTTAAAAAGATGCAAAACCGACGGTTTGCGCACTGTCTTGGAAATTACTGTTGGATGTAGAGTCATGTTGCTTTATAATATAGACACGAGAGACGGTTTGGTGAATGGAGTAATGGGTACCGTACAATATATTGCAAAAAATGACAAAAACTTTGTAATCAGCATTTTGATTAAGTTTGACAACGATAATGTTGGACGAAAAGCTATGGCTAAGAGTAGATGGAAAAGACAACACCCCCGCCTCGTGCCGATAACACGTAGGGAAGCCAAATTCGAAAAAACATATGGCAAAGGTGCCGAAGATTCCCGATACCAGTTTCCGTTGACGCTTGGTTGGGCCGTCACGATTCATAAATGTCAAGGTATTACTTTAAATAAGATTGTCGTCAACACAAAAGGAAAGAAATTTGGCTGTGGGCAGGTTTATGTCGCTTTGTCCCTGGTCAGAAAGTTGGAAAATTTGTATCTGACTGAATTTAATCCCTGTACTATCAGATGTAGTTCAGAGTGTTCTGAAGTGATGAATAACATGCGTGCAATGTCTATAGCACAACAACGTCAACCCAGAATGACAGATTTAAATAAATTAAATTGGTTAACGGTAGGTCATTTAAACATAAGGTACTACTTCTTAAAGAAGATGGACGATTTAGTATCTCATACAGAGAGTGAAATTTTCAGTCATGCTGATATTTGCTGTTTCACAGAAACATATTTGACCGAACGCCACAACATAGACAAATTCACCAACAAATTTGACTACGTTTCCATTAGAGAAGACGTACCCAGTGAACAAAACCATGGTGGAAAGCATGGATTATTAGTCTGTGCTTCGCGAAACTGAATCCCGTTGAAGTAAAAACGTCTTCGAACGTGCTTGAGCAAAAAATGATTCGACTGAAAACTCCCACGAATAAAGAATTCACTTTGTTGTCAATTTACAGACCACCGAGTTTTCCGCAGTTGGAATTTCTTGACATATTGTCCGAATTAATGACCTTCATACCATACCACAAGGATATCCAACATTCATCTCGGGAGATTTTTATGGTAATAACTTCCATAATCAATCATCTTCTGTCATGGAAAAAATGGATGAACTTGGTTTCCAGCAATATATTCCCACCAATGAAGCGACCACAGATTATGGGTCTTTGCTTGATCACATGTATTTTAATAGAAATTGTACGGATGACAGCATTGTTGTTGATATTGTGGACACGTATTATTCGGATCACGACGCAGTATTTATAACAACCAAATATTTAACCAAATAGTTTAATATTTTCGATGAAATATTGCTGTGTGTTTCAGCAATTTGCGAGAATATGTCATGTGAAATCGTACTTTTTCAAAATTGTCGAGTACAATATTGAACATGCGGAATATCGATAAGTCGGCGGTCTCCGATCGCTATCTCGTTTATTGGTTATTAGCGTCTTTCCTTCTTTTTAGTCAAAAAGTCTCGTATTTACATTCCATGTATGCACATATTCGAACATTCTCTTACACACTTACTTACTTTTTACACACATACGTGCAATAAATTAAATGATATAGCGGTTTCAATTCCATCCTTATCAATAAATTAAATATGTTCGTTGAGTGTTCTGACATTCTCACTTGTAATGCTCGCTTATATATCGTATTTATGACGTTTAGTTTTTTGAACATCTCTTTTTATTGTTTATTCAAATTCTGCGGCGGATTGACTAATCTAAATTCAATTTTAAAATAGTATTGAGTGTTATTGCAAAATGCTCCATCACAAACAAACCTTAGATTTCAGCACATTACAATCCCTAATATTTCCGATTAATAAAACTCAACTAATGTAAAGCCGTTACAAAACAATAATCTAATTATTTTTTTTTGTATTACAATATTTTACAATTTGTTTCTTTGTATGTTTACTAAAAGTTTTTTCTATGACATCGTTGATGTCGTATGCTACAATAATTTTTTTTTTTTTTAATTTTACGTTGAGCCTATTTTAATCAATATTGTTCAAAACATTTGTTCTAGTACATGAAAACAATTCAATTGAATCAAAGGAAAGCAGAAAATATTTCCAACTTCATAGCAGTAGTTCTTACCTTTATTTAATCTCTTCGTTTGTCTATTTTGTAATTTTTCATTTCTCCTTCACTTGGCATAAAAACTATTCATTCCATCAAAATCATGTTACACTACGAATTAATTTCAAAGGCGTTAATATTTTCATGTTGCAATCCTCCTAATTCAAGGTGACCGTTGTCGTGACCGGGTGGTAAATGGTCCTTAACTTAGTGTTATGCGCAATCGAACTCTCGTTTTTGAACAATTTGAGTAGTGTAATATCTGTCACGAATAAGTAATATAGTAATAATGAAAAAATAAATAATTATTGGTAAAACTACAGCGAATATAAAGCAGAATTCCTCTCCATGAACGGAAAAACTTTGGTCCTAGAGTTGAATTCTTCTACAATTGGAAAACATTTTTTCAAAGTCAATAAAACTTTAGATGGGGAGAAAAAACAGTTTCGCTTCAAACAAGGCTCAGAACAAGCAGCCACTACCATGTTTATAAAACCAACTCTAGTTCGAAAAGACCTAAATTTTTACGCTCGACTTTGTTAGTCCAATATATTACACCCAGGTGAAGCTGAGAGAATGAGATTTGGAAATTTTTATTGTCTGCGATTAATTCATTGCAAAGCTGGATGTTGTGAATGGAAAAATGTGAATGTATACTTCTTTAATCAAAATAGTAATTTTAATATTAATTTTGCAGATCAATTACTTTGTCCTATCAGACAAGACGATGGAGTCCGAAGCATTTCATAAATTTGCTCAAGTTGCCTCAACTACAAAAGCAGAAGTAGTGCAATTTGAAGACTGTAATCTGACAAGAGAAAAACTGAATGCATTTGCACAAGGAGCCACTGATTTTGGTTTGAAAGTAAGAAGTTAGAATATTTTTGATTAATTTTTGTTTCATATCTAAATTTGAAATCATACCAGAGTCCATTTCATTACATTTTCTATACACGCGTGCATAAAAAGTGTATTTATCAAAATATAAAAAGCAAGCTGAAAAAAAAACTAGGAACTCATTAAATAATTTTTTTAAATTCAGAAATATTTGTGTGATTGAAATTATAATTAATTTTAAAATGTGTTCTGAAATTCGATCAGTTGAAAAGTACGCTATTTAATGTGATAAAGATTTATTTAAAAAGTAACCTTAGCAATATGGAAATCATGGCTCATGCTTGCTCTTCTAAATTATTCACAAATATGTTTTATCCCAAGCCACATATCCGCCACTGAACGTAGCTCGTTTTGCATTTTTGTAGTATTGTGAAATTTATTCATCCTTTCAACTTGACTCGATTCCTTGATTTATGTAAGTTCGAATGTTTATTTGGACTTGTAAATATCCGTACAAATTTTGTTAGTATTAGGTGCTTTGAGATATGGGATATCCCAAAAAGCCTCGTGTAACAAAGCAAATGAAGTCCACGGTATTGTCAGAAAATGGCAGGTAATAGCATCGATCTCAAGATTTCATGTCACAGATATCGTAGCCCCGGTATGTGCCACTCAATACTATTATATATTACCTGCGCACTGCGCACATTACCTGCAATATTGACTTTTCAGCGTATTAAAATTCACAATAATTAGACTTGTTGCATTTCAAAACTTGTTAGGCAGTTGTAATTTGAGATTGTCGTTCGAAGTCTACGGTAGTGAGGCAATGAAATTACAATATTTCAGCTTTGAGGAACAATAATTTTGGGAGTTGATTAAAAATGCCAGTATTGTATAAAGTATAAAGTACAAGGCCATTCAAAACAACAATGACAAATCTAATCGAAACGGCTGAGATTTTTATAGGAATTTGCCACGTGACAATATAAATCGAGTTGCAAGCAATTGCAAGCAATTGTCGCACTGACAACATAATGCTTGATTCAAATGTTATACTTCGTAACATTGCGTCTACTTTAGTAGTTTAATCACAGTAGATGATGATAAAATTAATTCAATACTAGTATCCACGATATCAATTGAGACAATATTTTATATTGAATCTCTATAGTTTAGCTAACATAAATTAAGAAAGCAAGCTTGTATTTTGAAGGTTTTATTTTGAATACATCATTGTCTCTGTGTAAGCCTTACACAGTATAGGCTACAGCAGTGGTTTCCAAAGATTTTAGAGTTGTGACTCACTATTTATTACCACTGCTTATGGCGATCCATTCAATTTTTATGACATAACACAGAACACAGCAATGGCTAATCTTCGCAAAACTACCGTGTTTCCTCGAGAATAAGACCTGTCCTAAAAATAAGACTTAATTTGAATTTTAAAAATTATTTTAATTAAACCCTACCCTTAAAATAAATTTAAAATGTGTTGGAGAGAAAAGGTTCAATAACCTGAGGTAAGGTGGAGATCACACCGCTATTCAAGATTGTGTGATATCACAATTATGATATTAGTCACTTGATTTTTTTATAGGAAATACAAATACAAACAATAGATGTCGGTTTTTATATAATGTTTAATAAAAACTCTCGTGCTTTTCTACAATGTAATTTTATTTTTAATGTATGAACACAAAAGACCTCTTCCAAAAAAAAAAAAAACATAGTGTTAATCTTCAAAAGAAAATAAATCTAAATCCTGCCTAAATTTTGGAGAAACACGGTAAGAAGTGCTATACAGTGTACAAAACTGCTGTGCGTAAAAAAAAAGCCACATGGTCATTCTTTGTGTAGCAAATTTTTGTTCCTTTGAAAAGATCGTAAGAAGGAAACTTTCACAGATTAGAATTTCAATTCAATTTTTTTTTCAAGATTCGCGTAGTCGCCACCGATTCTAATAACCAGTATAATTTATCAAAGCTTCCTACATCTTCTCACGACCCACTAAGATCCCTTTTGCGACCCATAGTTTGGGAACCGCTGGGCTACAGTATATATTGGATTCAAGGAAAAGTGCATCGTTATATTGAAGTTGATAGATTAATAATTATTTTACAGATCAATCGTTTAAGCCTAGTAGACAAGACCATGGAGTCCGAAGCATTCCATGAATTCGCTCAAGTTGCCTCAACCTCAGAAGCATCGACCGTGAGGATTCACAACTCTAGTCTGTCCAGTGCAAAAATGAATGCATTTGCGGGGGGAGCCACTGAATTAGGATTAAAAGTAAGAATCGGAAAACTTGTTGTTGGCATTTTTATTATGTCCATGTATATTCAAATATGAGGCTATTTAGAGTGTGTTTAAATTACATTATCTTTTCAGGCAAACTTTACACCAGAGTTGGATCAATTACATTAATTCAGTTCAAAATTTTCAATTATACTACAATTACAATTACTTCGTGCAAAAAATATGAAATTACAATTACATTACATTTACAATTACAACGAAGCAATACTCAAATATATGGACACGTTACTTAAAGCGAAGCAGTCCTTACCCTTGACGCTAACAATACCCTCAAAAAAATTCCCGAGTTTAGCGTAGCAAGAATCAAACCAGACAGCCAGTGTTCTCATGGATAAAATAATACAGCGAAATATCAGATTTTATACGAAATTTAGAAATAAAAATAAGTAATATCTTTCTAGAAAAAAATTCCATCTTCAACCACTGAAAATTTTAGAGCATTCGATCCAGTAATCGAAAAGAAAAGCGACCTTCCAATAACTATGTCAAAGAACAAGGACAACAACACAAAATAACAAAAGTTTTGGTCAAAACGATCATTGTGTCCACTAACTTGTCCAATAAAATTTTGGTTCATATTTTCAGTTTCACTTGCTCAAAAACTGTTGGATTGCACTTGATGAAAATTAGACTGTGAAAAGTTTCTGATCACAATAAATTTCTTCTTGCCGTATAAAAGTTACCCGCAATTGAAAAAACTCCTTCTGACGGGGATGATGTTGCTATTAGTTCCAAATAATCCTTGGCTAATGAAGCAAGCCTGGGAAATTCTTCTGATTTCTTTTTTCAATACATTAATGGGTTTTTGTCAAAATGCAAACTAACGAAAACCATTCGAAATTGCGAAATGAAGTACTGTTTACAACCACGACTGAAAGTCTGTCTGAGTGTCTTAACGGATGCGAAAAGACATATTGTTACGTCACTTTTTCGCATTCTGCTGATTGGCTAATGTTACGAAATAAAAAAGGAAGGCGATTCTCAGAAAACGCCCCTTGGAAAATTATTTCGCTCTTTTTTGTGTTATTACGAGACAGATGAAAGGACGCCGTAGTTTGGTGACCCCTGATATAATTGAGCCAAAATTTTAGCAAATTAAAATTACATTTACAATTACACAGAATGAAAATGCCTCAATTACATTACAATTACATAAAAAACAGTAATTAATTACATTTTTTACAAATTACAATTGATCCAACTCTGCTTTACACTATCATTTACCAAGATTAAAGGCTGTATAATTTGTAGTTTTTTTCTATAGTTCAAGTAGTTATTTTTGTAGTTAAATCACTCAATGTGCGCAAAAGTATTCAGAAATTTGTTGGAAAAATAAATATCCTATCGATTGGGACAAAATATTATGTGAGAAGTATTTTTAACGCGGTCACCACCGTTATTAAAACTGTTATCTGGCCACAACGTCATCAAAAACGACAAATCTGGAACATCAATCTGATTGGCTACTTATGCTGGGGGTCAAAGTTCATTATGTGATTGATTGTTACTATAGGTTTGTATATCTTGCTGATACCCAACATATTAACATCTTGAAACACAAACGAGACTTTCTTCAATAACTTTAAGTAAATAAATAAAATATAAGATTATAGGTGACACTTGTGTGTAAGTAATAAAATTACGAAACAAAATATCCACCAGCGTTTGATTTTTCTTCCCACCACCTCCTCCAGAGTATGAGAAATTTAGTTAGCATTGCATAAACGGAAATATTTCGGTCATTCCAAAATATGATAATGCCTTTTATCTTATGGCTTCTCATAAAGAGTCTTGCTTTTCTATGTGAACGGCGTGTAAAACGTCATATAAAATTTATTTATTAGTTATTAGCGTCTTTCCTTCTTTTTAGTCAACAAGTCTCGTATTTACATTCCATGTATGCACATATTCGAAAATTCTCTTACACACTTACGTGCAATAAAATAAATGATATAGCGGTTTCAATTTAATCCTTGTCGATAAATTAAAAACGTTCGTTGAGTATTCTGACATTCTCACTTGTAATTCTCGCTTATATTTCGTATTTATGACGTTTAGTTTTTTGAACACCTTTTTTTCATTGTTTATTCAAAGTCTGCTGTGGATTGACTAATCTAAATTTAATTGCAAACTCTGGACGCATCGGTGACAAAAAACTGCATAAACTAATCAGAAACCGTAAAATTGTGAATCACCACCAAATACACCGTCGTCTCATGAGGTTTAATTTATTTTCAAAGGAAAATAAGATATACGATTATATTTCGATTTATATGTTCAGGTTAATTTGCAAATTAGAAGAATGTGTTAACGTAATAAAAGTAAAAAATTATCATCCAAAATGTCCACTGTTCGATATTATGTAAATAAATATCACGTAAATGCGTATAAATAAATATATATAACGTATTATAATAATGTGATTCCTTCCAACTGGTCGCTCTGAGGCCATTTTACATGAATTATTTTTTTGTCAACCATTAGGCCCTAAACCTTCACTCATGGCTTTTTAATGGCGCGTGCTAGAGTTCTATTCTATATGTTTAAAACGCACTCCTCTAAAAATAATTTGTCTATGCGCCAAAATTCCAAAATTTCTATTGAACTTGCGAGATTTTGTGTCTAGTAGAGGGATAATAATTATACCTAATTAATTAATTTTTTTTTTAACGTTTTCTTGTGTTATTTTCCAACAGAACAACACCAAAACCACTATTATAGCAAGAAAGGTTACGTGTGAAAATTACCATTAATTTTACGTTTTTTTTACCTTTAGAAATTCTTTATACATACACCAAGTATGGCCAGGGACGGAATGTATGACTCGAAGTACATGATAAACCAATACTAAGCCATTATAATAGAGTTTATTTTAGTTAATTTCCCGTCTGAGTCACATCAACAATTTTATGTCTGAAGGACAATTTTCAAATCGATGCTATTTATAGAACTGGCATTCTCGGACAAGCTGGAGTCTCTTTTTCGTGAAAGATACGACTCTACTATAGAACAATAACTGTAAAAGACCAATAATACCTTTTAGAGTTGGACTAGGAATGAATAATACTGTGTATATGCCATCCGGCTGTGTTGGGTTTTAAAGTTTGCATCGAGATAAATTGAATGATTGTTTATTCCAAGTTTATTCTTTGAAAATAGTTGATATTTTATTATAGGAATGTGTATTGCAATTAAGACAACATGCTAAGTCATCGAGGACTCATTTTTGTGCACTCATGAGGCATATAAGTGCAGCCAGTTGGAACAAGTCATTGTAAATATCCCGTATTAGGCATGAAAATCTTTTCGTAACGCCAATTCAGACCGGTTATAAGAATACATATTATCGAGATAAATTCGAAGCACAAAATTATAAAGTTATAGAATATTACAACAAGAAAATTGGGTATTTTTTTTTGTTTGTTATTGCAAGCCCATCAAAAAATAAAATAGAATAAAGAATTATGAACACCCCTTTGACAGTAAGAACTAAAATTTTAAATAATCATTTCAACCAATATCCCATTAAATTTCTTGTTCTCTAACGTTCATAAATTTTTTGTTGTTGAACATAGGAAAAACTGAATCCAAATTTTATATTATGCACTGACTGATTGATCTTAAATTATCCAGATCCAGCAACTTATCCTGAGCGAAGAAAACTTCAAACCATCTCATACTATCATCAAAAACCTCTGTCAACTGTTTAGTACAGTAGAGGAATCTATTTATCTTAATGGTTGGGAAATTGACCAACAAGGTATTGATGCCCTACAATCGGATTTAATAATGTTAAACAAAAAAGTAAGTACTTACGATATAAAGGATATCTTTATAGATCTGTTATTAATTGAATAGAGTAAAAATTGAATCACAGTGAAAGTAACATTAATTTATTATTTTATAGTAGTTCGGCTAATATCATATTCTCCATTATCATGAAATATATCCAAAACTGAGGACGTATTTAAAAACGGTGTAAACAAACTGAAATAGAGAAAGATTTTTGAATATTTCTAATTAATTTATTAATATTAATACTAATTAATAATTTTTGTGGGACAGATTGAGTTGTTCAATTTTTCTAACAGCTTGCGCCATCTGAATGTCGCGTTAAATCTAGCCCGCCATCTAATATTGAATTTGTGAATGTAACAATTTTATAAATATTTTTGCTTCTATTTTGGTTTGATCTATGTAATATGATTCAAATAAGCATTTTTATATTGTTTTTTTCAATTCACTTTAAAAATACGTTAGCTGTCAGTTTTATTCTTTCTAGGTTATCATCCATAATTTTCGAATTTCTGTGTGATGCTAAATATATACATAATTAATAAACGCTCAAATAATAATGGATGAGTAGTACGTGTTTCATTTCTGCTGTTTATTCATATTGCATACAGATTATCCTGGTTCTGATATTAAAAAGTCAATTACATATTAATCACTTTCGCAAAACCTGAGTCCAGTCCCAAAATTAATAAAACTATTTGAAATACGGAGAGTGCAAAGTGTTCGTAATTTAATCACCGTTTGACGTGTCATGCCTTCTTATACCATATATACTATGAGAAATATCATGACTTTGTCAATTAAATTAACAAGCTGTATGTAGACTAAATGGTCTTGATTATATCCATTCAAAGAGGAACATTAATAAAGAAATACTATTTTTATGAAAAAGATTTCAATTGAAGACATATTTTTATTTTAGCTGAAAATTCGCATCAACGATGTTTATCTACAAGTATCCACCGATCAGCACAGCTATTCACGAATTCAAAGTATAAGTAGGTCAAACTTATAAATACACAATGAGTCGCATTGAAAATTTCAGAGAAAAATATCACATTGAACATATTTAGAATATGGTGCTTTTAACATTTACTAATAACGGTATTGCTGAAAATAAAATTGAAGCAAAGGTTTACGACACTTATCACAGAAATTTTTCATAATTTATATTCAAAAGGAGTTGCTTACTTAAACACCATTCGCTGCAGTACTGTTATATTCCAACTAGACACTCCCATACAACTTTAAACCCACACTTAAACGATTCGAATCTCAACATAAAAAAAAATACAAAGTTGAAGTATCTTTTAAATATGAATATTATTTTTTATGAATTTATTTGATAAATTTGTTTATATTCTATATAGAATAACAAATATTATTTTTTTATTCAGGAAAACTCAATTAGACGTATCTTCAGAAGAGAAAGAAGATAAGAATAAAATAGGGATGGTGTCATAGATAGGTGGTGTCACAAATATGACTGACAAATTTTATTGATTATTGGGTACAAAGCAAGAAATTGTTGGGTTCAAGATATATTGTTCATTTTTTAATTTTGATTTGTGGCTTACTGTCGTGGCTTTATGATTTGTGGTATTACTTGTCAAAAAAGATGGTAAATATTTACACCAAGAAACATTTAGTTATATTTTGAACAGAATTCTGAAAATTTCGATAATTCGTCTATTTTAAAATTATTCCGTGACATTCTGTTGGTACATGTATATAAATTAAAAAATATATTATTGATTTAATTGTTTTCGTAATTTCGTCATATGATTTGCATTTCAAAAATTAGTATCCCAAATATTCAATACTGTTAGTGCTAAACAAAATTTCAAGTGTTACGCAAATGGTTTATCCGTTTTATATTTTGATTATTTTTATATACCTTATTTCCCGGCGAATGAGTCGCTTTTCTAGACCCAAATTTTTGGCCTGATTTATTTTTTTTGGGGGGGGGGGGGGGGGGAGGGAGGGGGTCGAGACGTTGGTGACGCTTTATTATTCAAATCGTACTATAAAATATCAAATACCTTCGGAGATAGCATCCCCACGTCCTAATCATTGCCGTGTTTTTTTAGATCGGTAATGTTCTTATATGGTGTACGCAATCGCGAGTTAGGTTGAACACAATTAGATTGAAATTGAAAGACAGTTCGAATTCTCGTAGTTTTTATGGGTTGAATACTTCGCTATAAGAAAAGTCATTATAGGCTATTTTAACCAATGCGCAAACGCGGCGACCGCTCAAATGTCTCTGCATGGTAATTTTAGATTCCGATGTTGATGCGATTTTACTACCCGTCTTATTGGCAGGTTATATGCAAAAATCAATTTTTTCAGGCTTACAAACGGGCCTCGTCGTATTTAGCGGGTAGACTTATTCGTTGGGAAATACAAAATATATATAAACACTGCATTGCATTTTTTGTCTTTCTTGATGACATGCTGATCTTAAATTAGCTTTACCATTAATTTGTTTTGACAATATGAGTAGTAAAATTTTTTTGAAATAAAACAATTATGCAGATTTATGAAAAGTTTCTGACAGTTCTGACAAGGCCCGCATTGAATTATGCACGTATTGTAAAGAATTTAAATTAAAAATTAAATCACGTTTCTATAAGTGGGTTGTAATAGGTCACCGCCAGTTTCAGCTGTAAAGCAAAACTGCGAGACTAAACGTGGTCTGTCGTAGTCGACGCATTGGCAGAGCTGCATAAAAACTCTTTTGGTAAAAATAAAATGTTGGTTGGCTGGACCAATATCGTGCGCATGGGGGTTGCCAAAATATTTTAATTACCGATTCGGTATGAAAGAAAATAGATTTTGTTTATTTTTTATGCCTGCATATTCATTAAGTTAATAAGATGTTGGGTGTATTCAAAGCTTGTACTCAACTGAAACCTAAATTTAGAATCATTATATTGCAATATTTATTAGGTTAGTAAGAGGTTGGATGTATGCATACCTTGTACCCGACTGAAATCTAGATTTAGTTTCATTATATTGCAACAATAAGATGTATATTTTCATACAATTTTACTTGCGAAATTCTTAGTCCAAATTAAAACTAGAAAATCCACAGAAACAACCCTGTCGCTCAGGATCTACCGCACTCAAGCAAACCGTTACCACCCAAACCAATACCAATCGTGTAATGCGAAACTACCTGCTAATATTGAGCGCTGGGATCCACGCATGAATGATGTGGTTGATAAGTGAAACATGTTCCTTAAAATTCCCAAGACTCATCCAGTTTATGGAGTAACGAAAGAACTTTTTGAAAGAGTATTTTCTTTTGCGGAGGGTATCGTTCTCGAAATTTTATATTTTACCTAAGTTCACAAAAAATAGCCAGAAATTGTGAGTATATTGGTAATTTACCGACCATGGTCCCATATTTTCGCCACTTCCATGAAAACGAAATATCAATCAATCAATCAATTTTGTCAAATTTATATGAGTATAACGTCTATGTCATGTTTGATTTCCATTATTCGTGATGAACTGTGTGACCAAACTCATTCACAGAAATGAATTTTCGGCTTTTTCGCTCGAGACTCTTATTTCCAGAGTGCAGATCTTTTGGCTATTTATTTTTTCAATATTGGTTGATATTGTGGATTTGGATCGGATTAACTTTCTCGGCCAATGACTATAAATTATTGTTGGCAATATTTTCCAGCAATACCTGTTAACAAGTAGAAATTGAAGGAGAGTGTTCTATATATTCTTGATCCCGATCTCACGCATCTGTTCTCTGCAAGGCAGCTATTTAAAATATAAAAAAATAACATTACAGTAGTTGTAAAATACAATTACTGTTTTACAAAAATCATATGAAATTAACACGGTGTCAATCGCGCCATTTTAATTACATTTACACTCCTCTTCAGCAGTAATTTTTTAGTTTAACGTAAAAATTACGAACAATTTTGTAGAAAATTCATTAGGTAACTAGTTGGTTTATCATTGTCCCAGATGATACATTGAATGCGCATGCACTATTACAGCCGGATTCAATATTCCAAGTTCTAATAACGCAATATTATCAAAGTCGATGTTCTTGTAGTCTTGAGTAATTTCTACTCTGTGCGTTTCAATCAGAATAGTTGACCCTTTTTAAAGACCGTCCTAAAGAATGGTCTAATCGTAGTAAAAATGTTCAAGGATGGTACTTGAGTCCTATTTTTATTATCTTTTCACATCAAACTGCAGCTCTTGATTGAAGCGTAGCGAGAGGGTGGGAGTATAGAGGGCGCGGACTTGCCCTTAAATTACTGAAAAAAGTCGCTAATAACACGTGCGATTTCATTTTTAAATCGCCGATTGTTTTTGTCAGCGCCACGTGCTATTTAAGCCGTTGACACCCTTGTGTCGATATTCATTCATTCCCTGAATCGCAAATTTCCATCAACATATGCATGTCGTTTTCCACGGGGTTCTTGCAGGGAATTGCGTGTTAGTTGCCAAAAACGAGGTATTACATTATAATCATTAGTGATTGGATGCTAAAGATGAACTTTCAACCAGATTTTATATTCTTTTTTAGACATTGCAAATCACAAAATTTGGCCACACATAGTGACGTTTATCGGGAAATACAAATCGAATCAAGATATAATAACGGCTTAAAAATAATCTCAAATGGCAGTAATGCCAAAAGAATAGCACAAAGCTGAAAAATCCCGAAGTCGCAAAATTCGAAACCAAGCTATTTATTATCTGACAGTTTATCAATTGTTTCATGTTCACAGACTGTTGTAGTATTTTACAGTAATAGAGTTTTATTATACCGTAAATCGTCACAGAGTTGAGTCGGGAAGAATACAATTAAATTATTATGGAAACATATTTTTAATGCTCGCATGGATTGAATATATTACACTTGACATGGATTGAATATATTACACAGAAAAATCGTTATCCGCTAAACAAGTCGGCGATTTTAAGGTATGACGTGATCGCGGGACTGGTCGATAATCACCTAATTTTTTGTTTAGCACAGACCTTGAACACGAATATATAATATATAGGGTAAGCACATTACTGCTACAAAAATCCAATAAAATACATCAGGCTGGTCCAAGCATGTCGGCGTTCGGGGCCACAATATTAGTTCTTTGGTGTTTTCGGCCATATTAGTCTCTGACTCTTTACAACAAAGATGGTACTTTTATAAATGAAGCGCTCCTGGAAAAAAAAAAGTTTAAAAACCGAACTGTTATCAAACGATAATGAATAAACGAACACCTAGTTTCATCAAATAATTCTTGTCTCAGAACTTTTTATCTGAAGGAGAATGATCTCGTTTCCGAGGTCTCGCTCGCGTGCCAAATAAATGGTCTCGTGTGCCAAGTTCGGCACGCGTGCCATGGGTTACCCACCCCTGTTCTAGTTTATCGAAATGTGTTTACAAATTTCCTGAATCTGGGTAACTATGGCTAACACAAGGTGTCATATTTGCAAGATGCAATCGAATCTACAAAAATATTCTCTAAGAACACAAATATTAGAATTGGATCGAAAAAATTGGAAAACTAGTTTGATGAAAAAATTGAGAGTTTTGAAAAATAAATTTCTGTCTATAGTAGCATAGCTTATAATCTTGGTCAAATGTTAATTTTTTCGTTATTAGGGAATTTTGTTCTGTGCATTTCAAACTTCCATTCCAACGCGAAATAATTCAAACATGCAGCCGGTTGTTTAACATAAATCTGTTCTTCAAAACGAAAGACTAGGACAGGGCTACTCAACTGGCGGACCGCGGTACGAATCCGGACTTTTCGACACCCCAATTCTGATCGCGTCTGCTCATTTATTTTGGCAGCATAATTATCGTTTTATAGTTTTAGATGATTTTGATACTATTAACATTTTTCAATGAACCATCGACGAAAAAATTGTGACTTTATACCAATATGTTTCTCGAGTATTAGCGTACTTGTCTATTTCTGTACCATTGGCTAATCAGCATTATTTAAAGGTGTCGTAACAATTACATTTTTCGCAGCCGACCAGACGCATTTTCACTTATGCTGACTGTCAGGAACGGCCTACCGAGACTTGTTTTACATTCTCATTGCCAGATTTCAGTTGCGGCTTCGGCATAAATCAAATTACGTGATAGTCAGTATTATTACCATGGGCTTTAGTTTGATTGCAGTAATAAACAATTATCATTGAACATTCTGCGTTAGGCTGCTATCAGCGTTTTTGAACGCCATGTGGATAAATCAGGCGCACCAACTCAGATTACTGCGTTTATATCACCTGTTTATCCCTAGATTTTCACATTGAAACTCGGGTTATCGTTTGCACCTACTCTCTTAAAGCCTGGTGAAAGTCGGTAAAAGTGGTTTTGTATAGTTGCATATACATTTTAATTATTAGTGTATGATAAAAATTTTTACAAGATTAGGAATATAAAGTCGAACAGGTGTTGAGCTCACATAAATTAGCCTTCCCTCATTTAAAAAAATTTTCAACAGTCTTACAGGTATAGCTTCTACAATTTTTGCGTGAAATATGTTAACCTGCGTAATATTAAATGGCATATTCAATCTAAAACGCCATTACGAAATCAAGAATTGTGTTTCGTTTTGATAATGAAATAATTTCTCTGAAATGTCCGGACCCCAGTAATTTTGAAGTTCTGTAAACGGACCATTAGCGAAAATAGTTGAGTAGCCCTGGACTAGGATATAAAAAAAAAAAAAATAAAGTGAACAAAAAAAGACAACGTTTTACAAGTTTTCACGTAGTTCATTCATATAGTCAGATTTACTTTTGATGAAGGATTGGACAAGTCTGTTATAACATGTCTAAAAATGTCAGTGTCGGGAAATTACTAACAGTTCTGTTTATAAACTCGTCTTGCATAAGCGCAGCAGTTTTGTTTACTACTTCTCAAAATTTGAAAACAATTATCTTAAGTTAATTGCGTAAAAACTCGGATGTTATAAATGAAAATTTGAGATATCTAAAAAACGGAATTAAAAGAACTTGAGGAAACCTCAATGACAAAATAAAAAATATTGACAGTTTTGGGAAGCAGGGTGAGAATAACTGATAATTCCGATTTACCCTTTAATGCGTGGCGTAATGCGTAAACTCCTGTCAGTTGGGCTGTGGGGCGTGAAAAAATCGTAGTGGTGGGTGATTTAACAAGAAAGAGGCCTAGCTTAGCAGTTATTACCTATTTCTTCGGCGCTTCCGTAGTATTCGTACCAAGATGGCGCACAACCTGCTATCCCCGATCTGGTACACATACTATGTTTAGGTTGTGCGCCATCTTGGTACAAATACCACGGGAGCACCATTTCTTCAGCATATCGAAATATTTAGGTGGTAAGGCGTGTGACAAATTTGGCAAATCATGCATTTAGGGGTATAAAATTGTAAGTTTGCTCAGACTGTGTTTTCTTGATTTACTGGCGTGTAAGTTTTAATATTTCCAGAAATTGAGTATTTTCAGGTTTGAATAATTTTATATAAGTATAAAATTGAATATTAGTATTCATTTACTTAGTTATTCTGAAAATCAGCCATCAAAAAAACCAAGGTCATGTCATGTAGCCATTAGTAATTAGTTTCAGAATTTTAATTGGTAAAGTTCAGTCACATTTACCTTCTAAGCCAGTAGACTCATTGCTGAATTGTCGCCTGCTAAGTAAAACTCAGTTTCAGTAGTTCTTTGTTGTTAGTTTTTTTAATGTTATTAAGCCTGTTAGGTTGTAACGTTAGTAATGACAGGAGAGTTTGAACGCAAAGTAAATGGACTTGAATACTGAAATAAATAACTGAATAGGCGTAACGAGATCTCTGTTCCTATTAATTATTGTCAATTCATGGCTTATTTGCAAAATAGTAAACTCTTATAATCCGCTTTCAATGAGATATTTCCGCACGAAAATCGCTATATTTCTGTGCATGGCGGCCAGTTTGGAACTCTGCCCTGGTCAACCAAGTATTGATAGTGATCACTTATCAACAAGAAAAAGAGCTGCGAGTAGAATTCTTTCACGAATTGATGCTTTAAATCAGTGATTCCCAAAGTGGGCGATATCGCCCCCCAGTGGGCGAAAACGATACAGAGGGGGGCGAAAAAGTCTAAGGGGGCGATAGGGGGGCGATTTCGCGAAACCTGTTTTATGTTCGGCGCACTTAATTCTGTACTCTGTGTGCATTGGCAGGCTTGAATCATGTGGGCGATATTCACACGCGAATGGATTTTGGTCTCGTCTTCGCAGTAAGGTAAGGTAGTTTGCGTATCCCAGTGGTCGGAAAAATACGGCCGGAGTAAAATAATCTGGCCCTGGACGATTCACTGAATGGATCTTTCCCCGACCTTTGACTGCGGAAAATTCTTCCCATACTTTACCATTTTAAAAGTTTCGGGGCTTATTTTAAGAGTGGTTTCGCGAGTTGTTGCCTTTAAAATGGGGTATTTGTTTCAAACTATCATTCTAATACACACCATTCAACAATCTGTTTTTTAAAAGTACCGATAAAGAATTTTAGCCTAGTCTATCACAGCTATTTCTACACTAATTTTTGATTGCTGTATTTAAACTGAAACTCATTGAAAGGCAAAGTAATCATTGACTTATTTGATTTATATTTAAATTTCCGAAAAACAACTAAAAACTAACGGATATAATTCAAAAATGCGAAAATGAGGTAGTGTTCACGACCACGCCTGAAAATCTTTCTGAGTGAGAGTGTCTGAGCGCCTGCGAAAGGGGGCATTGTTCCCTTTTTTTGCATCTTGCTGATTGGCCAATGTCACGAAGTAAACAAGGAAGTCTATGCCCGGGGAAATATCCAAACGGCGGTTTTGACGATGAAATTTTTTTATTTATAATCTACGCTCGAGGAGTAAATTACATTTTTTTACGTAACAGAATTTATCGTGAGACACGTTTAGACTAAATTATACTATATCCTAACAATCTAGTGAACAGCCACTCGTTTAACGAGCCTACAATGTAATTATAATTAGACAAATGAAAACACGCAGAAAAGTTGATGCTGAGTGCAGGGGTTCAATAGCGCAGTAAATATTCGAATATATTGCGAAGCAATAAGAAAATAAAATTCATATTCTAATCGAGAGATTCATCACTGCTTAATTTTTGTAAGAATGTATCTTCTTAGAGAGAAAATATTTATCAAAATTTCACAAATCATGCGAAAATATTCACTTCGATGTTTGGAAGTACATATTTGTGCAAATCATTATTTTCGAAAATGAACATTACAAAGAACAAGCAAAGAAGTGGGTTTGGTGGTGCCCATTTAGAAAATGCTTCAATCTTGGCGTCGTAAAGCTATCCAGCGTGATGCAGCAACGAGACAGTGTCACATTAAATATCATTGTAATATTTTTTTAATAAGACGACTGAGTTGAGTTCACGAGTTGTCGCAGTTTTTGCGTGCTGTTCCGTTTTTAACTTCCAAAAAATATATGCGACCCGCAAAAGACTAGCAACCCTGAATTTTGTCCTGCGAGCGACATAAAACTTGCCGACCCCTGGGCCGTAGCCGATAGTCAGTCACGGCTTCTTCCACATCCGAGTCAATGAATCAAAAACAAATGGCTGGTTAATTGTGGAATGGTGATCGGACTGGAGGCCGTGATAGGATGAGGAATCAGGGATGAATTTTTCCGAAATATTTTGGTGCAGGTCATCAGGCTGTACGAATGAATGAAATGTACGAAAATCATTATTATAAGTTAGGGAAAATTAACTTTGTTTTATTATTTTAATGTGAAATGGGGTGAATTTAGAAAGTGAAATGCTATAAGGCAAGAGTACACGGCGGTTTTTGAGGTGGTAGAACCCTGGATTCTTTCATTTTCGATCTATTATATGGTGAAAAAGGGGGTTTTAGCCGTGCTACTATTGCTATTAAAACAACGAAATCACCTTTCCATCAGTAACCGGGGTAATTTTAGATATAATAAATAACTCGCTGAAGAACACCAAGCTCATCTATTTCATTAAAAAACACCATAAACTATTATTTGTCTTCTTATTTGGTCTGTAATATATTCGTTTCTGACTGTATATTTTTTTGTAGTGCAGGGGGGCGATGAAGTTGCATAAACTACTTTAGGGGGGCGATGGTCAAAAAAGTTTGGGAACCACTGCTTTAAATTGTTCTGATGTGTCAATTTTAGAATATGTTTGATCAACATGTTGGTGAAAATACCATTTTGCAATGATTTCAATCAAATTGAAATCTGGTTTAGCATTTTAAGACTAGACAAAATATACAAAAGTGGTTACTAAAATTTATGAAAGTTCATTTTCATCCTTAATACTAATTTTTTCGGATATTGATGCATGAAAAAAATTATTTTTCACAATACAAGATAATGTGTCATTTTTCGTGAATGCATGGAGGGTCAAATATGGCTCATGGGAAATTTACCCCTCTCCAATGGAGTAGTTCGCGAAAGGGAAAAAAATTAGGTTGTTTTCTTGAATCTGGCACCCCAAGCTACCACTATGATTTTTTTTATCAAAATCCGTGAAATCATGCATTAAAGGGTTAAATCAGTTTATAGAACAATCGGAACTACCAGACAACTTAGCAACTACCAGAAAACGTATAAAAAGATTTAGAATTAAAACATTAAAACAACAAAAAGGAAATTTATCAAAAAAGATGCTCTCAAATGTGTGATTCGAGTATTTGATAGGTTTTCGTGGTTGTTACCAAATTTGATGAATTATAATCAAATATTACAATAAGTCTCAACAAAATAAGTATTTCCCACCGTTTAGTATTAAGTAAGGTTAGAAAATAAATTGAAATGACATAACACAACATCCAAAAGGAGAGATTTGCTATATTAAACTTAATGTATTGTACTATGGATACTATTTGTAATCTATGATATAAAGATTCTTTTTTTTTTTGTGTAAATATTGTGACTGTTAAACCAACTTCAAGAATGCGGTTAAAATACCTGATACCACAAAAAATTGTAGACCAAAGCAAAGAGAGGTGTTCCATTTTTTGTTGCTATTCAAGCGTCCTTATTTTGATCGTATCATTTTTCATACGATCAATAGACCGTTACTAACATGTAAACTATAAGTGTCTACGTTCTTATTCGACCATGTAAGATTTGACCACATGGCAAGTATGATGTTGCGTCTTTGTAGCACTATTTCATCAGTGGCGCGTAAATAGCAAAAAGAAACAATGCACAACGATTAAACGTGGCGGTGTTTTGTTAATTTTCATTCGAGCGTGGGTGCCTTTATTTTTATTGTACTGTTTTACTGATGCGCGTGAGAACGAGGCAAAGTTCAAAGCAATAGAGTTCCGATTTCATATAATTTCTGTATGTTTATAAAATGAATAGCATGAAAAACACTTTCATATATGGGTCCTGAATAACAAATAAAAACACACTCTTACATAGAATGGCAAGTTTTCAATCAAATACAAAACAATTTTTGACATACAAAATAATTGTTTCCCACTATTTAGTATCAAATACGGTTGGAAAATAAATTGAAATAGCATGACACAACGGCCAAAGGGAGTGAACTGCCATGTTGAAAATAAATGAATTGAACTACAGAAATTTTTGAGAACTCTTATATTTAAAAAAAAAATCGATTTTGTCGTGTAAATATCGTGAATGTTAAACCAACTTCAAGAATTGATGTTAAAATACCACAAAAAATGTAAGACGTAGCAAAGAGAGGTGATCTTTTATTTGTTTCTGTTCAAGCGCTCTTATTTCGATCGCATCATTTTTTGACGAGCAATAGACCGTTACTAACATGTAAACTATAAGTGTCTACGTTCTTATTCGACCATGTAAGATTTGACCACATGGCAAGTATGATGTGCGTCTTTGTAGCACTATTTCATCAGTGGCGCGTAAATAGCAAAAAGAAAACAATGCACAACATTAAAACGTGGCGGTGTTTTGTTAATTTTCATTCGAGCGTGGGTGCCTTTATTTTTATTGTACTGTTTTACTGATGCGCGTGAGAACGAGGCAAAGTTCAAAGCAATAGAGTTCCGATTTCATATAATTTCTGTATGTTTATAAAATGAATAGCATGAAAAACACTTTCATATATGGGTCCTGAATAACAAATAAAAACACACTCTTACATAGAATGGCAAGTTTTCAATCAAATACAAAACAATTTTTGACATACAAAATAATTGTTTCCCACTATTTAGTATCAAATACGGTTGGAAAATAAATTGAAATAGCATGACACAACGGCCAAAGGGAGTGAACTGCCATGTTGAAAATAAATGAATTGAACTACAGAAATTTTTGAGAACTCTTATATTTAAAAAAAAAATCGATTTTGTCGTGTAAATATCGTGAATGTTAAACCAACTTCAAGAATTGATGTTAAAATACCACAAAAAATGTAAGACGTAGCAAAGAGAGGTGATCTTTTATTTGTTTCTGTTCAAGCGCTCTTATTTCGATCGCATCATTTTTGACGAGCAATAGACCGTTACTAACATGTATAGGTAAAATATAAGTGCCTTCGTTCTTATTCGATCATGCAAGATTTGACCATTTGACATGTATGATATGCGTCTTTATAGTACTATTTCATCTGTGGCGCTTAAATGTGAAAAAGAAAAAACGGCATTGGTAGATTGGCCGCTAACTTATTTCAATTTTATTTGAAAAACGAATTTTCTTAAGGATTTACTGTATATTTCATGCCGAGCATTTTGTTAGACTCAGGCAACAGGTGATAAGTTGGATAGCTTTATGGAATGCAAATAAATTGTTTTGATAAATTTTACTATTGCTATTATCTTAATAAATTTGCTGAAAGTTTTTAGTAGAATTTAATTCCAAGAATTGTTGCCCAAACTGCTGCTAATGATGCCTTATACTTAATTTTCGTTAAAATTTCAATTTACAGATATTTTATTGTTTATTTGAGAAAACTGCTGTTTGCGCGTAAAAGGTATTTTGTTTAAGACTTTATATTCGACGTCTTGCCATCGAAAACATCGCCCTGTTACAAACATCGTCCTGTTACATTCTCCAGCATGTCTTCAATTCTCTGTTCTCCTCAGACTTCTTCGAAGAGTTCCACAATATAGGGTTTATTCTAGATCCGTTGATTCATACTTGATTCCTAATTTGTTCGCGATTTTCTAATTGAAAATGAATTAAATTATTCCAAACAATTTCACTAAAGCATGACGAAAGTTTAAATTGGAATTATCAGTTATTTTAACTTTGCTTCCCACAATTGTCAAAAATTAGTATTTTGTCATTCAGTTTTTATTCAAGTTCTTTCAATTCCGTTTTTTATATTTCCGATATCTAAATCAATATTTATTAATAAAATTCGAGTTTTCAAGTAATAAACTTAAGATAATAATTTTTAAATTTTGAGAAGTAGCAAACAAAAGACGTGCAAGACGTCTTTATAAACAGAACTTTTAGTGAATTCTCTACACTATCATTATTAAGCAAGTTATAACAAACTTGGACAATCCTTCATCAAAAAATAAATTTGACGATAAAAACTAAATGAAAACTCGTAAAACGTTTACGTTTCCATATCACATTCTTTTATTTTTATGTATCTCTTAGTCTTTCGTTTTGAACTACAGATTTCTGTTAAATAACCTTCCGTATGTTTGTGTGTTATCTGGTTGGAATTAATGTTTGAAATTTAGAGAAACTGTTTGGAAAAATTGAATTCATTTTCAATTACAAAATCGCAATTCTCGCAAGAAAATTAGGAATCAATCATGTAGAATAAACAATATATCGAGAAACTCATCGAAACAGTCTGAGGAGAACAGAGAATTAAGTATCGGTTGATGAATGTAACAACGCGATGTTTGTTACACTGTAATTGCCTTTGCCCATTCAAATGAATGACAAACACTCGGAGTCCAAAAAGAATTGCGAGTGACTTCAAATATTTTCCTGTCATTGCCATCAACATTTATTTCAATCATTTCTCAACGGGCAAACTTTTCTGCAACATTTCTATTATTAAAACCCAATTGTTTTATTACAATAAACTCCACAAACGGTTTTCATGTCTTAAAATACTGCAACAAACGTGTATCATCTTTAATGGACATTTTTTATTTTTAGACTTGGTTGAAATGCAAGAAATAAATGAAAAGTTGGTACTCCTGAAGTATGCGCACCAAGATGTCGCATAACCTGAACCCTAACCTGGTACACAACCTGAGTTCAGGTTGTGCGCCATCTTGGTGCCCATACTTCAGGAGGTCCGAAAAGTTGGTAGAAAACAATAATAAGATGGAGAAAGGTTAGAGCAATCAAAAAAGTATCAATACTGTCGTTCTAGTTTATCACAATGTGTTTATACTTTTCCGGGATTTGGGTAATTACTATGACTAGCACAAGGTGTCAGTCATATCAATTTGCAATCGGATCTAAAAAATTCTTTAATATTTCTCAGAACAAGAATATTAGAATTGGATCGGAAAATTCGGAAAACTAGTTTGATAAAAAAAATTTAAGAGTTTTGAAACAGAAATTTCTGTCCATAGTACAATAGCTTATAATCTTAGTCAAATGTTAATTTTGCCGTTATTTTGGAATTTTGTTCTGTTCATTTCCAACCCGAAAACACACAACATACAGCCTGTTATATAATCAGAAATATGCAGTTCAAAACGAAAGACTAGGGATACATAAAAATGAAAGAAAGTGAAAAGAAAAACTCAACGTTTTACGAGTTTTCATGTAGTTCATATCGTCAGATTTATTTTTTGATGAAGGATTGGACAAGTTTGTTATAACTTGCCAAAAAATGTCAGTGTTGGGAAATCCCTAATAGTTCTGTTTATAAACTCGCCTTGAATAAGGGCAGCGGTTTTGTTTGCTACTTCTCAAAATTTGAAGACAATTATCTTAAGTTAATTGCTTGAGAACTAGGATGTTATAAATGAAAATTTGAGATATCTAAAAAACGGGTTTAAAAGAACTCGAAGAAAACCTCAATGAGAAAATAAAAAAGATGGACAGTTTTGGGAAGCAGAGTAAGAATAACTAATAATTCCGATTTACCCTTTAATGCGTGGCGGGTCAAATTCAGGGAAAACACCATCTATTATGATCATGTGTTTTTATTTTTATTTTAGACCACTTGGTTACGCTGTTGAGTAACTTGGTTACCATACATCTACGACGCGTTTTCTCAATTGCGCAATAAACGGAGGAAATATTCCGAATTTCACAAGTGGGTTGCGGTTTTCGTGCCTGGTCGCTGATAGGTTCAAGTTTTCCCACGCTGTGTTTTCTTGATTTACTGGCGTGTAAGTTTTAATATTTTTAGAAACTGATTATCTTCAGGTTTGAATAATGTTTATATAAGTATGTATTTGAATATCAGTATTCATTTACTTAGTTATTCTGAAATTCAGCCATCAAAAAATCTAGGGTCATGTCCTGTGACCTGTAGCCATTAGTAATTAGTTTCAGAATTTTGATTGGTAAAGTTCAGCCACATTTAACTTCTAATTCAGTAGACTCATTGCTGAATTGTCGCCTGCTAAGTAAAACTCAGTTTCAGTAGTTCTTTGTTGTTAGTTTTTTTTAATATTATTAAGCCTGTTAGGTTGTAACGTTAGTAATGACAGGAGAGTTTGAACGCAAAGTAAATGGACTTGAATACTGAAATAAATAATTGAATAGGCGTAACGAGACACTGTTTTTAGATTTAGATCTCTGTTCCAATTAATTATTGTCAATTCATGGCTTCTTTGCAAAATAGTAAACTCTTGTAATCCGCTTTCAATGAGATATTTCCGCACGGAAATCGCTATATTTCTGTGCATGGCGGCCAGTTTGGAACTCTGCCGTGGTCAACCAAGTATTGATAGTGATTACTTATCAACAAGAAAAAGAGCTGCGAGTAGTATTCTTCCAAGAATTAAGGCTTTAAATTGCCTGATTTGTCAGTTTTAGAATATTTTTGATCAACATATTGGTGAAAATACCGTTTTGCAATCTGGTTTAGCATTTTTAGACTAGACAAAATATACAAAAGTGGTTACTAAAGGTCACGAATGTTCATTTTCATCCTTAATACTAATTTTTCCGGATATCGATGCCTAAAAGTGAAAGTGAAAAAATAAGGTTGTTTTCTTGAATTTGACACCCCAAGCTACCACTATGAATTTTATTCATTAAGATCCGTGACATCATGCATTGAAGGGTTACTTCAGTTTATAGAACAGACGGCACTACCAGACAAATTAGCAACTACCAGAAAACGTATAAATGCTCTAGAATTAAAATAACAAAAAGGAAATTCATGAAAACATATTTGAGTGTTTAATGGAATTGTGTGGTTGTTACCAAAGTTGATGAATTTTACTTAATTTCACAATAAACGAAACAAAATAAATATTTCACGCCATTCAGTATTAAGTAGGGTTAGAAAATAAATTGAAATAACATAATACAACAGCCAAAAGGAGATGTTCTGTACTATGGGTAATATTTGTAAACTATGATATAAAAAATCTTTTTTTTTCGTTTAAATGTCGTGACTGTTAAACCAACTTCAAGAATGAGGTTAAAATACCTGATACCACAAAAATGTAAGACGTAGCAAAGAGAGGTGTTCTATTTTTTGTTGCTATTCAAGCGTCCTTATTTTGATCGTATCATTTTTCATACGATCAATAGACCGTTACTAACATATAGGTAAAATATAAGTGCATTCGTTCTTATTCGACCATGTAAGATTTGACCACATGGCAAGTATGATGTGAGACTTTGTAGCACTATTTCATCAGTGGCGCGTAAATAGCAAAAAGAAAACAATGCACAACATTAAAAACGTGGCGGTGTTTTGTTAATTTTCATTCGAGCGTGGGTGCCTTTATTTTTATTGTACTGTTTTACTGATGCGCGTGAGAACGAGGCAAAGTTCACAGCAATAGAGTTCCGATTTCATAAAATTTCTGTTTGTTTATAAAATGAATACCATGGAAAAAACTTTCATATATGGGTCCTGAATAACAAATAAAAACACACTCCTACATAGAATGGCAATTTTCAATTAAATACAAAACAATTTTTAACATACAAAATAATTGTTTCCCACTATTTAGTATCAAATACGGTTAGAAAATATATTCTAATGACATGACACAACGACCAAAGGGAGTGAACTACCATGTTGAAATTATTGAATTGAACTATAGATACTTTTTGTGAACTATTATATTTAAACAAAATCGATTTTGTCGTGAAAATATCGTGAATGTTATAATAACTCCAAGAATTGATGTTGAAATACCAGGTACCACAAAAAAGTAAGACGTAGCAAAGAGAGGTGTTCTCTTTTTTGTTTCTATTCAAACGCCCTTATTTTGATCGTATTATTTTTCATGCCATCAATAGACCGTTACTAACATGTATAGGTAAAATATAAGTGCCTTCGTTCTCATTCGATCATGCAAGATTTGACCATATGGCAAGTATGATATGCGTCTTTATAGCACTATTTCATCTGTGGCGCTCAAATGGCAAAAGAAAAACGGCATTGGTGTATTAACGGCTTATTTCAATTTTATTTGAAAAACGAAATTTCTCAAGGATTTACTGTATATTTCTCTCCGAGCGTTTTGTTAGACTCAGGCAACAGGTGATAAGTTGGGTGGCTTTATGAAATGCAAATAAATCGTTTTGATAAATTTTACTATTGCTATTATCTTAATAAATTTACTGAAAGTTTTTAGTAGAATTTAATTCCAAGAATTGTTGCCCAATCTGCTGCTAATGATGCCTTATACTTAATTTTTTGTAAAACTTTAACTTACAGATATTTTATTGTTTATTTTTATTTGAGAAAACTGCTGTTTGCGCGTGAAAGGTATTTTGTTTAAGACCCTATATTCGACGTCATGCCATCGAAAATCACGCAATTTTTTTGCTACAAAATATTTCAGATTTTTGTGTTTTTCAGAATGTTCATGTTTGTTTGTATCGATGCCATTCTTTTTTAGTACTGTGATGACTCATGCGTTATTGTCGTTTTTTACCAAATTTTCATTCATTTGTTGCAATTCAACCAAGTTTAAAAATCAAAATATCAAATAAACATAATACACGTTTGTTGCAGTATTAAAACGTAAAAAAACTGCGAAAAGGTTCTGAAATTACACGGTTTGTGAAAATTATTGTAATGAAACCACTTTGCAATAAAAATAATTTCGAAAATGATTTGAAAAAAATGTTGATGACGTGACAGATAATTTTTAAAGTTACTTGCAGTTTGTTCTTGACTCAAAGTATTTGTCATTTATGTGAGTTGGCAACGGTAATTGCAGTGTAACAAACATTGCCCCGTTACATTCTCCAGCATGTCTTCAATTCTCTGTTCTCCTCAGACTTCTTCGAAGAGTTCCACAATATATTGTTTATTCTAGGTCCCTTGATTCATTCTTGATTCCTAATTTGTTCTTGTTCGCGATTTTCTAATTGAAAATGGATTAAATTATTCCAAACAATTTCACTAAAGCATGACGAAAATTTAAATTGGAATTATCAGTTATTTTAAGCTTGCTTCCAACAATTGTCAAAAATTTGTATTTTGTCATTCAGGTTTTATTCAAGTTCTTTTAATTCCGTTTTTATATATCCGATATCTAAATCAATATTTATTTATAAAATTCGAGTTCTCAAGTAATCAACTTAAGATAATAATTTTTAAATTTTGAGAAGTAGCAAACAAAAGACGTGCAAGACGTGTTTATAAACAGAACTTTTAGTGATTTCTCTACACTTTCATTATTAAGCAAGTTATAACAAACTTGGACAATCCTTCATCAAAAAATAAATTTGACGATAAGAACTAAATGAAAACTCGTAAAACGTTTACGTCTTCATATCACATTCTTTTATTTTTATGTATCCCTTAGTCTTTCGTTTTGAACTACAGATTTTTGTTAAATAACCTTCTGTATGTTTGTGTGTTTTCTGGTTGGAATGGAAGTTTGAAATTTAGAGAAACTGTTTGGAAAAATTGAATTCATTTTCAATTACAAAATCGCAAGTCTCGCAAGCAAATTAGGGATCAATCATGTAGAATAAACAATATATCGAGAAACTCATCGAAACAGTCTGAGGAGAACAGAGAATTAAGTATCGGTTGGTGAATGTAACAGCGCGATGTTTGTTACACTGTAATTGCCTTTGCCAACTCAAATGAATGACAAATACTCGGAGTCCAAAAAAATGCAAGTGACTTCAAAATTTTCCTGTCATTGCCATCAACATTAATTTCAATCATTTCCGCAACGGGCAAACTTTTCTGCAACATTTCTATTTTTAAAACCAGATTGTTTTATTACAATAAACTCCACAAACGGTTTTCATGTCTTAAATACTGCAACGAACGTGTATCATCTTTAATGGACATTTTTTATTATTAGACTTGGTTGAAATGCAAGAAATGAATGAAAAGTGGGTTCTCCTGACGTATGCGCACCAACATGTCGCATAACCTGAACCCTAACCTGCAACAATACCTGAGTTCAGGTTGTGCGCCATCTTGATGCGCATACTTCAGGAGGTCCGAAAAGTAGGTAGAACCAATAATAGGATAGAGAAAGACTAGAGCAATCAAAAAAGTATCAATACCGTCGTTCTAGTTTATCACAATGTGTTTACACATTTCCTGGATTAGGGTAACTACTATGACTGGCACAAGGTGTCAGTCATATCAATTTATAACCTGATCTAAAAAATTCTTTAATATTTCTCAGAACCAAAATATTAGAATTGGATCGTAAAATTCGGAATACTAGTTTGATAAAACAAAATTTAAGAGTTTTGAAACAGAAATTTCTGTCCATAGTACAATTGCCCAGATTCTTGGTCAAATGTTAATTTTGCCGTTATTTTGGAATTTTGTTCTGTCCATTTCAAATTTCCATTTCAACCCGAAAACACACAAACATACAGCCGGTTATTTATTCAGAAATCTGCAGTTCAAAACGAAAGACTAGGGGATACATAAAAATGAAAGAAAGTGAACAGAAAAAGTCAACGTTTTACGAGTTTTCATGTAGTTCATATCGTCAGATTTATTTTTTGATGAAGGATTGGACAAGTTTGTTATAACTTGCCAAAAAATGTCAGTGTTGGGAAATCCCTAACAGTTCTGTTTATAAACTCGTCTTGAATAAGGGCAGCGGTTTTGTTTGCTACTTCTCAAAACTTGAAAACAATTATCTTAAGTTAATTGCTTGAGAACTCGGATGTTATAAATGAAAATTTGAGATATCTAAAAAACGGAATAAAAAGAACTTGAAGAAAATATCAATGAAAAAATAAAAAGGATGGACAGTTTTGGGAAGAAGGGTGAGAATAACTGATAATTCCGATTTACCTTTTAATGCACGGTGGGTAAATTTTGGCACATCAGAGAAAACACCTTCTATTTTGGTCACGTGTTGTTTTTAATATTAGTCCACTTGGTTACGCTGTTGAGTAACTTGGTTACCATGCATCTACGACGCGTTTTCTCAATCGCGCAATAAACGGAGGAAATATTCCGAATTTCACAAGTGGGTTGCGGTTTTCGTGCCTGGTTGCTGATAGGTTTAAGTTTGCCCACGCTGTGTTTTCTTGATTTACTGGCTTATAAGTTTTAATATTTCCAGAAATTGAGTATTTTCAAGTTTGAATAATTTCATATAAGTATTCAATTGAATATTAATATTCATTTACTTAGTTATTCTGAAATTAAGCCATCGAAAAATCAGGGTCATGTTTTGTGGCCATTAGTAATTAGTTTCAGAATTTTGATTGGTAAAGTTCAGCCACATTTAACTTCTAAGCCAGTAGACTCATTGCTGAATTGTCGCCTGCTAAGTAAAACTCAGTTTCAGAAGTTCTTTGTTGTTAGTTCTTTTCAATATTATTCAGCCTGTTAGGTTGTAACGTTAGTAATGACAGGAGAGTTTGAACGCAAAGTAAATGAACTTGAATACTGAAATACCTGAATAGGCGTAACGAGACACTGTTTTTAGATTTAGATCTCTGTTCCTATTAATTATCGTCAATTCATGGCTTCTTCGCAAAATAGTAAACTCTTATAATCCGCTTTCAATGAAATATTTCCGCACGGAAATCGCTATACTTCTGTGCATGGCGGCCAGTTAGGAACTCTGCCAAGGTCAACCAAGTATTGATAGTGATCACTTATCAACAAGGAAAAGAGCTGCGAGTAGTATTCTACCACGAATTAATGCTTCAAATTGTTCTGATTTGTCAATTTTAGAATATTTTTGATCAACATATTGATGAAAATACCGTTTTGCAATAATTTCAATTAATTTGGAATCTGGTTTAGCATTTTTAGACTAGACAAAAAATACAAAAGTGGTTACTAAAAGTCATGAATGTTCATTTTCATCTTTAATACTAATTTTTGCGGATATTGACGCATGAAAAAAAAAATTTCACAATACAAGATATTGTTTCATTTTTTGTAAATGCATGGAGGGTCAAATATGACACATAAGAAATTTACCCCTCCCCAAGGGAGAAGTTCGCGAAAGAGAAAAAAATTAGGTTGTTTTTTTAATTTGTCACCCCAAGCTACCACTATGATTTTTTTTTCAAAATCCGTGAAATCATGCATTAAAGGGTTAACTCAGTTTTATAGAACAATCGGAACTACTAGACAACTTAGCAACTACCAGAAAACGTACAAAAAAATTTAGAATTAAAACAATAAAGAGGAAATATGCTCTCAGATGCTTGAGTATTTGGTAGAATTTCGTGGTTGTTACTAAAATTGATGAATTTTAATTAAATATTACAATAAGTCGAAACAAAATAATTATTTCCCACCATTTAGTATTAAGTAAGGTTAGAAAATAAATTGAAATGACATAATTCAACATCCAAAAGGAGAGAATTGCTATATTAAACTTAATGTAATGTACTATGGATAATATTTGTAAACTATGATATAAATAATCTGTTTTTTCGTGTAAATATCATGACTGTTAAACCAACTTCAAGAATGAGGTTAAAATACCTGATACCACAAAAAATGTAAGACGTAGCAAAGAGAGGTGTTCTATTTTTAGTTGCTATTCAATCGTCCTTATTTTGATCGTATCATTTTTCGTACGATCAATAGACCGTTACTAACATATAGTTAAAATATAAGTGCATTCGTTCTTATTCGACCATGTAAGATTTGACCACATGGCAAGTATGATGTTTGTCTTTTTAGCACTATTTCATCAGTGGCGCGTAAATAGCAAAAAGAAAACAATGCACAGCATTAAAAAGGTGGCGGTTTTTTGTTAATTTCCATACGAGCGTGGGTGCCTTTATTTTTATTGTACTGTTTTACTGATGCGCGTGTGAACGAGGCAAAGTTCACAGCAATAGAGTTCCGATAATATAATTTCTATATGTCAATAAAATGAATAGCATCAAAAAAACTTTCATATATGGGTCCTGAATAAAAATAAAAACATACTCTTACTTGAAATGGCAAGTTTTCAATTATATACAAAATATTTAGTAACATACAAAATAATTGTTTCCCACTATTTAGTATCAAATACGGTTAGAAAATGAATTGAAATGGCATGACACAAGGGCCAAAGGGAGTGAACTGCCCTGTTGAAATTTATTGAATTGAACTATAGATACTTTTTGTGAACTCTTATATTTAAAAAAAAATCGGTTTTGTCGTGTAAATATCGTGAATGTTAAACCAACTTCAAGAATTGATGTTGAAATACCACAAAAAATGCCAGACGTAGCAAAGAGAGGTGATCTATTATTTGTTGCTGTTCAAGCGCTCTTATTTCGATCGCATCATTTTTTGACGAGCAATAGACCGTTACTAACATGTATAGGTAAAATATAAGTGCCTTCGTTCTTATTCGATCATGCAAGATTTGACCATTTGGCAAGTATGATATGCGTCCTTATAGCACTATTTCATCTGTAGCGCTTGAATGTCAAAAATAAATATCGGCATTGGTGTATTGGCCGCTAACTTATTTCAATCTTATTTGAAAAACGAAATTTCACAAGGATTTACTGTATATTTCTCAGGCAATAGGTTATAAGTTGGGTGGCTTTATGGAATGCAAATAAATTGTTTTGATAAATTTTACTATTGCTATTATCTTAATAAAGTTACTGAAAGTTTTTAGTAGAATTGAATTCCAAGAATTGTTGCCAAATCTGCTGCTAATGATGTCTTATACTCAATTTTTTTCAAAACCTCAACATACAGATATTTTATTGTTTATTTGAGAAAACTGCTGTTTGCGCGTGAAAGGTATTTTGTTTAAGACCCTATATTCGACGTCATGCCATCGAAAATCACGAAATTTTTTTTGCTACAAAATGTTTCAGATTTTTTGTGTTTTTCAGAATGTTCATGTTTGTTTGTATCGATGCCATTCTTTTTTAGTACTGTGATGACTCATGCGTTATTGTCGTTTTTTACCAAATTTTCATACATTTGTTGCAATTCAACCAAGTTTAAAAATCAAAATATCAAATAAACATAATACACGTTTGTTGCAGTATTAAAACGTAAAAAAACTGCGAAAAGGTTCTGAAATTACACGGTTTGTGAAAATTATTGTAATGAAACCACTTTGCAATAAAAATAATTTCGAAAATGATTTGAAAAAAATGTTGATGACGTGACAGATAATTTTTAAAGTTACTTGCAGTTTGTTCTTGACTCAAAGTATTTGTCATTTATGTGAGTTGGCAACGGTAATTGCAGTGTAACAAACATTGCCCTGTCACATTCTCCAGCATGTCTTCAATTCTCTGTTCTCCTCAGACTTCTTCGAAGAGTTCCACAATATATTGTTTATTCTAGTTCCCTTGATTCATTCTTAGTCCCCAATTTGTTCGCGATTTTGTAATTGAAAAGAATTAAATCATTCCAAACAATTTCACTAAAGCATGACGAAAGTTTAAATTGGAATTATCAGTTGTTTTACCCTTGCTTCCAACAATTGTCAAATTTTGTATTTTGTCATTCAAGTTTTATTCAAGTTTTTTCAATTCCGTTTTTATATTTCCGATATCTAAATCAATATTTATTTATAAAATTCGAGTTCTCAAAAATCAACTTAAGATAATAATTTTTAAATTTTGAGAAGTAGCAAACAAAAGACGTCTTTATAAACAGAACTCTTAGTGATTCCTCTACACTATCATTATTAAGCAAGTTATAACAAACTTGGACAATCCTTCATCAAAAAATGAAATTTACGATAAAAACTAAATGAAAACTCGTAAAACGTTTGCGTTTTCATATCACATTCTTTTATTTTATGTATCTCTTAGTCTTTCGTTTTGAACTACAGATTTTTGTTAAATTACCTTGCTGTATGTTTGTGTGTTATCTGGTTGGAATGAAAGTTTGAAATTTAGAGAAACTGTTTGGAAAAATCGAATTCATTTTCAATTACAAAAATTGCAATTCTCGCAAGCAAATTAAGGATCAATCATGTAGAATAAACAATATATCGAGAAACTCATCCAAACAGTCTGAGGAGAACAGAGAATTAAGTATCGGTTGGTGAATGTAACAGCGCGATGTTTGTTTCACTGTAATTGTCTTTGCCAACTCAAATGAATGACAAATACTCGGAGTCCAAAAAAAATGCAAGTGACTCCAAATATTTTCCTGTCATTGCCATCAACATTAATTTCAATCATTTCCGCAACGGGCAAACTTTTTCTACAACATTTCTATTTTTAAAACCAGATTGTTTTATTACAATAAACTCCACAAACGGTTTTCATGTCTTAAATACTGCAACGAACGTGTATCATCTTTAATGGACATTTTTTATTATTAGACTTGGTTGAAATGCAAGAAATGAATGAAAAGTGGGTTCTCCTGACGTATGCGGACCAACATGTCGCATAACCTGAACCCTAACCTGCAACAATACCTGAGTTCAGGTTGTGCGCCATCTTGATGCGCATACTTCAGGAGGTCCGAAAAGTAGGTAGAACCAATAATAGGATAGAGAAAGACTAGAGCAATCAAAAAAGTATCAATACCGTCGTTCTAGTTTATCACAATGTGTTTACACATTTCCTGGATTAGGGTAACTACTATGACTGGCACAAGGTGTCAGTCATATCAATTTATAACCTGATCTAAAAAATTCTTTAATATTTCTCAGAACCAAAATATTAGAATTGGATCGTAAAATTCGGGAATACTAGTTTGATAAAACAAAATTTAAGAGTTTTGAAACAGAAATTTCTGTCCATAGTACAATTGCCCAGATTCTTGGTCAAATGTTAATTTTGCCGTTATTTTGGAATTTTGTTCTGTCCATTTCAAATTTCCATTTCAACCCGAAAACACACAAACATACAGCCTGTTATTTATTCAGAAATCTGCAGTTCAAAACGAAAGACTAGGAGATACATAAAAATGAAAGGAAGTGAACAGAAAAAGTCAACGTTTTACGAGTTTTCATGTAGTTCATATCGTCAGATTTATTTTTTGACAAGTTTGTTATAACTTGCCAAAAAATGTCAGTGTTGGGAAATCCCTAACAGTTCTGTTTATAAACTCGTCTTGATTAAGGGCAGCGGTTTTGTTTGCTACTTCTCAAAATTTGAAAACCATTATCTTGAGTTAATTGCTTGAGAACTCGGATGTTATAAATGAAAATTTGAGATATCTAAAAAACGGAATTAAAAGAACTTGAAGAAAACCTCAATGAAAAAATAAAAAAGATGGACAGTTTTGGGGAGCAGGGTGAGGATAACTGATAATTCCGATTTACCTTATAATGCACGGTGGGTAAAATTTGGCACATCAGAGAAAACACCTTCTATTTTGGTCACGTGTTTTTTTTTTATATTAGTCCACTTGGTTACGCTGTTGAGTAACTTGGTTACCATGCATCTACGACGCGTTTTCTCAATTGCGCAATAAACGGAGGAAATATTCCGAATTTCACAAGTGGGTTGCGGTTTTCGTGCCTGGTCGCTGATAGGTTTAAGTTTGCCCAGGCTGTGTTTTCTTGATTTACTGGCGTATAAGTTTTAATATTTCCAGAAATTGAGTATCTTCAGGTTTGAATAATTTCATATAAGTATGTATTTGAATATTAGTATTCATTTACTTAGTTATTCTGAAATTAAGCCATCAAAAAAATCAGGGTCATGTCCTGTAGCCATTAGTAATTAGTTTCAGAATTTTGATTGATAAAGTTCAGCCACATTTAACTTCTAATTCAGTAGACTCATTGCTGAATTGTCGCCTGCTAAGTAAAACTCAGTTTCAGTAGTTCTTTGTTGTTAGTGTTTTTAATATTATTAAGCCTGTTAGGTTGTAACGTTAGTAATGACAGGAGAGTTTGAACGCAAAGTAAATGGATTTGAATACAACAATAAATAATTGAATAGGCGTAACGAGACACTGTTTTTAGATTTAGATCTCTGTCCCAAATAATTATTGTCAATTCATGGCTTCTTTGCAAAATAGTAAACTCTTATAATCCGCTTTCAATGAGATATTTCCGCACGGAAATTGCTATATTTCTGTGCATGGCGGCCAGTTTGGAACTCTGCCGTGGTCAACCAAGTATTGATAGTGATCACTTATCAACAAGAAAAAGAGCTGCGAGTAGTATTCTTCCACGAATTAAGGCTTCAAATTGTTCTGATTTGTCAGTTTTAGAATATTTTTGATCAACATATTGGTGAAAATATCGTTTTGCAATAATTTCAATTAATATGGAATGTGGTTTAGCATTTTTAGACTAGACAAAATATACAAAAGTGGTTACTAAAATTCATGAATGTTCATTTTCATCCTTAATACTAATTTTTTCGGATATTGATGCAAGAAAAAAAAATATTTTTCACAATACAAGATATTGTTTCATTTCTTGTGAATGCATTGTCCCCCAAGGGAGTAGTTCGCGAAAGAGAAAATAAATTAGGTTGTTTTCTTGAATATCGTGACTGTTAAACCAACTTCAAGAATGAGGTTGAAATACCTGATACCACAAAAAATGTAAGACGTAGCAAAGAGAGGTGTTCTATTTTTAGTTGCTATTCAAGCGTCCTTATTTTGATCGTTACCGAAGTTGATGAATTTAATTCAATTTCACTACAGTTGAAACAAAATAATACTTTCCCATCATTTAGTGTTAAGTAAGAATAGAAAATAAAATAAAATGGCATCCCACAACAGCCAGAAGGAGTGATCCACTATGTCGAAATATAATGTATCGTACTATGAATACTAGTTGTGAACTATTAAAAAAAAACTTGTTTTGTCGTGTAAATATCGTTCTTGTTAAATCAACTTCAAGAATTGAGGTTGAAATACCTGATACCACAAAAAACTGTAGGGCGAAGCAAAGAGAGGGGGTTATATTTTTTGTTGATATTCAAGCGCCCTTATTTCGATAGTATTCTTTTTTTGTACAATCAATATATCGTTACTATCATGTATAGGTAAAATATAAGTGCCTTCGTTCTTATTCGACAAAGTAATATTTGACTACATGCGGGCAAGTATATGAGGAACGGCTCCTCACAGCACTATTCCCTCTGTAGCGCGTAAACGGCAAAATATAAAAACGGTATTAGTGTATTAAACGCTAATTTATTCCAATTTTATTTGGAAATCTAAATGTCTCATGGATTTACTGTGTATTTCATGCCGAGCGGTATGCTAGACCTAGGTAGTTTATAAGTTCGGTGGCTTCATGGAATGGAAACAAATTGTTTTGATAAATTTTACTATCTCTAACGCATCTTCAAATCACTGTCTTATGTGTGACCCGTAAATAGCAAATGAGATGGGGCATTCGTGTAACGAACTCTCCCTTCTTCATTTTTTCCAAAGACGAAAGGTTTCGAAGGTGTTCTATGTATTTTTTGCCGAGCGTATTGTCAGATTTCGACAGAGTATGGGTCGGTTGAAACGTTTGACATATAGGGTTGTGTTTTGACATATTATACTACTGGTATTAGCTTAAAAAAATGTGTTGCAATCGTTTATGAAGTATAATTCTAAGAATTAGATTTCCGAAGAGCTTTTAATAAATCTTCATATTCAGTTTTGAGGCGTTGACTTACAGTTTTTTCGATTTTTGCTGGTGCAAAATATTTTATTAAATTACTGTAAATTGAATAAACTATTCGACATTCAGTAACTAACCAATTGAATAAAATAAAATTAGATAATTAGGACTTATTTTCTGAAAAATAATAGTTCCTATCTGAATAGGCCGGACCTCAGTCAGACGAAAGATACAGAAATACGTTTGTGTTCTTGTTCAGCAAAATTTTCGAATGCAACAGAATGGTTTATTTTTTTTTCTTGCTTTGTCCTGTGTTCGATATTTTATTATTATTATCCCGATATACAATAGGATAACTCGAGACTTCTATAACAATACAATTTAGTTATTCTGGTATGTTTTAGAGTTGCTATTGTTTGCCATTGCTATTGGTTGTTTTGCTAAATGTTATAAGTCAATTCATGCTTAGACCGCCGTCTCTTGAATTTATTGTTTATTTTAGAAGACTTCTGTCTGCACGTGATGTGTATATTCAATCAGAATAGAGAATAGAGACACTGATACAAGGAATGGCAGTTTATTAAAATGTTCAGAGCAAAACGAACCATGATTTATGAAAAGATGTGATTTGATAATAGGTTCCGCTTTAGGCAAAAATTGTACACAAATCAGTTTTTTAGAACAGACGTAACTACCAGACAACTTAATAACTACCAGAAAACGTATAAATTCTTTATAATTAAAACAACAAAGAGAAAATTTATTAAAATATATGCTCTCATATATTTGAGTATTTGGTAGAATTCGTGGTCGTTACCGAAGTTGATGAATTTTATTTAATTTTACAATAGTCGAAACAAAATAAATATTTCCCATCATTTAGTATTAAGTGAGGTTAGAAAATAAAAGAGTTTTTATTGTTCATTTGAGAAAACTGCTGTCTGCGCGAAATAGGTATTTTATTTGAGACCTTACATTCGATGTCTTGCTATTGTCGTAATATGTTTCAAAATCACGCGACGTTTTGTAACGAAACATTTTCAGATATATTGTATTATTCAGATTGTTCATGTTTGTTTGTACTGATGCCGTTCTTCTTTGGTCCTGTGATCAGATACTCTTATGATACGGCGCGTGCCCGGTTAACCCTTAGCTTGGGAAACAGCAGTGAAATGTATTTTTATTCAATGTCTTGATATTTGATGTCTTGCGCTTTTGTTACATCACATTCCCAGATTTTTTGTCATTCTTTATAAATTTTGTTTGCTTGTTTCTAAAGCGATTTCATTGTTTTAACCGATTGTAATAAGCGAGTAACACGATACGTCCCCTCACCCACAGGTATTAAAAAAACAAAAAATTATTATGTTTCTGTAATACCTGACTCTTAGCTTTTAGGTTAACCTTAACCTTTAGTTTTATTTATAGATGTGAGATTTTATTCGGACTTAAAAAGTGAAAGGAGGAATTCATGAGCGTTACATTAGGGTCTGAGTTCGGCATTAGAGACACCCAAAAAAGGGCATTATTCAACTGAATACCATTGACAGAATATTTCTGTAGCTGCGTTCTAAGAATAAAAATCAATTAAAGGATGATGAATAGATGAATAGGCTAAACCATCCATGTTTTTTGATTTTATTATAAATACCAAATATGGTAACTCACTTATGCTTGGACATCCGCCAGTTGTTTTTTCTTAAGGAAACAGCAGTAAAATGTATTTTTATTCAATGTCTTGATATTTGATGTCTTGCGCAACGCTCCTGTTACATCACATTCCCAATTTTTTTGTCATTCTTCAGAAGTTTTGTTTGCTTGTTTCTAAAGCGATTTCATTGTTTTAACCGATTGTAATAAGCCAGGAACACGATACATCCCCTCACCTACGGGTATCAAAAAACAAAAACTTATTGTGTTTCTGTATACCTGATATCATATTATAATACAAATCCTCATAGTTGTCTCTTTTTTGTAAGTTTCCATTACGTAGATGCTTTTATTTGTATTGTTTCACACACGCCCACACGCTAGAAACAGCGCGTGGAATAAAAAAAAATCAATAAACTCCTAATTTATGAGCTGGTGTGTGGCAAATAATTGAAACGCGCCGCTAAAAAGATTTTATTTATATGAACCATGAATGGCAAATAAAATAATAATGTGTTGGACTCTAGCTTATTCAACTTTATTCGAAAAGTATCAAATCATAGATGATGATAGGCAAAATAACTGTATCAAACTAGTAAACAAGGTGGGAATAATATTAAATTGAAATGGCATGGCACAAGAGTAAAAAGTAGTGATTATATCGTATATTGAATACTATATGTAAACTATGATATGAAAAAAACTTGTTTGATCGTTTATATATTAGCTTAATTACCTTCAAGAATAAAGTTTTCAAAATGTTATATATGTCTCAAATGCCCTGTACTACAATAAAATCTATGGCAACGCGATTCCAGTTTTCAGTTGCTTTTCAAACGTAAATGCCTTTATTTTTTATCTTATTGTTTTTCCATACGATCAGTATAATGTTGCCTTCATGTATCGGCGTGGTATGAAGTACCATTGTTCTTGTTCGACAATATTTCACGGAGATTAAGCATGGCAAGAATAGGAAATGCATCTTTAAATCACTATTTCATCTGTGATCCGTAAATAGCAAAGAAAAAAACGGGCATTCATGTATCGAACGCTCACTTCTTCAATTTTTTCTAAAGACGAAAGGTCTCGAATATGTTCTATCTACTTTTTGCTCACCGTCTTGTCAGATTTCGACAGAGTATGAGTTGGAAGAAGCGGTGGAAATATTGGGTTGTGTTTTGAAATATAATACTACTGCTATTAGCTTTAAGGAAATGTGTTGAAATCTTTCAGCAAAGTATAATCCCAAGAATTAAATGAAGTGCTTTTAATAAATCTTCGTATTCTATTTTGAGACGTTAACTCACAGCTTTTTCGATATCGGTCAGGGCAAAATATTTTTCAAATTTTTGAAAAATGAATAAACTATTCAACGCTCAGTAATTAAACACTTGAATAGAAATAAACCGTAAATTATATGATTACATATTTATTTGCGATTAAAAAATAGTCTTAGCTGCTGAAATAGGGCGTTAAATTTGATAGTCTTTGTCTGAACAGGCCGGAACTCGATCAGACGAAACGATACAGAAACTCGTTTGTGTTGGTGTTCAGCAAGTATTCTGAATCAAATAGAATGATTTATTCTTTATTCTTGCTTTGTTCTTTGTTCGATATTAATATTGTCCCGATATATGATAGAACAACTCAAGGTTTTCATAGCAAAACAATTCAGCTATTCTAGTATGTTTTAGAATTGAACCATTGTTATTGTTTGATTCTCTTAAATAATATGAGTTAATTCAGGCCTAGACCGCCGTCTTTTGATTTATTGTTTATTTGAGGAGACTTCTGTCCTCACGTGACGTGTATCTTCACGGTGTATTTTCATTATTTGACCACATGACATGTATGAGATGCGTCTTTATGGCACCATTTTATCTGTGGCACGTAAATGGCGAAAAGAAAAACAGCATAGGTGTATTGAACGGAAAAACTATCCAACTTTATTTAAAAAACTAAATGTCAACTCGGATTTACTATGTATTTCTTGCCGAGCGTTTTATTAGACTTAGACAACAGGTTATAAGTTGGGTGACCTTATGGAATGCAAATAATTTTTTGATAAATTCTACTATCTCTATTATCTTAATAAATGTGCTGGAATTTTTTGGTAAAGTTCAGTTCCAAGAATTGCTGCCAAAACTGCACTGATGAAGCCTTACACTTAATTTTCATCAGGTCCCTCTTCAGCATACAAAGTGTTTATTGTTCATTCGAGAAAACTTATCTCTGTGCAATATAGGTATTTTATTTGAGACCTTGCATTCGATGTCTTGTTATCGTCGTAATATGTATTAAAATCACGCCACGTTTTGTAACAAACATTTTTAGATATATTGTATTATTCAGATTGTTCATGTTTGTTTGTAATGATGCCGTTCTTCTTTGGTCCTGTGATCAGATACTCTTATGATACGGCGCGTGCCCGGTTAACCCTTAGCTTAGGAAACAGCAGGGAAATATATTTTTATTCAATGTCTTGATTTTTGATGTCTTGCGCAACGCTTTTGTACATCACATTCCCAGATTTTGCGTTGCGATACTGCGTTGCATTTACTCAACTTTATCCGAAAAGTATCAAACCATAGATGATGATAGGCAAAGTATTTGTATCAAACTAGTAAACAAGGTGGGAATAATATTAAATTGTAATGACATGGCACAAGAGTAAAAAGGAGTGATTATATCGTATATTGAATACTATATGTAAACTATTATATGAAAAAACCTGTTTAATAGTTTGTATATTTGTTTAATTACCTTCAAGAATGAAATTATCAAAATAATATATATGTCTTAAATGCCCTATACCACAATAAAATCTATGGCAACGCGATTCCAATTTTCAGTTGCTTTTCAAGCGTGAATGCCTTTATTTTTTATCTCATTGTTTTTCCATAAGACCAGTAAAATGTTACCTTCATGTATCGGCGAGATATGAAGTACCTTTGTTCTTGTTCGACTATATTTCACAGATATCAAGTACGGCAAGAATAGGAAACGCATCTTCAAATCACTGTTTTATGTGTGGCCCATAAATAGCAAATGAAATGGGGCATTCGTGTAACGAACGCTCCCTTCCTCATTTTTTTCCAAAGACGAAAGGTCTCGAAGATGTTCTATGTATTATTTGCCGAGCGTATTGTCAGATTTCGACAGATTATGGGTCGGTAGAAACGTTTGACATATAGGGTTATGTTTTGACATATTATACTACTGGTATTAGCTTAAAAAAATGTGTTGCAATCGTTTATCGAAGTATAATTCTAAGAATTAGATTTCCGAAGAGCTTTTAATAAGTCTTCATATTCAATTTTGAGGCGTTGACTTACACAGTTTTTTTCGATTTTGGCTGGTGCAAAATATTTTATTAAATTACTGAAAATTGAATAAACTATTCGACATTCAGTAACTAACCAATAAATAAATAAAAAATTAGATAATTAGGTTTTATTTTCTGAAAAATAATAGTTTCTATTTGAACAGGCCGGACCTCAGTCAGACGAAACGATACAGAAATACGTTTGCGTCAATGTTCAGCAAAATTTTCGAATGAAACAGAATGGTTTATTTTTTTTCTTGCTTTGTCCTGTGTTCGATATTTTATTATTATCTCGATATACAATAGAATAACTCGAGACATCTATAACAATACAATTTAGGTATTCTTGTATTTTTTAGAGTTGCTATTGTTTGCCCTTGCTATTGGTTGTTTTGCTAAATATTATAAGTCAATTCATGCCTAGACCGCCGTCTCTTGAATTTCATGTTTATTTGAGGAGACTCCTGTCTGCACGTGATATGTATATTCAATCAGAATATTTAATGTCTTACTATCGTCATTATGTCATAGAATCACGCAAAGCTTTGTAACGCTACGTTCTACGATTTTATTATTCTTTGGAATGTTATTCTTTGAAAACGAGACAAAATTCACAGAAATTGAGTTCCGATTTCATATAATTCATGTATGGCGATAAAATGAATAGCATTCAAAAAAAACTTTCATCCACTGGTCCTCAATAGCGACACTGATACAAGGAATGGCAGTTTAATAAAAAATCCGGAGCAAAACGAACCATAATTTATGAAAAGATGTGATTTGATAATAGGTTCCGCTGCAGGCAAAAATTGTACTCAAATCAGTTTTTTAGAACAGACGAAACTACCAGACAACTTAATAACTACCAGAAAACGTATAAATTCTTTATAATTAAAACAACAAAAAAAAAAATTATTAAAAGGGATGCTCTCAGATATTTAAGTATTTTGTAGAATTCGTGGTCTTTACCAAAGTTGATGAATTTAATTTAATTTTACAATAGTCGAAACAAAATAAATATTTCCCATCATTTAGTATTAAGTAAAGTTAGAAAATAAAATGAAATGGCATGGCACAACATCCAAAAGGACTAATCCACTATGTCGATATATAATGTATCGTACTATGAATACTATTTGTAAACTATGATATAAAAACTTGTTTCGTCGTGTAAATATCGTGATTGGTACATCAACTTCAAGAATTGAAGTTGAAATACCTGATACCACACTAAACTGTAGGGCGAAGCAAAGAGAGGGGGTTATATTTTTTGTTGATATTCAAGAGCCCTCATTTTGATCGTATCCTTTTTTTTATACAATCACTATACCGTCACTATCATGTATAGGTAAAATATAAGTGCATTCGCTCTTATTCGATAAAGTAATATTTGACTACATGGAAAGTATATGATGAACTGGTCCTCACAGCACTATTCCATCTGTGGCGCGTAAACGGCAAAAAATAAAAACGTATTAGTGTATTAAACGCTAATTTATTCCACTTTTATTTGAAAATCTAAATGTCTCAAGGATTTACTGTGTATTTCTTGCCGAGCGGTATGCTAGGCCTAGGTAGTTTATAAGTTCGGTGGCTTTATGGAATGGAAACAAATTGTTTTGACAAATTTTACTTTCATTAATATCTTAATAAATATTCCGGAATTTTTTAGTAAAGTGTAATTCTGGGAATTGCTACACAAACTGCTGCTAATGAAGCTTTACACTTAATTTTAATCAAAACTTCAACTCACAAAATTTTTATTGTTCATTGTCTGTTTTGAGTGCCTGCGTGTGGTTGGTATTTTATTCAGTACTTTATATTCGATGTCTTATTATCGTCGTAATATAATATAAAATCACACGACATTTTCTAACAAAACAATTTCTGGATTTTTCAGATTTGTTCATTTGTACCGATGCCATTCTTTTTTGGTCCTGTGATCACATACTCATCTGATAAGGCGCGAGCCTAGTTAACCCTTAGTTTGTTCACCATCTTTATCTTCATTTATAGATGTGAGATGTTTTATTGACTTGAAAAAGTAAATGGATTCATGAGAGATACATTAGAGTCTGAGTTAGGCATTAGAGGCGACCGGAAGACTCAGGAAGCATTACTGAAGTGAATGACATTGAAAGGATATTTCTGTAGCTGCGTTCTGAGTATAAAAATCAATGAAAGTATAATAAATATGCTGAACCGTCCCTGTTACTTGGTTGTATTATAGATACCAATTACGGTAACTCATACCAAATATGGTAACTCAGTTATGCTTAGATATCCACCATTTTTTTTGTTCCAAGGAAACAGCTGTGAAAGATATTTTTATTCAATGTCTGGCGCAACGCTTCTGTTACATCACATTTCCAGAATATTTTCATTCTTTAGAAATTTGTTTGCTTGTTTCTATAGCGATTTCATTGTTTTAACCGATTGTGATGAGCAAGTAAAACGATACATCTCCTCACCCACAGGTATCAAAAAACAAAAATTTATTGTGTTTTTGTAATACCTGATATCATATTATAATAGAAAAGCCGCATAGTTGGTTCTTTTTTTTAAGTTTCCATTACGTAGATGCTTTTATTTGTAATGTTTCACACACGCCCACACGCTAGAAACAGCGCGTGGAATCAAAATGGATTCAATTAACTCCTAATTTATGAGCTGGTGTGTGGCAAATAATTGAAACGCGCCACTAAAAACATTTTATCTATGTGAACCATGAATGGCAAAAAAAATAATAATGTATGCAATAATGTGTTGAACTCTAACTTGTTCAGCTTTATTTGAAAAGTATCAAACCAAAGATGATGATAGGCGAAATATTTGGTTCAAACTAGTAAACAAGGTGAGAATAATAGAAAATTGAAATGACATTGCACAAGAGTAAAAGGAAGTGCTTTACTATGTTGAAATCCGATATATCGTATATTGAATACTATATGTAAACTATTATATGGAAAAATCTGTTTGATCGTTTAAATATTTAAGTAGTTTAATTAACTTTAAGAATGAAGTTATCAAAATAATATTTATTTGTTTTAAATTCCCTGTACCACAATAAAATCTATGGCAACGCGATTCTAATTTTTAGTTGTTTTTCAAGCGTGGATGCCTTTGTTTTGATCTTATTGTTTTTTCCATACGACCAGTATAATGTTACTTTCATGTATCGGCGAGATATGAAGTACCTTTGTTCTTTTTCGACTATATTTCACGAAGATTAATTATGTCAGGAATAGGAAGCGCATCTTAAAATCACTATGATATACATAGCCCGTAAATCACAAAGGAAAGAGGGGGCGGGGCATTCATGTATCGAACGCTCATTTCTTCAATTTTTCGAAAAACGAAAGGGTGCTCCCGAAGTATGCGAACCAAGATGGCGGACATCGGAACGTAACATGGGTAACAGGTTAGGGTTAGGCGATAATTTTTTTTCCATCTTGGTTCGCATACTTCGGGAGCCCCAATAATTGTATCAAACTAGTAAACAAGGTGAGAATAATATTAAATTGAAATGACATTGCAAAAAAGTAAAAAGAAGTGATTATATCGTATATTGAATACTTTATGTAAACTATTATATGAAAAAACCTGTTTGATCGTTTATATATTAGTTTAATTAAAAATCAAAAATGGATGAAGGTATCAAAATAATATATATGTCTTAAATGCCCTGTACCACAATAAAATCTATGGCAACGCGATTCCAATTTTCAGTTGCTTTTCAAGCGTGAATGCCTTTATTTTTTATCTTATTGTTTTTCCATAAGACCAGTAAAATGTTACCTTCATGTATCGGCGAGATATGAAGTACCTTTGTTCTTGTTCGACTATATTTCACAGATATCTAGTACGGCAAGAATAGGAAACGCATCTTCAAATCACTGTTTTATGTGTGGCCCATAAATAGCAAATGAAATGGGGCATTCGTGTAACGAACGCTCCCTTCTTCATTTTTTTCCAAAGACGAAAGGTCTCGAAGATGTTCTATGTATTATTTGCCGAGCGCATTGTCAGATTACGACAGAGTATGGGTCGGTAGAAACGTTTGACATATAGGGTTATGTTTTGACATATTATACTACTGGTATTAGCTTTAAAAAATGTGTTGCAATCGTTTATCGAAGTATAATTCTAAGAATTAGATTTCCGAAGAGCTTTTAATAAATCTTCATATTCAATTTTGAGGCGTTGACTTACAGTTTTTTCGATTTTGGCTGGTGCAAAATATTTTATTAAATTACTGAAAATTGAATAAACTATTCGACATTCAGTAACTAACCAATTAAATAAAAAAAAATAGATAATTAGGTTTTATTTTCTGAAAAATAATAGTTCCTATCTGAATAGGCCGCACCTCAGTCAGACGTTATTGTTCAGCAAAATTTTCGAATGCAACAGAATGGTTTATTTTTTTTTCTTGATTTATCCTGTGTTAGATATTTTATTATTATTATCCCGATATACAATAGAATAACTCGAGACTTCTATAACAATACAATTTAGTTATTCTGGTATGTTTTATAGTTGCTATTGTTTGCCATTGCTATTGGTTGTTTTGCTAAATGTTATAAGTCAATTCATGCTTAGACCGCCGTCTCTTGAATTTATTGTTTATTTGAGGAGACTTCTGTCTGCACGTGATGTGTATATTCAATAAGAATAGAAACACTGATACAAGGAATGGCAATTTATTGAAATGTTCAGAACAAAACGAACCATGATTTATGAAAAGATGTGATTTGATAATAGGTTCCGCTTCAGGCAAAAATTGTACACAAATCAGTTTTTTAGAACAGACGGAACTACCAGACAACATAATAACTACCAGAAAACGTATAAATTCTTTATAATTAAAACAACAAAGAGAAATTTATTAAAATATATGCTCTCATATATTTGAGTATTTGGTAGAATTCGGGGTCGTTAGCGAAGTTGATGAATTTTATTTAATTTTACAATGGTCGAAACGAAATAAATATTTCCCATCATTTAGTATTAAGTAAGGTTAGAAAATAAAAGAGTTTTTATTGTTCATTTGAGAAAACTGCTGTCTGCGCGAAATAGGTATTTTATTTGAGACCTTAAATTCGATGTGTTGCTATTGTCGTAATATGTATTAAAATCACGCGACGTTTTGTAACGAAACATTTTCAGATATATTATATTATTCAGATTGTTCATGTTTGTTTGTACTGATGCCGTTCTTCTTTGGTCCTGTGATCAGATACTCTTATGATACGGCGCGTGACCGGTTAACCCTTAGCTTGGGAAACAGCAGTGAAATGTATTTTTATTCGATGTCTTGATATTTGATGTCTTGCGCAACGCTTTTGTTACATCACATTCCCAGATTTTTTGTCATTCTTTATAAGTTTTGTTTGCTTGTTTCCAAAGCGATTTCATTGTTTTAACCGATTGTAATAAGCGAGTAACACGATACGTCCCCTCACCCACAGGTATTAAAAAAAAAAAATTTATTATGTTTCTGTAATACCTGACCCTTAGCTTTTAGGTTAACCCTAACCTTAAGTTTTATTTATAGATGTCAGATTTTATTCGGACTTGAAAAGTGAAAGGAGGAATTCATGAGCGTTACATTAGGGTCTGAGTTCGGCATTAGATACGCCCAAAAAAAGGCATTATTCAACTGAATACCATTGACAGAATATTTCTGTAGCTGCGTTCTGAGAATAAAAATCAATTAAAGGATGATGAATAGGCTAAACCATCCATGGTATTTGATTTTATTATAAATACCAAATATGGTAACTCACTTATGCTTGGACATCCGCCAGTTGTTTTTTCTTAAGGAAACAGCAGTAAAATGTATTTTTATTCAATCTCTTGATATTTGATGTCTTGCGCAACGCTCCTGTTACATCACATTCCCAATTTTTTGTCATTCTTCAGAAGTTTTGTTTGCTTGTTTCTGAAGCGATTTCATTGTTTTAACCGATTGTAATAAGCGAGTAACACGATACATCCCCTCACCTACAGGTATCAAAAAACAAAAATTTATTGTGTTTCTGTATACCTGATATCATATTATAATACAAAAGCCTCATAGGTAGCTCGTTTTTTAAGTTTCCATTACGTAGATGCTTTTATTTGTATTGCTTAACACACGCCCACACGCTAGTAACAGCGCGTGGGATCAAAACAAAATTCGATTAACTCCTAATTTATGAGCTGGTGTGTGGCAAATAATTGAAACGCGCCGCTAAGATGACTTTATCTATATATGAATCATGAATGGCAAAGAAAATAATAACCTGTGCAATAATGCGTTGAACTTATTCAACTTTATTCGGAAAGTATCAAACCATAGATGATGATAGGCAAAATAATTGTATCAAACTAGTAAACAAGTTGAGAATAATATTAAATTGAAATGACATGGTACAAGAGTAAAAAGGAGTGATTATATCGTATATTGAATACTATATGTAAACTATTCTATGAAAAAACCTGTTTGATCGTTTATATATTAGCTTAATTACCTTCAAGAATGAAGTTTTCAAAATGTTATATATGTCTCAAATGCCCTGTACTACAATAAAATCTATGGCAACGCGATTCCAGTTTTCAGTTGCTTTTCAAACGTAAATGCCTTTATTTTTTATCTTATTGTTTTTCCATACGATCAGTATAATGTTACCTTCATGTATCGGCGTGGTATAAAGTACCATTGTTCTTGTTCGACAATATTTCACGGAGATTAGGTATGGCAAGAATAGGAAATGAATCTTTAAATCACTATTTCATCTGTGATCCGTAAATAGCAAAGAAAAAAACGGGCATTCATGTATCGAACGCTCACTTCTTCAATTTTTTCTAAAGACGAAAGGTCTCGAATATGTTCTATCTACTTTTTGCTCACCGTCTTGTCAGATTTCGACAGAGTATGAGTTGGAAGAAGCGGTGGAAATATTGGGTTGTGTTTTGACATATAATACTACTGCTATTAGCTTTAAGGAAATGTGCTGAAATCTTTCTGCAAAGTATAATCCCAAGAATTAAATGAAGTGCTTTTAATAAATCTTCGTATTCTATTTTGAGACGTTATCTCACAGCTTTTTCGATTTCGGTCAGGGCAAAATATTCTTCAAATTTTTGAAAAATGAATAAACTATTCAACACTCAGTAATTAAACACTAGAATAGAAATAAACCGTAAATTATATGATTACATATTTACTTGCGATTAAAAAATCGTCTTAGCTGCTGAAATAGCGGCGTTAAATTTGATAGTCTTTGTCTGAACAGGCCGGAACTCGATCAGACGAAACGATACAGAAATTCGTTTGTGTTGGTGTTCAGCAAGTATTCTGAATTGAATAGAATGGTTTGTTCTTTATTCTTGCTTTGTTCTATGTTCGATATTAATATTGTCCCGATATATGATAAAGTAACTTAAGGTTTTCATAGCAAAACAATTCAGCTGTTCTGGTATGTTTTAGAATTGAACCATTGTCATTGTTTGATTCTCTTAAATAATTTGAGTCAATTCACGGCCTAGACCGCCGTCTTTTAAATTTATTGTTTTTTGAGGAGACTTCTGTCCTCACGTGACGTGTATTTTCACGGTGTATTTTCATTATTTGACCCCATGATATATAACGAAACATTTTCAGATATATTATATTATTCAGATTGTTCATGTTTGTTTGTACTGATGCCGTTCTTCTTTGGTCCTGTGATCAGATACTCTTATGATACGGCGCGTGACCGGTTAACCCTTAGCTTGGGAAACAGCAGTGAAATGTATTTTTATTCGATGTCTTGATATTTGATGTCTTGCGCAACGCTTTTGTTACATCACATTCCCAGATTTTTTGTCATTCTTTATAAGTTTTGTTTGCTTGTTTCCAAAGCGATTTCATTGTTTTAACCGATTGTAATAAGCGAGTAACACGATACGTCCCCTCACCCACAGGTATTAAAAAAAAAAAATTTATTATGTTTCTGTAATACCTGACCCTTAGCTTTTAGGTTAACCCTAACCTTAAGTTTTATTTATAGATGTCAGATTTTTTTCGGACTTGAAAAGTGAAAGGAGGAATTCATGAGCGTTACATTAGGGTCTGAGTTCGGCATTAGATACGCCCAAAAAAAGGCATTATTCAACTGAATACCATTGACAGAATATTTCTGTAGCTGCGTTCTAAGAATAAAAATCAATTAAAGGATGATGAATAGGCTAAACCATCCATGTTATTTGATTTTATTATAAATACCAAATATGGTAACTCACTTATGCTTGGACATCCGCCAGTTGTTTTTTCTTAAGGAAACAGCAGTAAAATGTATTTTTATTCAATCTCTTGATATTTGATGTCTTGCGCAACGCTCCTGTTACATCACATTCCCAATTTTTTGTCATTCTTCAGAAGTTTTGTTTGCTTGTTTCTGAAGCGATTTCATTGTTTTAACCGATTGTAATAAGCGAGTAACACGATACATCCCCTCACCTACAGGTATCAAAAAACAAAAATTTATTGTGTTTCTGTATACCTGATATCATATTATAATACAAAAGCCTCATAGGTAGCTCGTTTTTTAAGTTTCCATTACGTAGATGCTTTTATTTGTATTGCTTAACACACGCCCACACGCTAGTAACAGCGCGTGGGATCAAAACAAAATTCGATTAACTCCTAATTTATGAGCTGGTGTGTGGCATATAATTGAAACGCGCCGCTAAGATGACTTTATCTATATATGAATCATGAATGGCAAAGAAAATAATAACCTGTGCAATAATGCGTTGAACTTATTCAACTTTATTCGGAAAGTATCAAACCATAGATGATGATAGGCAAAATAATTGTATCAAACTAGTAAACAAGTTGAGAATAATATTAAATTGAAATGACATGGTACAAGAGTAAAAAAAGAGTGATTATATCGTATATTGAATACTATATGTAAACTATTCTATGAAAAAACCTGTTTGATCGTTTATATATTAGCTTAATTACCTTCAAGAATGAAGTTTTCAAAATGTTATATATGTCTCAAATGCCCTGTACTACAATAAAATCTATGGCAACGCGATTCCAGTTTTCAGTTGCTTTTCAAACGTAAATGCCTTTATTTTTTATCTTATTGTTTTTCCATACGATCAGTATAATGTTACCTTCATGTATCGGCGTGGTATAAAGTACCATTGTTCTTGTTCGACAATATTTCACGGAGATTAAGTATGGCAAGAATAGGAAATGAATCTTTAAATCACTATTTTATCTGTGGTCCGTAAATAGCAAAGAAAAAAGCGGGCATTCATGTATCGAACGCTCACTTCTTCAATTTTTTCTAAAGACCAAAGGTCTCGAATATGTTCTATCTACTTTTTGCTCACCGTCTTGTCAGATTTCGACAGAGTATGAGTTGGAAGAAGCGGTGGAAATATTGGGTTGTGTTTTGACATATAATACTACTGCTATTAGCTTTAAGGAAATGTGCTGAAATCTTTCTGCAAAGTATAATCCCAAGAATTAAATGAAGTGCTTTTAATAAATCTTCGTATTCTATTTTGAGACGTTATCTCACAGCTTTTTCGATTTCGGTCAGGGCAAAATATTCTTCAAATTTTTGAAAAATGAATAAACTATTCAACACTCAGTAATTAAACACTAGAATAGAAATAAACCGTAAATTATATGATTACATATTTATTTGCGATTAAAAAATAGTCTTAGCTGCTGAAATAGCGGCGTTAAATTTGATAGTCTTTGTCTGAACAGGCCGGAACTCGATCAGACGAAACGATACAGAAATTCGTTTGTGTTGGTGTTCAGCAAGTATTCTGAATTGAATAGAATGGTTTGTTCTTTATTCTTGCTTTGTTCTATGTTCGATATTAATATTGTCCCGATATATGATAAAGTAACTTAAGGTTTTCATAGCAAAACAATTCAGCTGTTCTGGTATGTTTTAGAATTGAACCATTGTCATTGTTTGATTCTCTTAAATAATTTGAGTCAATTCACGGCCTAGACCGCCGTCTTTTAAATTTATTGTTTTTTGAGGAGACTTCTGTCCTCACGTGACGTGTATTTTCACGGTGTATTTTCATTATTTGACCCCATGATATATAACGAAACATTTTTAGATATATTGTATTATTCAGAATGTTCATGTTTGTTTGTACTGATGCCGTTCTTCTTTGGTTCTGTGATCAGCTACTCACATGATACGGCGCGTGCCCGGTTAACCCTTAGTTTGTCCACCATCTTTATTTTTATTTATATGTGTGATATGTTTTATTCAGGCTGTAAAAGGTAAATGGAGGGGTTCATGAGAGTTACATTAGGATCTGAGTTTGGCATTAGAGGCGACGAAAAACTCAGGAAGCATTACTAAAGTGAATAACACTAGAAGGATATTGCTTTAGCTGCGTCTAAGTACAAAAATCAATGAAAGCATAATAAATATGCTAACCCCCCCCCCCCCCTTTTATTTAATTTGATTATATATACTAAATATGGTGACTCAGTCATGCTTAGACATCCGTCAGTAGAATTTTTGATTTTTGGGGGGGAAACAGCAGGTTTTCTTGATTGTGATATTAAATAGTTGTTACATGTTGATTATCATTCTTATCATTATAATCTTATTTATTACAGCATATATTTAACTAGCATTTGTATTTGAGGATTCAAAATTGAAATTTTATCTTTTTGTTGATTTTGTTATACACTGGGGCTTTTGTGTGGTATTGCTCTTACAAAATGGAGCATAAAAATGCAAATATCATTATAGTTTTGGGAAACAATTCGCAATCAGCAGTAGTATTCTGGATTATTGGATATTTATGCATGGATATAATAGCTAAATATATAACAAACCGATGCAAAAATGAGGTGCTAAAATTTTATACTAATGTAAATACCGTTCATGTTTATTTCCGTTCGGTATTAGATAGTTTTATTAAAAAGAATAATTACATTTGATTTATTATTATTTTCCGAATTTTGTTTGAATATCGCTTAACATAAAGTTTGGTCTTCATTTTGTTCTTGTTTTATGTGCTTTACTAATAAATTAGGTGAACGTATTCATTGTTTTATATTACAATAGCTGTAAACTAGACAGTAGTTGTTTTATTTTAAAAAAACAAAAGTTCTCATAAATATCATGGATTGATGATGGATACTTTACAGAAGCTACATATACAATAAAAGTTGTGTGTATGTATGTTTTTATGTATAATAGCTATAGATACTAGATAGTTTTAAGAGCATTCCATTATTTAGGGAAAGTGTGAAAATGCTTGTCATAGTGGAAACATTTAAGAAAGTTCAATCTAGATACAATCCTATATCAATCCTATGCTTCAAATTTTAGCTGTTGTAACGAATTAAAACATTGTGGCTTGCATTAGGATTTATGTTTGAGTAAACCCATCACCAAAATAATTTGTGCCTTCATTCAAGTAATTTTTAAAAATTCATTCGTCACACAAATTCTTTCGGCACTTTATTTCATTTTAAATAATTGTGCATCTGTAATTAATGTCATAGATGGCACATAAAATGCTGTATAGATATTGATACAATACATAGCAGCTTTTAAAAATATTATTAAATCTAACATTTCATTTCAAATCATTTCCAGGCGGCCCTTTTCCTAACAGTGCGTTCATTTCTGAAAATGACTAAAACTAATGTTTTATAAGCATTGTTTTGTTTTAGTTTTAGGTTTATGATATTTCATTTTTAATAGAAAACCATCCTTTCATTTTATCACTGTGAGCATGGCTTTATTTGTAACGCTTAATTTGTGTCATGACATTTTGTTGTTCAATATAAGGAAACAAATTAAATAAACAAATAAGGAACAAAAAGCGGTCCACATTTCAAAACCCAGGTAGCAACACTGTAGGTAGCAACTGTGCTATTGTTTTAGTATGACATCAGTGTCATGAACTATGACATTTTGTTTTTTGAGTACTCCCGTAGTATGTGTACCAGATAACAATAGGCCATAATTTTATTGCAATTCCTCCTCATTTTAGGTCTATTACAATTGGAGACTGTCTGTGTTAGCCAAGTGAATATATCCCTTACCCATAGATTTCTGTCCCTTTAGACAACTCAATGCACAACAGGCAACAAAATTAGTTACCTCTATATTGAAGTTACCTTTTCTGGAGCGCCATCTTTTGAATATATTTGAAGTAGATAAAATTGTTCGCTTATACCATTTTCCCCCTTTTGTTGATAGTTATTTTGTAAGGTAGATGCTTAGATCTCACATAAACTTCGACCTGTAGGTATTTACTATGGAGATCAACTCTCTCCATTGCTCATTGAACATACACCACCTATCCCATGGGATCCAGTGCTTGGTTTAGTTATAGGATAGAATTCCACACAATAATGAATATTTTGCAATTTTTTGCAGTGAAATAAAATTAAAAATAAAGCCTAAAATGGAATTTTATGGCAAAACTGTGGCTCAAAAAATTCGCAAACAAGTCATCAAAAAAACGGATGCTTTTGCTATTAATTTAAAAAATGTGCCAGAAGATTGGGACAACGAGGAGATTAAGAACACGTTAGAAAAATATTTGAATCCAAAAACCGATCCTATTAGATCAGCAGACCCTTCAAACGAAAATGAATCAGAATCATGTCTGCATCAAACCCAGTTTGTAGCATCAACTTATAAAGGATGGATCTACTTCATTATGCTTTTGACACCATGTACTGCTGGGACTGTGCTATTGTTCACTGGATATTGGTGGGGGATAATAGAAGTTTTGGCTTCTATTGTACTCTTGATGAAAGAGATAGTTAACCCCAGTACGACCAATGATATGAACGGTTACTCGCTTAAATTGAAAGTTTATTTTGCATTGATGCAAGTTCCACCACGTGATAACAATTGCTCAAACATTAAATTTATTATAATTCAGCATCAAATTAATAAAGACCAGAAAGTGGAAGAATTTTTCAACCGAATTATTTTGAATAAATTTCAAAGCTCTATAGAAATCGGCAATGTTGAAAAACTTGTCAAATGGAGCAAAATTTCCCAGAGAAGTGAGGCAACATATGACGACTACTCTTACATGATGCATTCTCGAAAGGTCATTTATGAACAAGTTCCGATTTGGGTCATTGTTTTGTTCATAATACTGGGCATTATCGCAAGTCTTGTGGGTGCCTTTTATTATCGGAGCATTATAATGGCAGCTATTTCAACATCTTCAATAACAGCTTTTCTAGCATACATTTATAGATTCTTGACAATTAAGGATAAAAATATCAGCATCAAAGATAAAGCAGAGTGTTTGGAAAATATTCGCCTTTTTCATCGTTTCATTAAAAATGAAAATGTTTACTTTGTAATATTGCTCGATCAAGCCTCTGCTTCCTGGGACCAATGCTGCATCTTTTTAAAACATCTGAAAGACTTGGAACTAAATAATTTAGTGTTGGTTGTCAACGAGGCACCAGCAACATTTCCTTATGAACTTCAAAGTTTGGATCCTGAATTAACTTATCGAAAAGATAATTATTCGGTTCTTACCGGAATTGCAAAACCGGATGAGAACACTCCTGGAGAGAATAATACGGTTGTTAGCGAAACTGGAAAACTGGGAATGAACCCTGATTTAGAACATCTGCAAGACATGGAACTAAATAATTTAGTGTTGGTTGTCAACGAGGCACCAGAAACAATTCCTTATAAACCTCAAAATTTGGATCTTGAATTAACTTATCAAAAAGATAAATCTAAACTGGGAATGAACCCTGATTTAGAACATCTGCATGACATGGAACTAAATAATTTAGTGTTGGTTGTCAACGAGGCACCAGAAACAATTCCTTATAAACCTCAAAATTTGGATCCTGAATTAACTTATCGAATAGATAAAACTAAACTGGGAATGAACCCTGAACTAAATATTCAAGTGCATGGTATTGAAACACAAATGACTATTCTCACGCCTGTACATTCCCATTCTATATTAGGACATAGTATAAACATACCTAAATTTCCTGAGACACCTGAGGGAAGTGGAATTGGAAATTATCAGATTACTCCTCAGTTTAAAAACAAAATATCAAACGAACAACCACCGAAGTCGTCTCATTTCGAAGTTCCCTAAAAATAGTTCTTTTTCCTTTGGAGATCTTTAATGTCAGAAAGTAAGTTTTGGCTGTGAGTAAAATAATTTCAGGGTCGTGTATTGTAAAAGAATAATTTTATTCGTGAAAAGGGTCATGCTTATTGAGAGTAGTAATATTTCATTATATGGCATTGAAAATGCAACATACATTTTAACATAAAATTATTTAACGTTGTGAACTAAGAGATTCTCTGCTTGATAAATGTTATCTTCATATTTTCCCTACATAGTCATTGATAGTGTAATTGTGCTTAGTGGTCTGATCTATTAGTCAATACATTCGTTAGCAGTCTTGGATTAGCCGGTAAATAAACTTGGGATTGGACCTACGGAATCTCTCTTCGGACTCGGAATAAAATTAATTATTACCATAGTAAAATAAAGTCGAAGATTTTGAACATAATGAAATAAAGAGTTCAAACGCAATAGTAAGTGTCATAATCTATTCCTGAATAAGTCAAAGCCCTCTGAATTTTATATTTCAGTAATTACAGCCCGTAAAGCAAGGCAGATATATTATCTCCAAAAATGGGAAGTCGATAACACGGCAAATATATTTTGACCTATGTATTTTACATCTCCCAATGTTTGGTAGGCTGTATTGTTATCCACTAATCCCACGGGTTGCTCAACGGATAGGTTAAATGCTGTTTGTTTTTTGTCTGGAATTGTTTTGTTTTTTCATCATAAAAGCACAAGTGCTTATTTTAAAGGATTTGATTAGGTTTAAGAGTTTTCAATATACCCCAATTATAATCTAGATGAAATCATTTTTTCTCACATCTTCTGATTACTGTTTTATGATCCCTTTTACTAGCTTTTCAGCACTTGTATAACCATATATGGCTTTATTTTAATCAAGCGGTATTTGCTTAAACTTTCCGTGTTTTTACGAGCCATGTCTATACCTATGCTTTGTAGAATATTGTATATACTATAGTTTCATCATATGCTATGCTTTAATAAAAAATCAGCAAGATGCAATTACATCATGTTTTGTATCAGGGATTTAAGGACATTATGGAAAAGAAAATTTGTCAACACTTGTCAATAAAACTACAACTTATTTTTTGCAATATTTTCTAACAATTTTCACAACGATGAATGCACAACAAACCTACTATCCACAGTAGTAAAGTATACCGAAAAATAGAACAACAACAAAAATATAAAATAAACTCTAGAAAGAATCAAAATTATAAAACCCAGATTTGAATTCACCGGGAAGAATGCAATCAATAAAACCCAAGTTATAAATAATTCCTAAAAGGAAAACCCCGCTGGTAGAAATTAAAAGTTCGACACCTTGCAGTTGCTACAATTGCTTACGTCGAAGTTTGAAGTATCCGAACATGACCCTACAAGATATTTTTAATTTTTCAAACCCGGGTTAGTATGAGTTCTCACCCGTTTACTTTCACATGTCCAAAATTTTGGTCCCGTAGTATGTGAATCAAGATGACGGACACCGGAACGTAGTATATGTACCAGGTTAGGGTTAGGCCAGAATTTCAGGTACAAATACTACGGGAGTCACTTGGCTAGTCCTTGAACTCGTAATAGAACCAAAATAGGGAAAATGGAAATAAAATTATGACTTAACCCTAACTTGGTACACATACTACGTTCCCGTGTCCGCCAACTTGGTTCACATACTACAAGAGTACCGAAATTTTTCCTGATTCTATTGACAAAAAAGCCTTCAGGTCTCTCATCCAATTGTATTTACAGACGGGTAATTTTAGGTCATACTCCTTCATTGACCAAGTAGCTTTTGGCACTTAAATGGTTGCCCGAAACTAAACTGCTCAATCCGGATTTTGACCAAATTACTTCAGAAAAAGGGGGGCATATAGATCGTCTGAAAATGTAAAACGAATACTAAAAAATGGTATTTAAAAATTATAAACAAACGGTTGACTAAAAACAAGAATAAACATTAAGGAAAAATTACACATAAGTAACAAATATAAAAACACAAAACTACAGCGAAATCATACAAAAACCTGCACTTAATATTTTTATCAAAAAGCAAAAAATCGACAATTGGCAATCGAAATTTGATTCTGTCTGAAATGAAATTTGTTGTGCCAGATTATGATATTGAATATTGTAATAGACTCGAACAATATACGGTATAATACCTCATGAAAAACTAACCACTGGAAAAAAGAGAACTGACTTTATGTCATATGAGAACTACAAGAAAATAAAGTGCGAATTTGATCATACAAAAGTGAGGCAGATAAAAAGCTTTGCTTTATATGTTAAAATGGACACGTGTGGGATTCTCAAATTACCTTCTTTGAAAAAATGAAATTGCCAAAGATCACGGTATAAAACAAAAGTTGTAACAAACAACAACAATACAAGAACAACAACTATATTACAACATCACATCCATGTATGCCGACTTTACCGTAAGGCATTTCAGTGTATTCATCCGCATAGTATTCTTCCTCAAGCAAAGATTCATTGTCAATACTACTCAACCCAGAATCATAACGCATTGGTTCGCTTCTTTCTTGTCCTCATCTAAAACATCTTCAATCTGAAGATCGTTGTGGTCATCCTTCTCGTTTACATGGCCAGGAGAAGAGTCTATGACACTTTGGCCAAGTGATGTTTTCATTGTACTGTTTGTATTATCTTCTTTGTTCCGCTCTCCACTTTCAGCACTGAACGCCAGTGTTGGAGATTCAGGTAAAAGATACGTTCATTTCGTTTGATTTCTTTGGTATCTGTTCAACATATTCCGATTCCATTGCTTCGTTTTCATTTGCTTCCAGATTGAGTTCGTGTTGCAAACTTGGATCCAATGGAATCTAAAAAATAAAAAAATAATAAAGCTGACGAATAAAGAATAATAATGTTAATTTAAAAGTAAAGAGACATTTAATAAGAGACCATGCGAAACAGGAACTAAAGGGAATAAAAAAAGACTAAATAAAAATTTATACAAAAAGGTAACAAATAAGAAATATGACAAAACATTGAAACAGATTTATGGAGCATTTTCGGAAGGCAGAAAATATCAAGAGATCGCAGAGTAATCAAAAGTAATTCAAGTAGACCCGATCATCTTTAACTTAAAAAGAATAATCTATTGGGTTTTAAAAAAAACTTTTTTTTCGACGAACAACAACAAATTTTTTTTTTTTTTTTCAAATGATCTATAAGTTTATTTTTTGCTAGATAACCACTGAACATTTTAAAACGATTGGTTCAGCAGTTTTGAATTGTGATGACGTCATCACACAAAACTTCAAAGTGAAAAACGATCTTCACTGAGCCTACAGAAATTTCTTAAATACATAGAGGTAATGGACTATCAAAAAATATAATCTTCGACCACCCAAAATTTTAAAGCAATTTGTCCGGTAGTTAATGAGAAGAGCATAACAACAAAACAACGAGAATATCGGTCAGAGACCGAAACTTATTGATTGAAAGTTAGGGGATCCCCCAAAACATCGCTCTTACTCCATAGTGACACCTTGTGTCCCATCACTAATTAATTAATAACTCGCTAATCATACGACATAATTAATCCAAAATCAATAGGCTTCTGGTCCGACATATGATGAATGCACATGCGAAATCTGGAGCAGATTTGATCTCGCTTTCGTGAGATATCGCGTGCATCTAACAGACAGACAGACAGACAGACAGACAGACAGACAGACAGACAGACAGACAGACAGACAGACAGACAGACAGACAAATACTTATCAACATACTTACCGATTAAAATCGATAAGTAATAACAGTAATAACAACAGCAACAATTTGGAAAAACGATACATAGTTCTAATCAGTTATTGCTTACTTGCTGATGCCTTGTCATTGGACTGGGTGAAATTTTATTTGTTTTCGTAATATGAATCGTGTCATTCTTGACCGGCATTCTCAGGATTAGAGGAAGGAGATGAGTTTTCTTGAACACCGAACCTAGATATTATAAACACAGAATTGTATTGATATAAATTATATGGTTACAAAAGGATTTGAATGAAATACGTGGATAAAATTAAAATGTAATAAAATAGTTTTTAAACAAAAATAAAAATCTGACTGGACTGGTATTTATTTTTGAAAATCAACCTATGATAATATCACATGCTTTTTACTTTATAGGAAATAATTATATAATCTTTTGAATAACTTATATAAAATGAATAACTGTGTCGAGATTCAAAAAATTATTTGCTCTGCGTTGATTTTCAATCCACTCAAACATAAAAAAAATTGAACTGGGGAATATACTGTATAATAACAAATCAATCAAGTTATCAAATACATGATTCAGATTGGATGAACAATCTCTAAATTTTACATAATCCCACTATCATCAAACTAAAACACAAATAAATTGTCGAAAAAACTATTAATCTGAACCACAGCAATGTTTGTAAAAAACAACTCACCGATTTGTTTATTGTCCTCCGTATTAGGAGTTATTGAAATTGTATCAGAATTATCACTCGTCATCTCATCAGTGCCATTCATGTGTTCAACCTGATTTGATTCGGATATTTCAGTTATGATCTGATTCAGACCAATGGCATCGACCTTCAGTGAAGTAGTCTTTTGCTTTTCATTTTGCCCGAGACTTGTTTTCTCTCATCTAGTAAATTTATTGTTGATCTTTTTATTAGTATTCGGCGCAGTCAATGATTTGCTCGTCTTGGTTCGTTCTAATCGTGGAACTTTTGGCTCAGCAACACTTTCGTCCGTGTCAGGAATCGTTGAGAGGTTTCGAATCCTAATTACGTACAATAAAATAAGTTATTCAAAATCATCAGATATGTTTCTGTTGAAAGTAGTGCAGACAAATTAATTTCTCCAGAACTGCGGATTAGCCTGAATATCATAAAGATTCAAAAGCTTATGTTCAACCCAAGCAAATATTGAAAACTTTAAAAGTAGGACGAGTTGAAAAGGACCCAATAGAGGTCGATATATAGAGTGTCAATAACATCTAAAAATAATTAAAACTGCAAATGGGATTTATCGATACCATATATTGTTTTGGTCCACACAGATGTATTAAATGAGGTAAAAATATTTGAACAATTACTGATTTACTGATTCAAAAACAGAAACCTAGTCAAGATTTATTGAGAATTGACTTCATAACAAAATGAAATCGTAAAGGGACTTTATGAGTAGTATCAGTCAAATGTGTCGTTCACAAGCGAGTAAGAGTTACATTACTGGTATCAGTCATGCTGAGAATAGTTTATTCATTCCATCGGATTAATCATTCGCATTTTCGAATTTCAGAGTTACCTTTAGTTATACTTTAGTTAACTGAGTTATATCGAATACACATAGAAGCATTTCAATGCTGTTGGCTTTCAGCTCATAATGCTAAAGGGTAAATAGCTGGGAGAGCACTTAAATGGTTTAAAAAATAGGGCTCTAATGTGATTGGTGAGTAAGAGTTAATATCCTTTGCGTATTCGTCTTATCGTGGACTAAGTCAAAACAAAAGCAATAAGAAACTTTTGCGTCGTTTTCAAGCATGATATGTGCTTGTCCGATTTTTGGTGTTCCCGGTAGCACGTCATTTTTCTGTATCATATTTTCAATTCTCCGAGTTTGATGTCAAAAAGTATTTGTAAGCTAAGAAAAATACAAAGAATCTGTTATTACTTGAAAGAAACTAGTTTGAGCTAGAAATCGTTTTCTGCGCGTAAACATGCTATCATTCAAACAATGATTGCGCTTGCTTGAAACTGATAGCGATGTATCTTGAATATCTAGTGCTCCACTACGCTTCAAAAAGCTAGTCTGGGCTTGTTGGAAAGGTGTCGTAATTCTCCTTTTTGAGAATTCTCCTTTTTCATCTTGTCGATTTCGCTTGTATTTATCACAGCGATTTCAAGACAAAACTTTTTTTGAAAAAAAAATTAAAATTTCATTCGCATCTCGAGAAACAGCTGGTATAAAGCATGAATAAGCTTACCAACAAAATCTAAGTGAAGTTTCTCGCACGTTTTAACGAAAAGGTATGACATTTTTGTGCATCGGTTTACAATAGGCTCAGAGGGAGGGCGTTTGAATTGGACTAATCACTATTTTCTGCAGGCTTTGCTTCTGAAAACTATGAAAAACTGGAAATTCATTTAATGGTTGTGTTTCGTATTCATACGATTATATATCAGATAAAGTAATTCAAATTCATATTACGTTATGAAATAAATTGCCATTGTATTATGAAATACATAAAAACAATCTTCTAAAATTACCAACAACATTTTGTCATGCTTCAATTTTTAAATTTTCTACATGTTAGCATTCTGATAGTTAAAAATATTCTTCATTGTAGTTAGGAAAACGTGTTTGGTGTTCTGCTACATATTGGTTGAAATATAAAAAATACAATTATCTAAAAATATCTTATCTCTGAATTAAATAAGCAATGGAAAACAAATGAAAAGAATGTTTTGTTTTTATACCTAACAAGAGATATATGCTTAAATATATACAGAAAATTCAGAACGAAATGTTTTACCATCACTTTCCTTAAAACTAAACCTTATTTCGTGTCCCATGGAGAATACAAATGTATGCTGTCTCATCCCAGCCCATGAGACCATTCCAATTTCAACGGAAAAGCCTGGATATTCGGGAAATATATATTCATCCGTTTTCAAAATTCTACTATTTCGATAAATTAGATATAAACTATATTTTCTGGATTGGTTAACTTAGGTTGAGTTTCCACATAGTTCAGATGTGTAAGCTTTCAAGCATTTTTTATTCTGTATTTCTTTACCAAGAAAAGCACAAAAACAAAAAATAGTTTGCTCAAGTACCGTTAACTTAATCTTGGCTAGCGAAAATTCCGTTATCCAATAATTTGAACTTGCTGAATTTTCATGGTTTTGGTAGCAAATTATACAGCTGCGTGGCAATCTATTGGATTTCATTGCAGTTCATGTCACAGGGAAAGAACATCGACCAATTTTAGAGAAATAGAATTTCTGGAATATAAAAATTATATTAAATAACATTTGAATTTTGTATAGTCTTTGATTTATCAAGCTGTACTATTAATCACTTAGTGCAATCAATTGGCTAAATGTAGATCTTTTTTTTTGTGCCATTCTATCGTGTCGTTAAAAAAATATTTTAATTTTGACGTTTCACTTTGTTTGCTATTTTTATATAATACAAATTACTACAACTATTGATATACGACATACATTATAACTAACAATGATTGATGCAGCTTCATAAGCTATATTAAATGAGTAACAAATGTACAAGTGATTTTCTGCTGGAAATGCTTTTTTATATTTTATTTGCTTGCATAGCCAATGTAGTGTAATCATGCTTAGTAGCATGGTCTGGTCTGGTAGTCAATGCGTTGGTTAATATCTTGGTGTAACAAGTTAGAGTCCCCGGGTTTGAATAACATGGAAATTTGAATTAAAACTCAAAAGAAATGGTCAGAGTTATGATGCTGAAAGATTTTAGTATTTGTAGACATACCAGACCTTCTAAATAAGGCTAAATAAGACTCATAACCTTGCAAAGGAAACTTTTTAACAATAAAGTCTTCAGTTTGTTTAGGCTTTTTCTGTTGAATCTTTCTAAGTTTCCCAAGACTAATGTACATATCTTGTAGCTTGCTGTGTTAACCTACCATACCCCTAAATTAATATTTACAATGCAATGTCTTAAATTTAATTTAGCATTTTTCTGTTGAATTCAAATCTGATGTAAATATCTTGCAGTTTGTTGTGCATAGCATTTTACCATATTCATACACTAATTGCTATGCCTAGATAAAAATCAGCAGCTACTTTTACAACTTGTTTTTTATTTGCTCTATTAACATCTCAGGACACATACAACTACTAAGATCTTAGGTAAACTTAGGCTTATCGAAGAAGAAAAAAAACGGTAATAAAAAATACATCGAACTAAAGAAGGCAATCCCATTTTAGACCGCAAAATCGCCTTGAATGGGAGTATAATAAATATTTGGAACTCCAGAAGTATGCGCACCAAGATGGCGCACAACCTGACATAATATGTGTGTACCGATTAGAATTCAGTTTGTGCGACATCTTGGTGCGTATACTTGTGGACCACCAAATATTTACCTCCAGCTATTTTTTCATTCTCAATCCCATGGGTTACTTTGGGAACATTCTAGGGAACGAAACTTATTAATTAAACTACTACAAATTGTTAGTATTATTTTCTAACAGTATTGACAACAATGAATACACAACAAACCTACTATCCACAGTAGTAAAGTATACCGAAAAATAGAACAACAACAAAAATATAGAAAAAAAAATAAAAATGATAAAACTCATGATTCAAATTCTCCAGGAAGAATGCAATCAATATAGGACAGGCTACAAATGATAAACAAAAGTCAAATCTTATTTGTGGAATTTGAAAAATTGGTACCCTGTGTGTTCTTCTGACCTTTTCCAACTTGTCATTCCAAAGAAGTTTTTTGTTGTTAAATAGGGTTGGATTTTAGCTTTTATCCCTTTACTGGCAGTGTATCAACAAGACAAACAAATTGTGAACCCTTATTTTTTCGAAGAATTCCAGTAAAGTGGAATTGACCTCAAAGCTATTTTTCGATCATATTAGCATGAACTACTTCAAGCATTGCGTCAATCTGTATGTAGTAACGCGGAATTCTGCACCATAGTTTCCTATAGTCTTGGCAATTCGGTGTTCGCCTGTAACTTTGTTTAGAAATCAATCTTCTATACATTCGAATGAGTATTCGTAACTTGCTTTTTGAGCAAATTTCTTCAGAAACAAGTGGGAATGTGAGTTTCTACATGCAGATAATGTACAAACAATAAAGAAAAAAACAAGACAGAAAATTAGGAATAAAATCTTCAGATAGGTAACAAATATAAAAACGCAAAACAACAGCGAAACCTTTGAAAAATTCCATAATTATTTTTTCTCAAATATGCAAGTTTTAAAAAAAACATAGGAAATTGCTAAACAGTCGACAATTCCATTTAGTCTGAAATGAGATTTATTGGGCCTTTGGTTACTGCTTTTGATATAACTTGAGTGTAATAATAGTAATATGCTTATAGCAATTTTAATCTTTTCTTGCAAGACGAAGCACATAAGGACTAACATTTGTTATACTCAAACTATAAGAAAGTAAAGAGCGAATTTGATCATACATAAGGTAGACAGATGAAAAACTTTATATGTTAAGGTGGACTCGTAGTAAGGTCACAAATTTACACCTCTTAAAAACGAAATTGCCATTGATCGCGGTATAAAACAAAAGTTGTAACGAACATAACAATACAAGAACAACTATATTACAACATCACATCCATGTATGCCTACTTTGAATCTGCCGTAAGGCATTTCAATGTATTCATCCGCATAGTATTCTTCCTCCAGCAAAGATTCATTGTCAATACTATTCAACCCAGAATCATAACTCATTGGTATCTTGTACGCTTCTTTCTCATCTTCATCTAAAACATCTTCGATCTGGAGATCCGCTTGCGTTTTGTTCAAATCGACCTCGTTTACATGGCCAGGAGAAAATTTCGTATTGTCTCCTGCTTGTACTGATTCCGGACAACTGTCGTTTGTCTGTTTACTTTCTTCACTGAATGCCAATGTTGGAGATTTAGGTAAAGAGTCGTCCATTGCGTTTGATTCTTTTGGTATCTGATCAACATATTCCGAGTTCATTGCTTCGTTTTCATTTTCTTTCTGGTCACTCAAATGTTGCAGCATTGGATCCAATGCAAGCTACAGAATAAAAAAGTAATAAATCTGACGAATAAAGAGTAAGAATGTTAATTTGAAAGTAAAAAGACATATAATAGGAGACCATGCAAAACAAGAACAATATGGAGTAAAAAAAGACAAGAAAAAATATATATACAAAAAGGGTAACAAAAAAAGAAATATGACAAAAACAATGAAACAGATGTATGGCACATATTCCAAAAGCACAAAATATCAAGGGATCGCAGAGTAATTAGAAGTAATTCAAGAAGGCCCAATCATTTCTAGCTAAAAAAAAATTTGTCGACTAACAACAACAAAAAAACACTGAAAATTTTAAAACGATTGGACCGACAGTTTCGAATTTTGAAGACGTCATCACACAAAACTTCAAAGTAAAGAGTGAATCATACTGAGCCCGCAGAATAGCCGCACAGCCCACAGGTAATATAATAATAGACTTTAAGCGAAAAACACAATATTTAACCACTGAAAATTTCAAAACAATTGGTCCAATACTTCATGAAAAAAGTATCACAACAACACAACAACAATAAGAATACTAACAACAACAACAATTTGACAAAACGATTCATAGATCTAATAGTCAGTTAATGCTTACTTGCTGATGCCTTGTCATTGGACTTGGTGAAATCTTATTTGTTCTCGTAATATGAATCGTGTCGTTTTTGACTGGCATTCCCAGGATTGGAGGAAGGAGATGAGTTTTCTTGAACACCGAACCTGAATATTATATTATTACAAAATTACATGACCCTAATTGGTGAGTTTTTGTAAGAAATAAAATATGCTAATAACACATGGTTTTGATTTTATGTCTGATATAGCATGTGGCACGAATATACTACTAAACAGTTTGAATGAGTTGACAAATTCTTTCATGGTTTGAAAAATTACTGCTTTGCATGTTATTCAATCCACTCAGCCATAAAAACTTGAGCTATGAAAAGTACTGTGTTTTAACGAATCAATCAAGTTAATAACTACAAGCTTTGAAAGAATAATAATTGTAATCAGATTGAATAATCTGATCATCCTCATTCTCAAAAATCAATGAATAATCCTCTCAATCCATCTAAAACGCAGCAATATTTGTGAGTAATAACCCACCGACTTGTTTGCTGTCCTCTGTATCAGGAGTTATTGAATTTGTATCAGAATCATCACTCGTTATCTTATCTGTGCCATTATTGTCTTCAACCTGATCTGATTTGAATGTTTCAGTCGTGAATTGTTCCAAACCAATTGCATCGACCTTAGCCGAAGTAGTCTTCTGCTTTTCATTGTGCCCGAGACTTGTTTTCTCTCTTCTAGTAAATTTACTGCTGATCTTCTTATTTGTATTCGGCGCAGTCAATGATTTGCTTGTCCACTTTCGTTTTAGTCGTGGAATTTTTGACTCAGTAATGATTTCGTCTGCGTCAGGAATTGTTGAAAGTTTTCGTTTCGAGTCCTGATACCAAACACAAAAATAAGTAGTTTAAAATCATCAGATATATGTTTCTGTTGAATACAAAGTAATACAGTCTAAATTCATTTGTCCTCATCTGCGGATTGGTCTTAATAGATGTCATCAAATATTTGAAATTTCATGTTCAACCCAAGTCAGTATTAGAAGCTTTAAAAGTAGGACAATTTAAAAAAGGGCCCAATAGAGGTCGATATATAAAGTATCAACAACGTCTTAGAAATGTTTAAAATTGCAAGGGGAATTTATCGAAACCATATACTGTTTTGGTCCACACAGATGTATTAAATGAAGTAAAAGTACTTGAACAATTACTGATTGAAAAACAGAAACTTAATTGAGAACTGACTTCATAACAAAAATGAAATTGTAAAATATCTTTATGAGTAGTATCAGTCAAAGATAGCGTTTACAAGCTGCATTGCATGGCTAAAAGTTCAAAATACTACATAACTATTTACAATCTTGTACGGAACTATTTAACCAATTTATATTCAATAATCGAGAAAGCAATTTTCTACTTTGGATGCTAAACGGCCATATTCAATATCGTACCTTTGGTGATTCCTTTACAGCTTCCCCTCCAGTAGAATGTTCCGAGTTTGAACTGGGATGAGAAGAACTAGCGAAGTCAAAACTTATGCTGTCTCGGAACTTTCGTAGTCCAGAAGCCACGTTCAGACCGAACACACCAGAAAACCAGGGAGGGGATTTCCCCCCGTGAGATGATGACTTTAAATTGTGACGACGAGCAAAATCAGCTCTCACCTAATCAAAATTAGAAGCATTATTACATTATTAGAATTATTTGCACTGAGAATAAAATATTCCTCTCGTAGGATGAATCATTCATATTTTTGCATTTCTGAATTACGTTACTTCACTTTGTACTTTAGTTAATTAACTGAGGTATACCGAATATATGTAGACGTACTTCAATGTTATTGACTTTTAGCTCATAATGACATTATGGGTTTTTTATCTCTATTTTCCGCTCCCGAATTAAATAACCTATGCTTCGTACTACCCGAAAACAATACAAAACCGGACATTCATTAAATGATTTCCCATCGTATCCAAAATTATATATCAGATAGAGTAATTCGAAGGCAGATTACTTCAGAAAATAAATTGGCATTGGAATACGCAATACACCAAAACAATTTTTTAAAATTAAGAGCAACATGTTGTCATGTTCCAATTTTTAAATTTTATACATTTTAGCATTTTGATAGTAAAAATATTCTTCATTGTTGGACGAAAATGTTTGGAGTGTTGCTACATATTTGTTAGGGACAGGATAGGATAGGATTTACATATTTATCCCCGGGGAGACCGCTTAATCATATGGAAAACTACGATGGTGGAGGAATCCGTAACCCACCAGCGGTAACGTGAACCACCCTACGGCAGGGGTCACCAAACTTTTTTGACCGCGGGCCGGGTATGACTCAAACTGTGTTGAAACGGGCCGGACAAATATTTTTGTCAATGTAATACAATAAATTCACAAAAGTTGGGAAATTCATTCAATTTATTCAACAATATGTATTCTACATTTCTGAAGACTTGGAATATTAAATTCTATCTATATCGCAGAATATAGATCGAGAACATCCTAGGAGAACATATATACAAGATTTCTATATCTAGACAACTATCCTGAGTTTAGCTGTTATCAAAACGTTGCAGTCATGGATTAGGAATGTTACAAAATCCGCCTTTTCGCGCCAAAAAATGTACGCATCACGTACCATACGTACGTAAGTGCCGTTACGCCGTGTCGGAATACTGCTCATAAAAAACGACTGCGGACTGCCTGCTGTAGCATTGAATTCCAAGAAATATTGACATAATTAGATAAAATAAACAACTATTATCTGGTATTTGATTTTATAAATTCCCCAACATTCGGAGCTTTTAAAAATTACGCTCAAGTTATACGTAGTGCAAACTAATGATATTGTCCATGGGCACCAATAAAATTTATGTCGACGTGTGTATTTCTTTCCTAACTTGATACTTACCAATTTTTATGAAGTTTGTACTATCAGAACATTGTTAATTATTACCCCCAATGAATCACTGTCAAACTGTCATGCACAACTCCAGCGTTTATTTGCACGATCTTTCGGCGGTGTCAAGACCGTTGCCAGAATAAAATCCTGAAATAGTCTCAATATTCCATAGTGACGCAATCGAAAGGTTAGTGATTGATATATATGTACATTCATATTTATTACAGTTCTTATCAAAAAAGTAATAGAATCTTTATGGAAAAAATTGGCCTGTCGGGCGGTTCTAAAATTCCGATATCTCCGTAAACTTGGTATTGTTTTCCTTTTCACTCAGATCTATCCAATGACGCAGTTTTTATTTAAATCGGATGAACTTTAATTTTTTTGTAACATACCTACATGAATATCCGCATTTAGGCAGTACAAAAGTTAGTGTGACTTGTGAAATTGGAGCAGTACGCGAGGGATTACAGTTACTGTTAGCGCGACGTGCACATTCGGCATTAATTTCAGCACAAGAAACGTAAACAGTTTTGCCCCACGAGTGCATCTTTCACAGAAACGTTGCGTACCCGGTAGAGAATTTTAGCCTATTTTGTCACAGCTATTTCTACACTAATTTTTCATTACTACTATTAAAACTACAATCCCTAAGGAGGCAAATGATGATTGACTTATTTGATTCATACTTAAATTTCCCAAACCCAACCAAAAACTAACGAATAGCATTCAAAATCGCAAAAACGAATTATTGTTTACAACCACGACTGAAAATCTGTCAGGGTGACAAAAGTCTCCGAGCGGATGCGGAAAAGAACGACGATGCTCGGGAAAATTTCTCTTGGAAAAAAATTTCGCTATTTTTTACGTGTTATTGCGGGCCGGATAAAATGACGCAGCGGGCCGGATCCGGCCCGCGGGCCGTAGTTTGGTGACCCCTGCCCTACGGCGTCGGGGAGTCCAGCAATCCCCTCACACATAATTGAAATATAATGAAAACGAATTTAAAATATATTTACCTCTGAATTACATAAGCAGTGGAAAACAAATAAAAAGAATCCTTGGAGAGAGTTCGTCGTCGCAAAAAGGTACTGGAACAGTAAAGTATCATGGCTCAGAGACAAGAGGCCAAATAACCACGTCGTACCAAGAAGTGGAGACAGAAAGATACTCCCTTTTACCGCGTTTCTGGATGTAATGGGGAACAAGATTAACAATTTACAAAAGTATGTCGCAGAAAATTTATTTTTGTTCTATGATAGTAGTCAAATTAGCCTATTTATCAGATGACAAAAAGCCTCAAATTTTCCCGTTTGAGTCATTAATACAATAAATTTGAATATTGAAATTATCATAAATCTCAACATTCAAAAATATTTGTTTATTTAATCAATCAACGTTATTGGACACGAAATGGACATAACGATCGTTTCTATAATATGTTGTTGTTCTTGTTCTTGTTGAACCAATTGCTTTGAAATTTTCAGTGGGTAAAGGTAAAAATTTTCTTCAGAAGGCTATTATTTTTTTTGTGTGTGCTATGACGTCATCAAAATTATTGCCATTAGGTGGCGCTACGTGTCCATATATTTGAGCGTAGCTCTCCTGTTTAGATTTGAGATCATTTCACAAATTTTTGAAACTCAAGTTTCTAAACTAGGATTATTTAGGATTTAAAAATTCTCGTTTTTCAAGGGACTCACGAATTTGTAAAAAAACACTTGGTATTTAACTGGGTATCATAAAATTTGAATCTCAAAAATTTGAATTGTTTCACCATAAAAGAACATTATTATCTAGTACTGCTCGTGTAGCATCAAATGCATCTTGTTACTCACTTGACTTTGCTGATTCTGACATTATTAGTTTGGTCAGGTTGGATTCCCACAATGACTCGAACAACAGAGACCAGGATAACAAAATTGATAAAGATCACAAGTATTGCAGGCGCAGCAAATGCCCAAATAGAATTGTCAGATGGTGATAACCAGCAGCTGCAAGAAAGTATAAGTTTTTAAACAAATCTCGCGCATTTTAAAAGGGCAGACAACATGACAAAGTGATAGAAACCAATGTCCAAAAGAGATCGTACATTTTAGTTCTTACTTCTGAACTTAGGTGCAGTGCAGTCTGGCATATGGTGTGTTAGTAAATTTCTTTGATATACAGTCAATATCCAATCTTTCAAGGAATTTGATACTTACATTTTATTTGTTCCCAGCTGTACGTTCAAAATTCCCATGGAAATTCCCATGACAATAGCGGGGATTCCCCAACCAGCAAATACATAATACTTCACCCAACGTCGAGCGGAGACGAATACAACAACAACTTGGGAATAAAGAAACAAGCCTGAAAAAAAAATTAGTTTAAATAGGCTATAATGATTCTTCCAAATTAACCGATATCCTTCCCAAAACATTGTTTTTTAATTTAATTCATCTAAATACTCTCCTCTGTGACATATGGAAACACTTTACTGATGCCAGTCAATCCATCAAGTATTTACTAAACTAAGGGTGTTCTGCAAAGGCAATATTACGCGACCTTTATGTCTGTATTTTTGTGAAACGCTCCTTTGTTTATAAGACTTACTCATGTTCACATCTGATTACAACACGTAACGGAACTGGCTACAATCAGGTCCGGTTACCACTCCGTAACGTTCAAAACTATAAAAAATTTTGATATTATTAAATTGCTCAGTTTTATTTCTATCACAATTATCTAAAAATCATCCCAAAGTATATTTTAGCATTCTGTTAAACGTAAACCATTTCTCCTTAGCCATACTATTACCTTCAATCAGCATCCAAGACAAAACTGCCATATTGAAGTAATACAGCAACACTGTAACTAATATACAGCTGTATTGTTGCCCTTGTGCAAGTTCTTCAAACATAAACACTAGATCAGCTGCACCTACTGCAACCCCAAGATTAAAATGAATCTTCATGTTCTCTGTGTGAAATCTGAAACGATGTATATGATGTGATCATCAGTAATCAGTAATTCATTTTTCCATCATACTAAAGTACATATTGTGAACAAACTACACAAAAAGAGTGCTCCGGAGTATGTGTACCAAGATGGCGCACAACCTGAACATAATAAGTGTACCAGGTTAGTTTTCCGGTTGTGCGTCATCTTGGTACACATACTTCCGGTGAGCCCAAAAAAAAGTAAAATGGTACTTCAGGGTGAAGGAAGGCGCGAGACACCAAGACTGATTATCGAGCAGCGGCATACGTAAATGTAAAGATAACAAACATAAAGTTCAATAATTCGAAATGAACCCAAAGTAAAGTAATATAAATAGAACAAGAGAGCATTGCTCTAATATATAGGGACACGAAAGCCAAAACGAAACCGTAATAAATCTTTCACAGCGGTAGTCTGACCAACGGTTCTCTGAAATGCGGATTGGATCGCGGAACCGTCAGAGTGTGTGCAGTTTTTAATTTTGATGACGTCATCACACAAATTCCATAAAGCCCACAGAAATTTTGGAAATAAATAAAAATGTTAGCCTTATAATGTTGAGCCAAACCACTGAAAACTTCAACCAATTGGCCCAGTAGCTAAAGAAAAAAGTGTTTCTTCCAATAACAACAACAAAATGAAGAAGAATACTCAAAAACAGCAGTATAATAATAACAAAACGATACATAGGTCCAGGTCCATTTTGTGTCCAACTATTGAAATCTAAATCTATCTTATCAGATTCTCACCCTAGACACCGATTTTGAATGGCATCGTAAAATAAAGGATTTTTGAATCAGAGTTTCACAATACGTTCCTAACTCTGATTTTGAAGTTACATGTAAACATTTTAAAAAAGGAGAAGTTAACTATAAATTCAAATCCCAGGACAGCAAATTATGTTTTATAATATGTATAATTAGAGTGTTCGATATGTTTCATTTACAGAAAATGGGTTTCCTGGATCTAAAAAAGGATCTATGCTTTTCAATGAAGGTTCGCCGAAGACTTTTAAGCCGGATATTTAAAATATTGGTTTAGAATGATTATATAAATAATAATAAAAACTCCCGAATGTAAAATCATACTTCAACATGATGAAAGCTCCACACATGACTAGGACTCCTCCTAGAGACAGAGCACATCCGATGTATGAAATCCAGCTCAACGCTAAGTTATGTAAAAGATAGGAATCGTCTTCCACACTGGTATCAACCATCTGAACGGAATGAATCTAGTTAATTCAGAAGACTATCGAAGCTATATTTTTATATCATAAATAAATCAATTTCAATCTCAATCTTCCATTTTTAAATGAACACAAATTCCTATTCGAATGATATTGTGTGAGACGAAGTAAGATAGATCACGAGTTGAAAAGACTATAAAGCATTGTTACTTATCGATTGTAATCGGTAAGTATGTTGATAGGTATATGTCTGTCTGTCTGTTTGTCTGTTAGATGTACGCGATATCACACGAAAGCAAGTTTGAATCTGCTCCAGATTTTGCATGTGCATTCATCTTATTTCGGACCAGGAGCCTATTAATTTTGGGCGAATTATGTCGTATAATTAGCGAGTTATTAATTAATTAGTGATTGGACACAATGTGTCACTATGGAGTAAGAGCGCTGTTTTGGGGGTCCCCTAACTTTCGATTGATAAGTCTTCGGTCTCCGACCGATATTCTCGTTTTATATTTCGTCTATATTTTATCAACATATGTTTGAGAAAGTAACTATCAGTAGAGGTTACGCGAGACTTACTCCCAATTCTTCCCCAATGCCTTAGCGCTGGTGAATCCGTACGCGTATAATGCAAATGCTGTAGCAGGAATGAACATGACCATGCTATGCAATTCAACAGTCCTGCTGCACACTGAGACAAAGATATTTCTGTAATGTTTCGCCTGATTAAAATCAGACTTCCTCAGACAAACAGTTTATAGGACTCTTGAATTGCATAGAATCTGAAGTGATGGGAATGTGGTAAAAAATCGTCCAACACAAACAAGCTCTGTTATTCACCTTCAGAAGAACCGCAAAGCTAGTCAAATGAACGCATTTACAGATGGTATGAGTTTCATTCGTCAATTCTAGCTCGCATCCTTCTTTCGACCAGCCACCAGGTGACGAACCATCTCTGAAATTAAAAAAGCAGATGTTAAAAATTTCAATGCTTAATTTTTATTCAATAATTTAGCAGATGCCAGTATTGACTAAAATAGCCAGTATTGACTAAAAGTATTTACTGGTGTCTGTATTTAAGATTATTTGTAATAAAAAGGCAATGCTAAAATATATGGACACAAATACCAAAACAAAGTATTACAGGTATCCAATCTTTCGCAGTACTGGTACTATAGGCTTCTGGATTTGGAATGGACACCATATCGCAACGAACGCAAACACAATAAACTGAGAACGTTATTTTTAATTTTGATGACCTCATCAAACACAAAAAGCGAATTTTAGACCCCACAGAAACTTTTGAAATAAACAAAGGTAACGACAACAACAATCTTTAATAACTAAAAATTCCAAAGAAATTGGTTGAGGTAATTGAAAAAAAGACGATCCTTTCACAACAAGGACAACATAAAAAAGAACATTAAAGATACCAACAACAACAACAATATTACAAAACTATCCATAAGTTCATGTTGTGTCCAATAAAAAACAGTTGCTTTATTCATCTTCCCATTTAACACATTACTCTATATAGACAAAAACTACTATTTACCCTTCTTCCCAATATACACAATGCAGAGACTCTTCTATCGTATTAGGTGCGGTCGTTCCTTCAATTGGTGAGCCCGAAGAATTATCAGCATTTTCCGGGGATGTCGTGCTTTCTGTAACCGCCAGATCCTCCCCATTTTCTCCGCCGTGGGTGAAAAATAATAACTACGGGATCGTCTTTGAAAACGTGCTTTGCCGGTTTGGGATGAACACTAGTGGTCAGTACAGCGCTATTCACACGGTGCGTTGTTCCTTTTCTGGGATATTTTCTAAATTAAAAATAATACAAGTTCAATATATATTGTAAAGACAAAATATAATAGATAAGCAAATAATATATAGGCAATAATACGGCCATAGCGTAGACTCAAATGCTCTTTGAATTTAGGGATTCCTGGTGACTCCTGATAGGAGTGCTACTTTTTGGATAGAACACTTTTGATCAGGTGGCTAGCAAATATTCAATTTCGTATGAGTGAAATATATCAAAAGAAGCTAGTTTGATCTGGCCCTTTGAATGTGATTGCAGTTTCAGTTTAACAACAAACGGGCATCGTTCCAAACTGAAATCTGTCACCTGCCTTTGACATTAGTCCATGGATAATGGATTTTTTTCACTGCTAATGCACGGCGAAATTAATTCTATATAAAAAATAAGATCATCTGTGATAAATAGCTTACACGTCAGCATCACGTGATGGTATGACGTCACTTAAGCCTTTGTATCTGACATGCGTCACAACTGATCTGTTCCGTAATGCACTCCTTGGAACCATGATGATATCACCAGCGAGTACGTCATCTCTTTGTTGTGGCGAAACTAAAACATAAAAAAGAGAATCGAAGCATGTTTCAATATGCATATCGTCAGATATCAGTGGCTCCCACCCCGCACAGGGCCTTGTAGCGAAAGACGTCAACAATTGTTGTATAGTAATACCTATGCCTCCTAATGAATCTGTTATGGTTACAATGATTTTAAAAATTCTTTTCTGAAATAAAATCCGGTTACCCAGGTAAGATGAAGCCTTGGAGCAAAAACTGGGGATAGCCGGCGTCAGTATTTTTCTTATATGTATCAACACTGGTTTTAGCAGTAATTTTCTTCCTATTTTATGTTTTGTTAGTATCTCTGGACTTTTATGTAAGCGTTATTCATATCGTTTCGTGTATATTTCGTTATGAGTGATGGCAGATGGGTAAGTTGAGAGAAAGAAAATTATTACAGTCATTTTTAGTGTCAAGATAATAGAAGGATGAAAGAGATAATATAAGTTTTCACAATGAGTCTTGTTTACAAGGGCATTCTGAAACCAAATATTAAACGAGTCTTTCTCACCAGTAGTTACGACTCGCCCTTCAACATTTTTCTTTTGGGTTGTTTTCGACGGAAAGATATACATAGTATCTGTGTCGATTCCAAACGTCCCCTTGTCGGATTCTTCGTCTCCTTTTTTGTCCGTTTTTGTTTCAGTTTTTTTGAGAGATGCCATCAACAAAGCCTTCGAAATTGCTGGATTGATTACAGGAAATTCGACAATGTCCATCCACATTCCTGAAAATAATTTCAGTTTCATGTTCTCAATCATCTAGTGTAGTGGTTTACGATTGTAAACAAAAATTTGAAGAAAATCTCTTTTTTCGAAATGTCAGCTGATTCACTGCGCCTAGCACGTCGTGTTAACTTGCGACTATATTTTAACACATGTACTTTAATAATTGAAGGGCAGAAATATATGTACATGAGGTGAATATTGATTTTATGAGTACTTCCCCACGGTTCGTTCACGATATGGTACTCAAAACTAATTTTCGAAATTCCATAAAGTGGTACATTTATTTTTATAATTGTTTCAGAACAACGGACCCATAATGTACGGAAAGGTAGGAAAAATATAAAATAGGCTTCGTGAACGTGATTGGTTCAGTATCTAATGAGAAAGCGATAATCCTTTTCAGAAATAAAACACAGAAATCACGACAATAGCAGCATAATGAACAACATCAGCTTAGTAAAACGATTCATAAGTCCAAAAATGTCCTGGTACATTAGCAGAATATTAATATATTCGATATCAAAACGTAAAAAAAATTGTTATCGGTTGCCGAATATACAAAACTCCTACCTATGTTTTCGGATTCCGCTACTATTGAAGTTGAATTGTCGTAAAATAAAAGTCTCTCGCTGACGTCACGTGTGACCACTTCAGATGACGTCACTATACCAGCGATTCCGGTGACATTTGGGTCCTTGTAAAATGAAATATGAAATTATATAATACAACTAACTATACTACTATATAAAATTAAAATTGATTGCTTTAATGTTTTAGAACAGTCGGAAACGTGTTTATCAGTCAATCTATTATGACGTCACGGATTCGGGAGAATTGTTCCTTATACATCGATTTTGTTATCATTCCATGAGTCAAAGATCAAAAATAGGTATCTAATGTGACCGACGTATGTTAACTTTTGTTATAATTTTGTTTCGGTTACTTCAATGGAACATTATTCCTTTTTTATAAACAGCAAGTCCTTATGCATTTTTTTATATATCCTCAATAACATGGCTATAGACGAGCGAACTCTAATAAACTGAAACGTACTTTTGTGGGAGCATTGGAATCTTTTTCGTTCGGCATCACCAATAACTAATGCAGTAGACAGCTAAATTTTTTGTTCATGGGGTATCATTATGTTTGATTTACTTCTTTTATATATCAAACTAATTACGACGAATTTAGCAGATTCAAACTTCGGGGGAATTTGTGAAAACCACTGGAGTGAACTTTCCAAATACTTGTCGTAATATGACACGTCAAGCTTGAGTTAGTTCAGTTAGAGCTGTCAGAGGAATAGCGCGATTCGATATTCAGAATTCGAAATAGAATAGAAATTCGATATGATACATGAAGATACATTGAGCTTTAGAAATGACCAGGAAATGGAATAATTTCACAACAAGAAGTGTTACACTATACGTGTTTTGTTCGAAATTCATTTCATTGCTGCTCAAGTGCGGATGACATAGAATGATCGCTAAGTTTTCAAGTCTAGAGGAAAAGATAGTGTATGACGTACTGCTCTTGTTACAATCGTATTTAAGTAAAGTATATACCAGCAACAAATAAAATTATCCGAATTACCCAGTATCCATGAATAATCAATGTGCTTTCGAGTATCCACGACCTTAGAAAGTGTCTGAAGTGATGCCGTGATGCTCATGTCGCATTGGTATTTCAGTGTGGATTATTAAATAGGAATAAACGAGACCGAAGACTTATCGATCAAAACTGCGGTTTTAATTCATGACTCTATAGTGACACCGCGTGTCCCAACACTAATGAATTAATAACCCGCTAATCATACGACATATTTCATCCAAAATTAATAGGCTTCTGGTCTGAGATATGATGAATGCACATGCAAGAGCAAATTCAACCTTGCCTCCTTGAGATATTGCGTTCATCTAACTGACAGACATACAGACAGACAAATACCTATCAACATACTGATCTTAAGATCGATAAGTAACAAATTATCCTGGATTAGAACTGTATTACTCACTCTTTGCAAGGATTTCCATGATTGCTTGTGCGTCGGTTTCATCATTGAATCACTGACGTTAACAAGTACTTTGGCAAAATTTTCACTGATTTTAGCGGTTGCATTGACTATCGGATTCAGATTCACTACAAGCTGTAAAAGGTTTTTTGAAAATAGCTAAGTATGGCGCTGCGTAATTGAGGATTAACCAACACTTGGCAGTATTGTTTTGTTCGGCTCACATACTCTAAGACACAGCAATGCCTCAATTAGGTGAAGTCGCTAAAAATTACGGAACGAAATTTATATGCAGCTGTGAAATCTAAGTCTGTTTTTGGACCCATTTTTGTTTCTGCGGGCCCAACATTTTGGTATCGAATTTTCTGGTTATCTGAATTCAACATTCGAGATTAGTTTTCTATTTGGAGCTAAGATGAATTCCAAATTTCAGTTACCCGAACCCAATGATTGTTTTTTTGCGTATCCAAGAATAGTATTTAATGCTTTTATTTCATATTTTGAGTAATATGAAATTCTTTTTCGAACCCAAAATCTAAATTTTATCTCATGGTATCATATGCTACTTAAGAAAATGTTCATCTCGTGGAAAACGAAGGCCTATAAGATGCTGAATCACGCGATAGACGATGGCTTCACTCCCGGTTACCAACCTACCTCCATCATTTGACTCATGAGATCCAACTCTCCAGGTGATACCGGAAATTCTTTTCCACTCCCATCGTCTTCCGGTTCAGAGTTCAACGAGTTACCAAAATCAGAAAGTACCTCGGTCGCTTCATCAACGCTAATTTCTGTAAGATTTTGTATACGATGCATCTGTACATAAAAAACAGCAAAATATTGTGTCCGCTAGGTGTCAATAAAGAATCGCTTGAATGGTATTTCAAAGGCTACGCTTGAGTGGAATGGAGTACCAAGATTTTTATATTTATCCCAGGCAAGAAGGGCTTAATCATATGACACACTGCGGGCTCATGTCGGCTTACTAGCCCAGGTCAAGTGAGGAAATAGCTGGTAATTGTTTCAAATGGTGGCAAAAGCCGTAACTGACCTGGAGATGGCGGAAGCCGTAGGCTAACTGACCCAACCTGCAAACCTGCGTCGAAGAGTACAGCAATTTTCTCGCACATAGTTACTCCTACATGGAATTCAAACTTGCTGAGCGGTGTATCAAACAAGTTTGTGAAAATAGGTTTTGGACGGTTATACGGTCCCGATCGCTAACTGAATACCCTCATCAGTAGAGTGGAGCATTTTGGCTACCATATTTAATTTTCCAATGTACACTACATCAAGCATAATGGGTACTCCCGTAAGGTGTGTACCAGGTTGGGGTTTGACCATAATTTTATTCCGATTTTCCTTATTTCAATTTTATTACTATTTCGGGGACTGTCTGTGTTAGCCAAGTGAATATACCCCCTGCCCATAGGTTTCAGTCCCTTTACACAACTTGATGTAGAGTAGGCGCACAAAATTAGTTACCTCCATATTGGTACAAACACTACTGGAGCGCCGTATAATATATGATAAAACAAAGAAATAATTAAACCTTACCTTGTGTTCTAAAATCTTATATTCCAAGGTTTTTCGTTCATAATATCCCCAATTCGGGTAGACGCCAGCTTCGGTTAGGGGAGCAGTCGGCGTTCCGTACTTTCCAGAAGGCGCGTCTTCCCGTGCGTTCTCGTACGTTCCACATCCTGGTTTGCTCTTACGAAAACTGAAACTTTTGCAATAGATTCTCGTCTCGTCTACGCAATGTTTGGCGCACTCTTCCACGTCATTTGTTTGCAACCAGAAGTTATATTCAGCTAAAAAGAAAGGATCATATTTTAAAAATACGGAATTCGAACCAGTTTTGTTTATTTTTGTTGTAAACCTTTTTCGAAGGATACCAAAATATTTGATGTTTTGTTTCAATAATCTCTCGAATGAAATGAAATCAAAATGAACTACAATTTTCGCATGTATCATCTATTTTTCTAGTTTTCTTCTATATGAAAACGTAAAGCGAACATTTTAAAAAATTCCAATTCATCCACATTCAATTATGAGCTAAAATGATGTCACATTTTTGCACGAAAGACGTTTGATGGTGTAGTTACACCAAGAGACAGCATAAATTCATTTGTTTATTTGAACTACAGACAAACTACGGATTTGTAACTCGAAAATGATGTTATTTAAGAAGGGAGTATCATATATTTATTGGACACGTTTAGTGGACATAACGATCGTTTTGTTGTTCTTTGACACGTTTTGAAGAAATCGCTTTTCTCTTTTACTACTGGACCAATTGCTTTGAAATTTAAAGTGGTTAAAAATAAAAATTTTCTAGAGAAAACTATTACTTTTTTTTTTTGCTATGACGTCATCAAATTATTGCCATTAGGTGGCGCTACGTTTTCATATATTTGAGCATAGCTCTCTTGTTGTAAAGATGAAATTAATTTTGATATTGCAATTATTTATGATCATAATACTCACACATTCTCATTCCAGGAATGTAGATGAAGTCGCCCAGAACTGAAAACAGAATTATAGATCAGTTCGAGTTAGATACTTTGATGAGTTCACTATTTATTTATTTCATTTTAGCGTGTTTTGATTTCCACAAAACAAGGTCTTGAACAGTAGATGGCACTCTAAAGATTAACCGACTTTATATATATATATATATATATATACAGTACTGAGTTTTAACCGGTTCTCACGGAATTTTATGAGATCAGCGAACCGGTTAGAATTACTGGTTTATTTGCCTAAGAAATATAACTTTTTGTAACAGAACCGGCTGAAAATTATGACTTTTGTGATGGAACCGGCCGACAAAAAATTTGAATCCCACCACTGTATATATATATAGGGTGTCTATGAAGTCTTAAAATTTTTTAAAATTGCAAAGGGATTTATCGATACCATACATTGTTTTTGCCCCACAGACGCCTTGAATTAAAAGAAAACACTTACAAAAATACTGATTAAAAAACAACAAACATGATCAAGATATATTGAAAACTGACTTCGCAACAAAATTGAAATTGTAAAGGGATTTATGGACACCCTGGTATATTTTATATATCCCCCTGGCATTGCCTCAAGTGAATTAGGTTCTCAAACAAAAGAATATTCCTGTGATCGGAAAGTAAAGAATCATTCTACTCAAATTGTGTCATTTTGAGTGGAAATTGTTCTGGCTGCTCGGCGAATTACAGCCAAAATATAGTCGCAAAAACCGAGATTTAACGACAGTTTCTGATGATTTTTACTTTTACCAAGAGAGTCATATGCTTGGATATTTTGAAATTTAATGGCACCTCTAGAGCAGTGGTTCTCAACCACTGATCCACGACAACCTTCCTACCGGTCCGCGCAATATATTCTAATATTATATCTGCATTGCATAATACAAAGCATTGGTGGCCTTTCCTTTTTTTTGTGCGTTATAACTTCTATCGATGCGTAAATCAAACTTGATCAGAGGTTCTGAGCCTATTTCAAGCCCTGAACGCCTGGGTATTTCGATAAAATAAATTATTATTAAATTGAATTGTGTGCTTTTGAATTGCATTTCCTTGTTGTAATTATATTCGTTTTATTATTTTTTGTATGATTTTGAAGGTTCACCAGTCCGAGAAATTAGTTTCAAAATTTTACTATTCCGCAAACTGAAAAAGATTGAGAACCACTGCTTTAAATATGAACAAGTGAGTTGTAAGCGCCAGTAACTTAACAATCAGTAATCAGTAATTTATTTTCCCACCATACTAAAGTACACTTTATGAATAAGCAATACCTAAAAGATGAAAAATGGTCATTCAGGATGAATGGAGGCGCGAGACACCATTATCGAGCAGCGACACCCATGATTTCTAACAGTATTAGATAAATGAAACAATGATAAAAGAAGTTTTCGGCAAAATAGGTCAAGGCGATCTGGATACCCAGAACACGCTAGAGAAACGGATGACGTCTCCGAGCACCGTCTTGTGAGTGATGAACGGGCGTAACAATCACATTATTGCTGATTGGCAAGTAAAGAATGTACATTGTGCAACCTTTGATGCCGACGCAACACGATGCCAAGAGTCAAGAGATTTTTGACTTTGGTGACAACAGGAATAAAACAAAATTGTAAGTAAGTAATTGTAAGTAAGAGCCAAATTTGAAGTCGGGGCTTGGAATGGAATGTCACACCGCGGATGAACTTAAATATAAAGTTTTTATTCTCTTGGGCTTTTAGCATTGGTTACTTAGAAATTAGAACAAAGCATATTGCCAAGTTCTTATCGATATTGAGACCGTGCTTGATATTGCAGATCTGCTCAAATTGGGAGCCGTAATCGGAGTTTAAATTTATGTCATTCGCGGAGTTGGGATTCAGAATAAGTGCCGATTTTAAACTGTTTGTAATCGAATTTAAGTTTTTTAAACACCATAGAACTGGTCGAATGTTACTAATAATCTATTATATTTCCAAGAAATTTTGGAAAACAAACCAATCATTTCAGCTGCCATTATGTTTTTGAAAGAGTTTTAATATCTGTTCTGATAAAAAAACGGCCTAGCAAAAAATACAACCGACTGGTCTAAGCTAGTTAGTAGTCCGTAGAGAAATGGGATATGCCTGGAACTTTTGAAACAAAATGACGAAAAGAAAAGTACAACCGTCATCAATTTTACAAACTCGCCCTGTGCAGCAGTAAAGTTTTACACGCCCTCGGCCATGAGTTGGATACTGAAGTCGGGTGTTTGGGTTTTACCACGAGTTTAGTGCCTAATATTTCAATTCAACACTTCTAAAATGACACCAGGGGACCGAAAAAGGTACTCCCCAAGTATGTGAACCAAGATGACGGGCACCGAAACGTAGTATGTGTACCTGGTTAAGGTTAGGCGATATTTTCTGGTACAAATACTACGGGAGTCACTTGGTCCCCAAACTCGTAATAGCACTGAAATAAGAAAATTGGAATAAAAGGATGGCCTAACCTGCTACACATTCTACGTTCCGTTGTCTGCCTTCTTGGTTCACATACTTCGGGAGTACCCGAAAAAGTTGGTAAATGACTTTTCAAATCTGATGGGCAACTTTGAATTCCAGAATAAAAAGAGAGTGAGTTATCCTTGCTACAAACGAGAACACGGAACCAAGGAGCGCATTTTTCTATAACGTCATCACACAAAAAAACGAGGCAACCATAGAGGCAACAGAAAATTTCTGAAATAAGTGACAGTAATCTAGCGAAACATCCAATCTTCGACTAAATGTTTGGAAGTAAAAAAATTATGAATTCTTTGTTTCCTCCGCCAAAAATAAAACACCGAAGTCAACGCTTAAAATAGGAAAATTAGTAATTTGTTCAGTTAGGATTCGGAATGCAGATTTCGCTGGAAATCCAAATTCCAAATCATATTTTCCCAAATCTCACATTTTTGCATTAGTGCATTAGTAGCACAGGCTTTGTACAAAAGATCCTAAACAAATTCTCAATTTTTCCAAAAATAAAATCGAGAGCCTCACTCAGGGTGTAATAAATTGGGTAGGCAATTGTCAAACCGAGAAAATTCCGAACTTTCAAAAATAAAGTAGCTTATTATATAGCTGTGGTACATGGCTAAGTATAAAAGACGTTGCATAAAAATGAGATATGAACACCCTCAGTATCTCGAAGTCTTTTTCAAAATTAGCAGTTTTTTTACTCTAATTAAGATCTATCGCCATCGTTTCGTGCGGTGTCGTACACACTCTTGAGAGAATCGTAAGGGCACTTGAGCCATTCGCTAAAAAGTTACCAATCAGCGCTTTTATCTAATCCAATACTTACGATTTTCTAAAGGGCTTTTCGCTACCACAGATCATTCCCGCCAATCAAAGAAATGGACGATTGTTGCGTAAGGTTCCTACTTTATTACGTAGAAAATGATATTTACACAGCCGTGGTTTCTCTTTGTTAGGTCATCAGTATGTCACAATCAATCTATCTCACATTTGTTATGCTGTCACAATGAGTCACTACTTTGACATTTTGTTTTTCATCTTGTGAGGATTGTTTATATTTTTACGAAATTTGACCTTTCTGGACGATGCTCCCAGTTCACATTAAAATCTCCCTTAGTATGATTTAATTTACGAGTGAATAAAAATGGACGCTGAGCTACCAGACAACAAAGTTCAAAAGCTGGAGTGCTCGGAGCAACATTTACAGTCAGGCACATCTTGCATGTTTTTTGTTGTAAATTGTATAAACTATAAATTAAAGTGAAACAAGTTTAATTTTATTTAAACACTATACACATAATAATATGAACTCTCGTATTTGAATTTAAAATTCCTGAACTCTACTGGCGGAAACCTACGACGGCAACTTTTCCAGGTGGTACAATTCTTAAGATTTGCGAATTCAACTAACAAAATACTGTAATAACGGAATTGTACACAGACTAATTTCAATTCTTTGTCTGTGATGTTTTAGCGTGATGTTTTAGCGTGCAAAACTGTAATAATTAAATTTTAAAAAACGGAAGACCGAGTTATCTCATCCTCTACCGGCACACTAACCACATTGTCAACTGTCCTGGCCCCGGGAACTATTCGTTTACTTTTTAAAATACGGAATATTTTTTAAATACAAAGCAGCAAATACTTCTGACTCATTAAACAAAGTAATTTTAGTTTACATAGGAACATTAGTCGGTAAGTAACAATGTGTTTTTTTGTTTTTATTTTCATAAATTCGTCGTGGGGCTCCGTAAATAATAGTCGATCTCTTCACGCGCTCCATAACACCATAAGTTTGAGAACTCCTAATCTACAATATTGTCAGTAAGTTGGCCAAGACAAGTAAATCGATCAGGTATTGCCACAGTTTATCGAGACATTTATATTGACACTCATTTGACATGGAAATTCACTCATCTGAAGGTTTGGTCATTTCTTGGATGAAAAGAGCCATTAATGAATTAGGCTGAGATTGAAGAAGATTTTGTGCCATTTTCCAAATCAATCTACATTCAAATTATTGCTTATTTTGAGTCTTGCACGAAGCTATCCCGTCAGCAGTTATACCAGACCCACGCGGATACTCATTAATGTCATTATACCTTTAAGTTCATCGCTTTGACCCTTGCCTAGCCCTGGAAACCGGAAGTTGCTTACGTTGCGTTTGTTCAATACGAAAACTTTCATAAAAGCTAATTTATTAATAATGCAACTCACCATTTGTGTCTTCTACTGCTTCCGCGAACGATAAATCCGGACAGACGATCACGATGAATATCTGAATAACAAGAGAATAGATGATTGACTGAATTCAGCGTTGCCTAACCAGGAAGAAATTTGTTCCTAGAAAGGAATTTAGTTGTTTACGGGAGGAAATGCATAAATATTAGTTTGTATTCGGATAGTTTTACTAATATCGTTCAGTTATTATTATAGTAGTAACTAAATCAGTACGGTAAATGCAATTCAAACCGTTCGAAAGCCAGAGTTACAGGTAACACTAACTATGCATAGTGACTAATGAGAGTGAAAAAAAGAGAGAAAAAAGAGGCAATTGGAGAAAATATCTAAAAAGGTTGGGAACTATTACCTTAAGATAGCAATTCCCAATCGGGGGCCCATGGCCACCCAAGGGCGCCACAATGCTAGGCGCAAAATTGAATTATTTTGTTGTTGTTTTTCACTAGAAAAAAACGTCTTCCTAGTTTATTTACTCGTTAAGGGTATTTCGCATGGTGTTTTTGCTTTGTTAAGCATGAATTGTTTGAACATAATAGTATTTGGAATCTAACAATCGAATTAACATTATAAATACCACTGGAATAACAAAACATGTCCTATTTTAAACTGGCATTATTTTCGAGAATGGTTTTCATACATGCAAACATTTCAAAACGTGGTTTAAAATGATATTTGAGAACGAAAGATGAACAAAAATTCATTTCATCCCGACCAATATCGAGGCCTGCGTCGTCTGAACAACTCGAGTTATTTTATTTAACACTCAGGCACCGTTAAAAATGAGCTATAGAATTTTTCCTTCCCATGGTGCCGTAAGCACTTGCTTATTTTGTTTCATAAATTTGAATGTTCGGTTTATTTATTTCAGGTTTATTTTTATTTTTTTGAATATTAATATCATACTCTTACGTGCAATGACACAAACCCCGAGTCCTTTTTTAGCGAGGACTTTAAAAATAAGAAAAAAAGACTGAAATCCCAAATTATATGGAACTGTAAACTTGTCAAATTATATGAAACCCATGAGAGAAGCAATAACAGAGTGTTTGCGAATTGCAGAACCTATACTAGTAAGAATGTAACTTTTGGGTACAATCATACGCTAAATTCAAGTGTTGTATGATTTCCGTAGAATTTGTTAATAAATGTATGGATTTTCATTGTTTTGGTTTCACCCTGCATTTTCACTTGAAATGAATTTTTTTCTAATTTTCAATCTGTAGAAAGCTGTATCGAAAATTGTATTACCTAATTGTTAACCATAAACATAGGTTTCTTACCATGATCGGGAGCCATTTCTTGTCGGTTTTACGTCCAGATTCCATTCAGGCACGGTTCAATGATTAGAATATGACGTCAGAAGTAATGATAATTCTACATGACTTCAATTTAGATTTTGAGCATTATTTTATCAATATCTGATGCAAAAAAATCAGTTTGCTATCAGTAAGGGTTATGTAGTAATATTAACTTTCTTCAGTGCTTTTGCACCAGAGTCAGTGGTGGGATTCAAATTTTTTGTCAGTCGGTTTCATCACGAAAGTCATATTTTTCGGCCGGTTCTGTTACTTGTTTTTTTAGTAATGCTAACCGGTTCGCTGATCTCATTATATTCCGTGAGACGGTTCTATAGAACCGGTGAAAACCGGCTGAATCCCACCACTGGTTGATGGGTATTCTAAGTGTGTTCAGGAAGGTCAGATACAAATAACTTGGTGAAACCGTGGGCCGCACCTTCATTTAACATGATTGTGCTTTCTACTAGTTGCAGGCACAAAAATTTTGGTTATTGATTTTATGACATGCGTTTTTTGCTTCGCACTAGCTAGCTGTTAGGGAATTATAACGTCACAGGCATAGGTGATGAATTGGGGATTGGAGATACTCGCACGTACTATATTAAAACAAATTAAAAACTAGTTCACGGGCCGCGAACCTGTTCTAAGTGATTCAATGTATTTTATAAAGCGTATTATCTGATTAAGACCAGACGACAAGTGTATACATTTCATTTGGGAGGAATTTATGAAGTTTTTTGTGTTAGTAATGACCTCGGATAGAGATGATCATTTGTCGATTGACGCCACCTACAAAATTTAGTGATCAAGCTAATCATTGGGCGAGTCGTTATAATAATAATAATAATAAGTTTAATTTGACTCCGTAATCACTATAAAAGACAATAAAATAAAATAATTGGTAAAGCAAAAAAACCTTGAGTGTGGTTTAAAACGTTCTGATGTTAGATTGAAAGGTGTTGTCGTTCCTGAAATAATTTGAAACAAACCAGCTCCACTCGTCGCGATTTGTATAAAAAAAATCTGCAAGAGAGATTCGCAAGATGAGTCTCATGGAATTTTAATGAGCTCGAATTTCTTAAACAAAAGTCAACTTCTTCTGCTCGATAACCATTAGGCTACTGGTTGCTTATTGCAACTCCCTTCGCGCTGAAATAAATTATTTTTATTTTCGGTAAGAGAAAAAAGTAAACTACTGACTGACTGACTTCCTTGTCTAATATAAATAAATAATACCTATTTGGGTATCACACCTAGTACAACTTCAAAATCTACAATATAGCTTGAAATTCCAAGTTTACTTCACATGCGCACAGTTTCTCAGAACTAAAATTTCCACTGTATCATTCATCGTAAACAATTATAACTAAGTCACCTTCAAAAATTGTGAAACACTTCCAAACCTCACCAGCACTTTTCCTAATTATCCGTGCCAAGTGGAGAGAGAGGCCAACCCAAATTCTTGAAGAAATTTTCAAGTGTCTGTCGCGAACGCCTGTCATCTTTTACCCTTGATATTAATTCTAGCACACTTTTGTCAGTGCAATATTGGGTCTAACGCACATGTTATATATATATATATATTAAAATGTATGCATTTGGGAAATTATGCCGTGAGCTACCCTCGAATGAATGGAAATAACGACCTAATAATACAAAAACTTTAAACCTCAATTTACTACAGAGCATTAAGTGGTATCGGTACTATCGGTAACTAATCATAAAGTCATTTATATTATATATATAGCATAATTTATGTGTTGGTGAGAGTGGACTATTCTTGAATAAATACGAAAACGCATCCGAATATAGACAGGGTGACCCAAAAAATAAAAAACGTAAATTTCCTAATTTCTTTAACGAAGTCGGAGAAAATTTATTCAACACTTAAACTTCTGTTTGTGTATAATTGTACTCGTAAGTTTTAGTGATCTAGGACGCTTAGCGCAAAAGTTATGCTCTCTTAAATATGTTCCAAATGACATAGGTTCGGTCTTTTGGTCACCCTGTGTCCTAGATACCGGAACTAGTCAGCTTGAAATTCAATTTTTTTTTTTACATGCGCACAGATTCTCAACTCTGAAATTTCCACTGTAACATTCAGCGTGAACAATTATAACTAAGTCACCTTCAAAAATTGTGAAACACTTCCAAACCTCGCTAGCACTTTTCCTAATTATCCGTGCCAAGTGGGGAGAGAGGCCAGCCCAAATTCTTGAAGAAATTTTCAAGTGTCTGTCGCGAACGCCTGAAACTACTTGTCCAACGTCGTCAATGGCTCTTACGCTTTTTAGTGTGAATATGTTAATCTATCGACTATTCCAGTGTTAAAAATGAGAAGTGGTCCAATCACGTGCGTTGGAAGGCCATTACATGGACCTTGCCCAGGTGTGGGCAAATTACGGTTCGCGGACGAGTCTGGCCCTCAGAAGAATTTGAACCGACCCACTCGTGCCGACAGAAACTACTACTATAGTCTTTAAGGATATGAATTTGCGTTGGAAATATTGATGGAAAAATTGAAAAGCCTGAATTGATTAGAAAAATTGAATAACCTGCCTTTAAACACAGAAAACGAAAATGCAAATTTATTATTTTCTTCGTATATATGTGTAAATTTCCCAAGTTGTTTTATTAATAAAGCTACCAAATTTATGCCAAGGAAAGAAAAATGGAGTTTGTTAATTTTGCTTTGCCATATATAGACCCTTCGAACTGTGAGTGTTTTGTTTCGTAGTTAGAACATAAAATGTCTATATTCCGTACACAGTCGTCGCTAAAGGAAAAATACAGTCTGGTATTACATTTTGCTAGACTTTTCTCAAATCATATATTGTTTCATATTTAGTCAAGGTAGTAGTTGACTTAGTCTTAGATGGCCGTATCACTCCGTTCTGTCGATACCAAGATAATATTGATTATTGTTTTTTATTTCTTTGATGACTGCGTTTTGCTAGTAGGACTAGACATTTCGAATCGAATATTCGAATAGTAAATTATTCGAATCGGTTCAGAGCAATATTTCGAATCGCCGCCATCTTGTTTTTTTTTCTTACCGCCAATGGTCGACGTGACTTCCTTAATTATTTTTTATCGGAGCCATATTATTTTAATGCAATTATGACATATGACTATTTTTTGTAGTGAGTTATTGATAAAACGTGTTTCTTATTGTGTGTGAACGCTCAGCAATCTGTCTGAGTGATGTATTTTACGTTGCCAGTAATTCATATGTTGAAAGGACCAATTACAATAAAAAAAATCGCATATAAATATATATGCGATATATATATATATAATCGCATATGTATATATCTCTCAGGTATTCGAGATTCGATTCGAAAAAAATATTCGATCCTGAAATCATCAAGTATTCGAAAATACCGCGCCCTATTCGCTACACAAAATAGAAATCCCTCTTCTGTCTGCGTTTCAGAACTTTTTGGCGTCCCCAGATGGTGAACTCATCAAAATATTATATTTATGTCAGTGACTAAATGACCCTGTTAACCGAGGAGAGGCTATGGTTCGCCCGGGATAAATCCTATTCTATATACCTGAAACAAAAAACGAACGTGTTATCGAGATTTGAGAGACAATCTGAATCATCGGTGCGAGCCATTCGTGAAGTGAGATTGGAAATAAACCAGGTAAACATGTCGCGATCTAGCTAAGCTTCATTTGGCTCGGCGGCTTTGTGCATCGTTCTCAGCGTTAGGAATACACTTGCCACCTCATCTCTGAAAACCCTACTTGGGTTCTCATGTTCATATTCCGAGAGGAGGTAGTTATGTGCAAGAAGATTGCTGCACTCATCACCACCGAAGGAGGTGTTGACGTAACCGTCGTTCGTCTTCATACGACACGAAGTCGATGCTTTCTGAAAACAAATAACTGGCTAACTAATCCCGTACAAGGCCTTGACTAGTAACCGATTAACTGACAGTGGTTCGCCATATATTTACGCTTTCTTGTTGACTATCCTCTCCCCCAGAATGAATATGTAGTAATTTCCTATCTTCTTCTATCTTAATCACACAAACGAACTGTATGTCATAGTCTGTTGGATGAAGTCATGCCCGCATATTGCAATGTAACTTCATTACTGAACTATACAAAGAACAAGAACACTGCACAAAGATAGGTAAACTGGGCCCAGGATCAAGAAAGTCAGAGATGCAGAACAAAAACCACTAAATTTAGAACAAAGAGCAACTGGTGAATGTCAAAATGTGCTGGATAAAAACAGATTTAATCGTTATTCTATTTAAATTCATTGACGAGGGCCTACATGATAGATGAACACATTTCTTATTAAATTCAAGGTCCAACCTTTGAGAACATTGAACAAAATTTATGATATGATAAGTTAATCCTAGAATTATTGCATTAAATTTTGTTTGCTTAAGCATCCTAATTGGCCTTTGCCCCCTTAATTGACCTTTGACCCCTTATTCCACAACCATATCCTCTTCTTCATCCTTCTTAGAATCCGATGATTTTGCTTCACTGTCTTGCATTGCTTTGGCAAACCCTTCAACATCTAAAAAGGTTGAGATTATATTTACAGTTACAGTATTTGGAAACTGAGAAAAATAAACAGGATGAAGGGGCTCAGCTGTTGCCACTCTGTGGTGTTAAGAACATGTTTGTCATTAAAACTGTGATGCATATTTATGTGTGAAAAGATTTCTGGAAAGCAGTTAATTTTGCGCGATTCCCTTTCATCCCATGCGGGAATGGGTATGTGCGAGAGGATTGCTGGACTCCACGTCGCCGCAGGGTGGTTAACGTAACCACTGGTCGGTTACAGCTTCCTCCGCCACCAAGTTCATGCATCTGTAAACAAACTATTTCCGACATGAACTAACCAACTGTAACTAAGATGTGGCTGGAGTCGCCTCCGATCTGGATATATGCGCCTAACATCGGCCTGGTGCCAAATTTTATTTTCTACCCTAAAAGTTTTATGTGGATGGTTGTACATTGAGTATGAATTGTGCCTTATAATTCGTACATAGAGGTTGCTTAATTTAATTTGTCTCATCAAATAAAATGATCGCTCAATTTAATGTTGCATATGACAATATATAAAAATTTAATCGCTGCAATTGTACAAAAGCACAGCTGAATGATATGGTGATTTATTTTTATAATTACTGTATATCAATTGAATTTCCCCGACTTTTATTTTTACTTTCTCTCCCAAATCATATATAATGATTCATATCAACCTTGTTGGTTAATTTATGAATGGATAAGCTTTTCTTTGTGCATATTGCTTTCACTTATTTCAATTTTTTATTATTGACTCATTTTTAATCTTGGTGTCGCAGACTTGTGATGACCATTCCTGGTCTTTCGCGACTTCCTGTCAATTGCGATGAAATCCGTTACTGTATTTGAAATGTACTGTAATACTGAATTTGTATTGTGATTTCTTGCACGACGAAATAAACTTATTGTCTATTGTCTATTGTCTATTGAACTTGTAACCGCCGGTGGTTCGACATATGATTAAGGCCTGTTATCATCGTTACCAGAATAAATATGTAAATCCTATCCTAAAAAGAAATTGGAAGCTAAAGACCGAGTATATTTTACAAACACACTAAAAATTGAAAGAAATATTGCGAAAAGGGGGACGGTTGGCTGTTAGCACATTGTAGTGATGAAAACGCGCTTGCCAATAACACGTGAAAAAAGGTACCAGTGATTACTTATCGATTTTAATCGGTAAGTATGTTGATAGGTATTTGTCTGTCTGTATGTCTGTTTGTCTGTTAGATGCATGCGATATCTCACGAAAGCGAGATTGAATCTGCTCCAGATTTTGCATGTGCATTCATATTATCTCGGACCAGAAGCCTATTGAATTTGGGCGAGTTAATAAATAATTAGTGATGGGACACACAGGTGTCACTATGGAGTAAGAGCACTGTTTTGGGGGATCCCCTAACTTTCGATCGATAAGTCTTCGGTGTCTGACCGATATTCTCGTTTGTTATTTGGGCCTAATTATATTGTAGTTTAAAATCTCGATTGGAATATCAACCCTCAACACACAACCAAATGTGTAGTAACTTCATGCTATAACTATTTGAGGTGCTCCCGAAGTATGCGAACCAAGATGGCGGACAACGGAACGTAACATGGGTAACAGGATTAGGCGATAATTTTTTTCCAATTTTCCTTATTTTAGTCCTATTATCAGTTCGAAGACTAGCCAAGAGCCTCCCGTAGTATTTATACCTAAAATTATGGCCTAACCCTAACCTGGTTCACATATTACATTCCGATGTCCGCCATCTTGGTTCGCATACTTCGGGAGCCCCCTATTTGATCATTTCTAAACACAGTAATTACTTACTGAGACTGCTTGTCATGAGTAGGGCTGGGCATTTTCGAATACTTTGTGATTTCAGAATCTAATCGAATAATTTTTTCGAATCGAATCTCGAATACTTGAAAATATAAAATTGTAAGCGACTTCATTATAGTAATTGGTCCTCTCAACAAATGAATGACTGAAGACAGAATAAATCACTCAGATAGATTACTAAGCATTCACACACAGAATAACAAACACGTTTTATCAATAACTCACTACAGAAAATATTCATATGTTAGAATTTTGTTGAAAAAATATGACTCCAATGAAAAAAAATTAGGGATTTCACCTAGACTATTAGCGGAAAGATAAAAATAAGATGGAGGCGATTCGAAATTTAGCTCTGAACCGATTCGAATAATTTACTATTCGATTCGAAATGCCCAGCCCTAGTCATGAGTAAGAGCCTTGCTCAAACTTCTTTAGCAGCTTCGTACAATACAGTTTAAAGTAGTCGTAATGGGGATTATATGGGAACCCTATAACTCCCCACGTCCATAAATTTACCCTGGGTGTTAAATATTGTCTCATTGTCTTATGACCTGTTAAGAATGAATTGGATTTACATATTTCTGCAGAGAGAGAGACGAAGAGGGAGGTTGATAAGGCGACTTATCATATGGTGAACTGCAGCCTCTTGTCTAGTTACCATTCCATGTCGCGTATGGGATTAGTTAGTCATTTGTTTTTTGGAAGCATGAACTTGATTACGGAGGAAGCCGTAACAGACCAGCGGATACGTTAACCACCCTACAGCAACGAAGAGTTCAATCCTCTCGCAAATATTTATCATCCACAAGATTCAGAGTAAAGGAAATTAGAGGTGCAATGGCAATGGTATTCCTAACACATAGTTTGACGCGTCACACTGCCAAATTGTAAAAAAACAAACCTCCTTTAGCTGCCGCATCCAATGCAGTCTGGGGCAATCCAAATTGTTTCAATACAGGACCAAGTTGTCCAGTCGCCAGTGCTTCACTGAATGAAGACATAGCCTGTCTGAATTGTGGTGATTTCACTGTTGCTTTTAACTCATCTGCAGTAGAAGGAATGGATTCTCCTTGAGGTAAGAACGGCTTCAGTCTTTCTTGAACCTGTCAAAAAGAGAATGATATAATGATGACCCTAAAATACGTACAATATTTATAGTGTTACAAAAGAGAAAGTTGAAAACAATAAGCCATGTGTCGAAACTAAATTTAACTACAATCTCAACAAATCCCTTGGGCTATTTTTAGCAAAAACATCAAAATTTTTTTTTTTTTGGTTGTAGCAGCATCAGGAGGGCCGAATTGAAGTACCCGATGGGCTGGATTTGGCCTGTGGGCTGTAGTTTACCCATGTCAGGTATAAATCTTACCTCAGGATTGGCAAGTATTGGAACCATAACATCAGATGTGATCGCCTTCGACAAGTCGACCGGTTCTGGAAAACAAGAGATGTGAAAAATTAGTCGACTTAATCTATTTTTGACGTACAAGCGAAGATGCAATTGTTTGGATTAGAAGTCTCCAATAAGTGCGCCATGTCGATTAAAAGAATTGTCTTAAACTAAGTAAAATATGAATGAATAATTTAAATATTGTGTATATTAATCAATAGTTCCATTTAACCGTTCTATGTTGTTTGCTTCCTGTTATGCAGTGTCTGCTTTTATTGTTACGTAACAACAGAGATGGACACTACTTACAGAAATTTCGTGAGCTGCAGTTTATTCATCTGCTGAACAGAGTTCAGCGAACATGAGTGATTTTTTTAGCATTTTAAAGGAGAATCAAGCAGAGATGAGAAAGAAGGATCTACTTTTTGCCTTTATTCCCTAGGCCTACGTGTCTCCAAACTAAAGTACACATTAACGATCAAATAATAAAGTTTCATTCAAAAACAGCATTTTATTCATATGAGTGCGCCGTTACTTTTTTTCCCTGATAATTTTGTGCCACTTATAAGAGAAGTTTGGGAGCCGCAATTCCAAATAACGAAATGTTTGTTAAGTTGACAAATCAGTACCTTCCATCGCCATTGCCTGTTGTTGAACTCCCATCTGTGATAAGATATTCTGCAGCTGGCTCAGTTGTACTCCAGATGCCGCGGCATCACTGACAGGAGTTGCCGGTGTCGCAGGTGATGGTGTCACTGCCGCTGGAGTTGTTGAACTAGAGATAGTATTGGTAATAGATACATTGATTTTGAATTAGTTATGAGTATTTATTTTCAAACAAGAAGCACTGCGTTAAAAGGTGTGCTACAAGTGTGAGGAGCCAAGCACTACTCCATTACACTGTTGAGAGCCCTAACTTTCTTGGTTCAAATCCTGCTATAAAGTATTCGCGAGAGGCTACATTTTACTCCTTAAATGTATGAATGATTGTGTGCAATAGAATTGAATTGAGAATTGCCTGCCTTACCTATTAAAGATGGTTTGGATCGTTGAAGTTTAAAAAAAGTTTTTAGCCGTCAAGCTCAGTTGACAGTTTATTTTTTTTGATCACCCTGTACAAACCCTTCTCACCTTATCCTATCTGTAGTTACAGACGTAGTAGTAGCAGGCCTTGCAGTTGTTCTAGCAGTTGTCGGTGTGGTGGAGGCCTGAGTCCGGGTTGTTCTGTTGCTCCTACCACCGCTACCCCCACCAGCTGGAAATGGAGGAATTTCTTTGTCAATTGGAATAATAAATTTTTACATCGAGAACTGGGAAAATGTGGTTGAAAATGAAGACATATTAATGTTTTTTTTGTAATAGATAGCCCATGAAATATTCACAGTAAGTATCAAAATACAACTTGAAAATATTATTACCATACTACTCAATTGAGGACAGAATATTCATTCAGGATGGCTAGATTATAATATGGTAAAACACTGCTATGATTCTGTTCAAGTCATTATCAAATATAATGGATAGATAACCACCTTATCATTCCATGAATTGGATACATAAAATTGAATGGAGGAGGAAATGCAACTGACGTTGGGCTATTTCACTCCCCATGGAACATGAAGGAATATACCTCACAAGGGACTCCCGTAGTATTTGTACCTGAAATAATGGCCTAACCTGGTACACATACTATATTCCAGTGTCCGCCATCTTGGTTCACATACTTGACCTGGGGCTACTTCACCAGTCTTGGGACATAAAAGAATGTAACTTACCTCCGCCTGCACCAAGCAGACTGCTGAATCCACCTAAGTTACCCATTCCCCCTCCCGCAGCCATCAGTTGCAGAAGCTGATTGTTGTCCATGTTTTGAAGAAGATCCTGAAATATCAATGAGAAAAACATAGGGAAATATTTTTGCAGGGCAGAGTAGAATAAATGAAAAAATTGATATTTTCCATTAAAATTTTTCTGATTTAAAGGGAGTGAACCAGACTTGCTATGAAAATGATAAACAATAGCACAATGCACCAGCAGAATTATACTTCAATAGCTCTTATTATTTTAATGGTCACCTATGATTTTGGCCACAGATTGACGGGACCATCATTTACTTCTGATTAAGTGCACATGACTTTGCTTTGAGCAACTAATCAATGGAAAGGCACGTCCTCTACAATGTCTAAGCCAAATGATGGAGCTATCTTAAAGATTTTCTTCCTCCTCAGAATGACATTAAATACTATCACTTCATTAACAGAATATTTTGGTTCAAAAACCTTTTAATGAGGGCAAACATTAAAATGAATTGTATTTCACTATCAAGCGTTACACGCATATATAACGCGATGCGTCTTAGACATTATAGCGCCATTGAGTGTGGGACAGATGGGGAACCCATAAAATTATACAACATAGTTCCAAGTGTGCGGATGAAGGTGTCAAGCCTACAGCCACCCTGGTACATGATCTGATAAAAATTCTTTTATGATTCACTTCTAAGTATACTGTATGCCTGGTGCCTCTTTAACGCTTCTGTTTTGTCATTATACTCGACCAGTTATTGTTTCAAATAGAATGAAAATTTAGAAAGATTAAAACCATTTCAAACCTGAAATCCTCCTTGTCCAAGTTGATCAATTCCTGATAGATCTGATCCACCACTGGACTGACCAGGAGTCGGAGGGTTGTTCAAACTATCGTTCACTTTCTTACTGTGCTCTTCATCCTTGTCAGTTTTCGGTTCCTTGAAAAAAAATTAACAGCTCCGGTTAAAAACAAAGTGCAGGAATACGGATGCACTAAAGCAGTGGTTTCAAATTTTTTGACACATTCCTTCCTTCAGTTATTTTGGAATTCTTTATTCCTCCCATACTATGCATAATAACTCTGTCCCCATTATTTGTTCTATGTTAAATGGATCCTTTGAGTATGAAATCTGTTTTATCACCTTTATTAATGGAAATGAGCTAGAGATATATGCAACTCGATTTCTTGCTTTTTCACAATTTGAATAATTTTTAATTAGTGCATGAATGATTATTAACGTTTGGTGTTACAGATCCTGTGAAGAAGGTGACAATTATTTACGAAGCCTCACAATGAATTATAAGAAAACACATTGATACACACTTATTATTGTAATTCATTGCATTTAACGTCTCTGATGTATTTTCTGCTTGTCAAATTTTATTAATGCTTTTTTTGCTTCCTGGACAGTTACAAAATTAGCCAAGTCAGTATTTTAATAAGTAAACGAATAACTCGCGAAGCCCCAACGTTTTTCTCACAGAGCCCCGGGCGGATGGAGCACCTAAACCACCTTGGTTTGCACCAGAGTTACAAAATGGGGTGGTTAAGAAAACCAAACAAAAACTACCTGCATCCAGAAGAAAAACTTTCGTGATGAAGCCTTGAATTTGAGAATGTACACACGTCCAGTCGTACATTGAGAAACTCTTTTAAATTCACAATCATCTGTAAAAATACAATGAATTGAATTGATGGCGTTGAAACTGAAGCTCCAAATAAGCAGTCTATGAGTTATGGGCAGCATAATTGTTTCACATAAATAGAAATTTAAACAGAATGTTCAAATCACCGGATTGGGTGATTGCTGGACACATCATCGCTGTAGTTGGTACTGCTGGGATGTTACAATTTCCTCCAGCCTTGAGTCCCTGAAAGACCCTCACTATTTGTGATTTCAAATGAAATAATTTAAACGATTTCTCTAAGCGGGGAAAATAACTTTTCACAATATGTGATAGGATACTTCAGTACAATTGACTCTAAAGATTTCATGTAATGATTTTTTATACGCAATGCTTATTCACACCTTTCCCATTGAATACAATTCTGTATATGCATCCATTAATAACTAACAATAAGTAAGGCGTGATTTTTGAAAAGATCTCAATGCTTGAAGAAAAAGAGAAATATCAGCGCGATTATCCTAATAAAATAAACAATAAAAAATGACAGTAAAATAACTATTTTTTGACATGTCAATCATAACCCCAACCTGACTACGCCATCCAAAAATTACATCATAGTGCTTGCCAAATATACGTACGATCTCCCGAAATGGCATTGGTGACAACGATAAAGGACTGGCTAATGTCAGCACTCTCTCTCACACGGCGAAAAAACAGAAAAATAGCTGTTTCATTTCAGGTGCTTGTCTGCTCGTCTTGGATGACAGTTCGTACAGTTTGACGGGCTCTACGACTACAATGTCACTGTGACGTAATTTTTGGATGGCATAGTAAAGTGGGTTTAGGATTGATACCAGAAAAAGTTTTCATGCTACGCCCATTAGAAGTACGAAGGTTAAGTACGAAACAGTTTGTTACGTATGAAACTACATGAGACTCGTCATCTTACCAGGGAAAATGATGAGATCATCTTCTACTTTTCCACTTGTTCGATCCTTCCAACAGAAATGAATCAAATTGTCATCAGACTGGTGAACGTAAACAAGACCTTTTCTCTTGTCTGGATTCACCATGGTGCCCTGAAGTTGTTTGTAAAAAAAATTTGTGGTGATCTATAAACTTTTGACTAATTATGTTGTAATAACATACAGACATATTTTCAAGTTTAATCAACATAGTTAGTAAAAAATAGCATTCCAAGGAAAATGATGGTGACGTTTTTAGATTGCACTTCTTTGTAGTTTTTTTGTGCAACCTTATTTTACAGCAGTTTTACCGATATTGAGGGACGACAATGTCCAGGCGACCCCGAAAGGAAAGGGTATTTGTTCATCGACAAGGATAGGATAGGATTTACAGATTTATCCCGGGGGAGAGGAAAGCCGATAGGACGGCTTATCCATATGGCGAACCACGGCCTCTCGTTCGGTTACCATTCCAAGTCGGGTATAGGATTAGTTTTTACTGTATTGTTTGTTTTCGGAAGCATGGACTTGGTGGTGGAGGAAGCCGTAACCGACCAGCGGTTACGTGAACCACCCAACGACGGCGAGGAGTCCAGCAATCCTCTCGCACATAACCATCCCTGCATGGGATTCGAACCTGCGAACCCACGCAGAGTAATTAGAGGTGCGGTGGCGAGCGTATTCCTAACGCTTAGCCCGTTGAGCCACACCGCCGCGCCAAAATGCAGAAATGGGATTCGGTTTGTTGGTTAGTGTCGATATAGAGTGTGTCTCGTAAAGGAGGGGTTGATAATCCCTGATATAATTGATGTGTTTTAATGTGGGGCTATACATCAGTATCGAAGAACTGTGCATACTAAATGACATTTACAGATTTAAAAGAACAGAATTTTTTTTATGCATTGATTGACACACAGTCTACTGAAACTTTGAAGAGCATGACCCAAACTTGGCACTCAAAATTAATAGTAGCCTAGTCTAAACCGTTTTATCCACTTTGAAAGAAAAAAACTAAAACTATTTCACACCTTCATAAACATCTTCCCAGCTCTGAATTCCACCAAATTCTTGGAAGAGGAACGACCTCCTGCAGATGATGTGTTCGCGAATAAAGCCATATCTTTGTTGTCACTTTATATTTTCAAAATTATCGCAAGATTTTAAACAAATATAAAGACCAAAACTCTAACAAAAGTCAAATGAATCGCCAAGAACTGAAGACCGTGTAATCAAAGTTGCTGATTCATGAAGTGATAAATGCTTTTTAATGTTATAGTGAAGTTACGATGCAATAGATGTTTCTCGACCTTTGACCCAAGAAAACTCTTTTACACTTCGCCATTACAAAATTTCTGATTTCTATTTTAGAATTGTGTTCTTAGGAATTATCACGCTTTTCCCTATTTATTTTTTAGTAATATTTTTACACCATACTCTTTATTAAGGAGTCTTCGATGATATTATTTCCTTGCTTCTGTTTTCCATTTTTGGTCAGGGTCCGTGTCCAAAGATTTTTTTTTTATTCAATCAATTAATAAAATTTAAAATTCTTCTTGATGTTGTAATTTTTACATTGAACATGTTATGTTTCAAAAAACTACTTTATCTCTCAAAATCGGAAACTTGCTCTTAATAATTTTTGAATTTAATTGTGTTTTATTATTTGCCAGATATTTTATATACAAATGTAAACTATCACTGTGAAGCTAGCAGCACTTTCAGCCAGAATATTTTTACACATTGAATATGGTTATAGGAATAGGTTCCACGCGAATATAATGTTCACTTATATGTAAATATGAAAATTGAAAATGCTGATCAAAATATAATATTGGCACGAAAATAGATGAAAAATCTTTAAACTAAAATAATACATTAAATTTAATAAGAAAATAGTGTTTAAAAAAAGACTAACTAAGCGAAAAATGAATTTTCAGGCATTCCGCAAATACAAAGTTTCGGAAAATTATCCTTTTTGGAACCTCGATTCCTCGAAAACCGCCAATAAAGGCAGCACCACGACACATTTGGAGAAAAGCAGATACCCTATAAATTCGATTTTTTTATAACAGAACAGTAGCAGCACGTTTTGGCTTGACCATATATATTACCAAACATATCGTGTAATCTAAATTTTAATAACGGCATGGACGTAACAAACTTAAAATTGATTTTGTATTTCAACTAAAATTGCTAGACAATGGATCAAATATAATTTTCTCTTTGTCACACATTAATACTGTACATCTTTTAAACTTGGAATACGTTGCGGGAAGTATAAAACAGCAAAAAAACATTTGCGACTCCTAGTGGATTCTGTCCTGGATTACAAAAAATTATTGTTTTTAAAATGGCGATTTCTCGAAAACCGCCAATAAAGGCAGCACTACGACATATTCGGATAAAAGCACATACATTATAGATTCGATTTTATTATGCCAGAACAGTAGTAGCACGTTTTGACTTGGCCATATATAATACCAAACATAGCGTATATTCCTCGATTTTTAAAACAACGGTACGTAACATATAAAAAAAGGGTTTGTATTTCAACTAAAGTTGCAGGATAATTGATCAAATATCTTTTTCTCTCTGTCGCACATCAATACTGTACGTCTATTAAACTTAGAATAAGTTTCAGAAAGTATAAAGTAATAATAAAAAAAATTTCGCGCACCCGCTTGAATTAGTTTGAGAATTTCGAAAATTATCGTTTTTGGATTGGTGATTTCTCAAAAACCGCCAATAAAGGCAGCATCACGATCACGACACATTCAGAGAAAAGCACATACCTTATGGATTCAATTTTATTATGTCAGAACGGTAGCATCACGTTTTGACTTTGCCATATATAATACCAATCATAGCGTATACTCTTCAATTTTATGAACAATGTGGACGAAACAAATTTAAAAAGGAATTGTATGTCAACTAAATTTGCTGAACAATTGATAGAATATATATTTTTCTCTTCGTCACACATTAATACTGTACGTCTATTAAACTTAGAATGAGTTGCAGAAGAAAAGTATAAAATACCAAAAAAACATTTTACGCCCTCTCGTGGATTCTTTTCAAAATTTCGAAAAATTATTGATTTTGGAAGGGCGATTTCTCGAAAACCGCCAATGAAGGCAGCACTACGACACATTCGGAGAAACGTAGATACCCTATAGATTTGATTTCACTATAACAAAACAGTGACAGCATGTTTTGACTTGGCTATATATAATACCAAAATAGCGTGTATTCTCAATTTTCACAAATGAATACTGTTTATTAAACTAAGAATTAATTGGGAAAGTTTAAAATATAAAAAAAATTCCAGTCCAGTTTTGACTTGACCATATATAATACCAAACATTGCGTATAGTTTTCAATTTTATCAACTATGTATATGTAACATATTTAAAAACGGTTAGGTATTTCAACTAAATTTACTGGATAATTCATCAAACACTTTTCTCTCTTGGTCATACATCAAAACTGTACGTTCATTAAACTTGGAATGAGACGGCGAATCCTAAAATAACAAAAAATGATTTGACGCCCTCTTGTGGATTATTTTCGAAGTTTTCAAAAAATATCGTTTTCAAAAGGGCGATTTCTCAAAAACCGCCAATAAAGGCAGCACTATGTCACATTCGGAGAATATCAGATACCTTATAGATTAGATTTCATTATGTCAGAACAGTAGCAGCACGTTTTGACTTGGTCATATATAATTCCGAACATAGCGTATATTTTCAATTTTATTAACTATGTAGATGTGACATATTTAAAGACGGTTTGGTATTTCAACTAAATTTACTGGAAAATTCATCAAATACTTTCCTCTCTTGGCTATACAACAAAACTGTACATTCATTAAACTTGGAATTAGTGTGCAAATCCTAAAATGCCAAAAAATGATTTGACGCCTTCTTGTGGATCCTTTTCGGAATTTCGAAAAATTATCGTTTTTGAAAGGGCGATTTCTCAAAAACCGCCAATAAAGGCAGCACTATGACACATTCGGAGTAAAGCAGATACCTTATAGATTTGATTTCATTATGTCAGAACAGTAGCAGCACGTTTTGACTTGGCCATATATAATACCAAACATAGCGTGTATTCAAACTTTTATAAACAATGCAGACGTAACATATTTAAAAACTGTTTGGTATTTCAAATAAATTTCCTAGATAATTTATTAAACATCATTTTCTCTTGGACATATATATATACTGTACGTTCATTAAACTTGGAATAAGTTGCGGAAAATATAAAACAACAAAAAAACATTTACGACCTCTAGTGGATTCTTTCCAAAATTTCAACCAATTATCGTTTACAAAATGGCTATTTCTCGAAAACGGCCAATAAAGGCAGCACTGCGACACATTCGGAGGAAATAAGATACCTTATAGATTCGATTTCACTATACCAAACATAAGCAGCATGTTTGACTTGGCCATATATAATGCCAAACATAGCGTGTATTCTCAATTTTATGAAAAATACCGACGTAACAAATTTAAAATGAATTTGTATTTCAGCTAAAGTGACTGGATAATTGATCAAATATATTTTTATCTTTGTTACACATCAATACTGTACGTATATTAAACTTAGAATAAGTTTCAGAAAGTCTAAAATTATATGAAACATTTTCGCACCCTCGTGAACATGTTTTAAAATTTCGAAAATTATCGTTTTTGAAGTGGCGATTAAATTCACTTAATAACGTAATATTCCGTTTTATTACTTTTTCAAACACACACAAACTTGGAATAAGTTGCAAATTGTATAAAACAATGAAAAAATGTCTTACGCCCTATATAAGATTATTTTATTTCCCAAACATGCCGTTTTTGGAGTGACGATGTCTTGAAAACCGCCAATAAAAGAAGCATTTCGACACTTTAGTAGAACAGCAGATACATTGAAGATTCGATTTGACCAAACCAGAACAGTAGCAGCTCGTTTTGATTCGACCATATTTAATACCAAACATAGCGTGTATTCAAAATTTCAAAAAACAATGCAGACATAACATATTTTAAAAGAGTTTTATATTTAAACTAAATTTACTAGATAATTTATCAAACTTCCTTTGTCTTTCTAACACATCAATATTGTACGTTCATTAAAGTTGAAATAAGTTGCGGAAAGTATAAAATATCGAAATATCTTTTTACCCGTCTTGTGGATTATTTTCAAAATTTTGGAAATTATCGTTTTTGGAGTGGCGATTTATCGAAAACTGCCAATGAAGGCAGAACCACGACACATATGGAGAAAATTATATAACTTACATATTCGACTTCACTATACCAGAACAGTAACAGCACGTTTTGACTTGGTCATATATATTACCAAACATAGCGTGTTTTCAAAATTTTACATCAAAATGGACGTAACGAATTTAAAAAGTTTGTATTTCAATTTAATTTGCTAGATAATTGATCAAATATTTTTTTTTACCTTTTCCAGTATTGATGTGTGACTGAGAAAAAATTATATTTGAACAAGTATTCAGTAAATTCGTTTAAAATACGCTTAAAGCTTTATGAATTTTTAACGTTAGCATTATTCAAAAATTGAAGAATTTACTCTATGTTTGATGTTACATATGACCAAATCAAATCGTGCTGCTACTGTTCTGGTTTAGTGGAATCGAATCTTTAATGTATCTTCGATTATTCGATGCCAAAGTGTCATAATGCTGCCTTTATTGGCGGTTTTCAAGAAATCGTCACTCTAAAAGCGTATGTTTGGGAAATAAATAAAAGTATAATGCGTAAGACATTTTTTTATTGTTTTATACAATTTACAACTTATTCTAAGTATAATTAACACACAGTATCGGTGTTGGAAAAAGTAAGATAATGGAATAGGTGAATTCATTTGAAATACCAAACTTTTTGCCTTTATTGGCGGTTTTTGAGAAATCGCTATTTCAAAAACGATCTTTTTTTAAAATTCCAAAAAAATCCACAAGAGGGCGTAAAACCATTTTTTTGTTATTTTAAGATTTGCCACTTATTCCAAGTTTAATGAACGTACAGTTTTGATGTATGATCAAGAGAGAAAAGTATTTGATGAATTATCCAGTAAATTTAGTTGAAATACCAAACCGTTTTTAAATATGTTACATCTACATAGTTATTAAAATTGAGAATTATATGCTATGTTTGGTATCATATATGGCCATGTTAAAACGTGCTGCTACTGTTCTGACATATTAAAATCGAATCTATAGGGTATCTGCTTTTCTCCGAATGTCTCGTAGTGCTGCCTTTATTGGCGGTTTTTGAGAAATCGCTATTTCAAAAACATAATTTTTTGAAAATTTGAAAATAATCTCAACAAGAGGGAATGATTTTTTGTTATTTCATACTCTCCGCAACTCATTCCAAGTTTCATGGACCTACAGTATATATGTATGTCTAAGAGAAAAAGATGTTTGATAAATTATCTAGTAAATTTTGTTGAAAAACCAAACCATTTTTAAAAATGTTACGTCTGCATTGTTTATAAAATTTTGAATACACGCTATGTTTGGTATTATATTTGGACAAGTCAAAATGTGCTGCTACTGTTTTGACATAATGAAATCAAATCTATAAGGTATCTGCTTTTCTCCGAATGTGTCGTAGTGCTGCCTTTTCTGGCGGTTTTTGAGAAATCGCTCTTTCAAAAACGATAATTTTGTGAAATTTGTTGAAGAATCCACATGAGGGCGTAAATTTTTTTTTGGTATTTTAGACTTTCCTCAACTTATTCTAAGTTTAATGAAGTGCATTATTGTTGTGTGACAAAGAGAAAAATATCTTCTTTGATGAACTATCCAGTAAATTTAGTTGAAATACAAAATCAGTTTTAAATTTGTTGTATAAACATTGTGAATAAAATTGAAAATTATACGCTATGTTTAGTATTATATATGGCCAAGTCAAAACGTGCTGCTACTGTTCTGACATAATGAAATCAAATCTATAAGGTATCTGCTTTTCTCCGAATGTGTCGTAGTGCTGCCTTTATTGGCGGTTTTTGAGAAATCGCCCTTTCAAAAACGATATTTTTTTGAAATTCCGAAAAAACTCCACAAGAGGGCGTAAAATCATTTTTTTGTTATTTCAGGATTTGCCACTTATTCCAAGTTTAATGAACGTACAGTTTTGATGTGTGACCAAGAGAGAAAAGTATTTGATGAATTATACAGTAAATGTAGTTGAAATACCAAATCGTTTTTAAATATGTTACATCTACATAGTTAATCAAATTGAAAATTATATGCTATGTTTTGTTTCATATATGGCCAAGTTAAAACGTGCTGCTACTGTTCTGGCATATTAATATCGAATCTATAGGGTATCTGATTTTCTCCGAATGTGTCGTAGTGCTGCCTTTATTGGCGGTTTTTGAGAAATCGCTCTTTCAAAGACGATAATTTTGTGAAATTTGCTAAAGAATCCACATGAGGGCGTAAATTTTTTTTTGGTATTTTAGACTTTCTTCAACTTATTCTAAGTTTAATGAAGTGCATTATTGTTGTGTGACAAAGAGAAAAATATCTTCTTTGATGAACTATCCAGTAAATTTAGTTGAAATACAAAATCAGTTTTAAATTTGTTGTACATACATTGTGCATAAAATTGAAAATTATACCCTATGTTTAGTATTATTTATGGCCAAGTCAAAACATGCTGAGACTGTTCTGACATAATGAAATCGAATCTTTGAGGTTTCTACTTTTTACCAATGGTGTTGCAATGCTGCCTTTATTGGAGGTTTTCATGAAACGACCGTCTTAAACGACGAAAATTCAGTCATTTCAAACAACTCTCAAAATAGTATAAAAAATTTTATGCACTGTAATAGTCGCTTTAGCTTGTTTACTATATATTAACAATACGAGTAGTGTAGTTAATGATTGTTTTGCTTTATTTGCTATTGTAAAACTAATCAAAATATACACTTTCTTTTAAAAATCATTGGGAACATTTAATTTTACGCGTGGGTATTTTCTGCGATTCTGTCAGTCACAATTTCGTGTTTTGCTGCTAGCTTCACAGAGGTATGTAAACTTTGTAATAAAAGGCCTCAATTTTGTCAATTTTTACGCGTGATAAAAAATATCATCAACTGTGAAAAAACTATTGCAACTAAAATGGTAAACTGTCAATCCATAAGAAGAAGTGGAAAACTTTCATAAGTTCGTTTTTTAAAGTGTTATTGTGTCTATATCAGTGTTTCCCAACCCGAGTCCGCGGTCTCAAATGAGTTCGCAGAGCGTTTGAATGAGTCCGCAACGGGCCAGAAATTCAGCCACGTTGCGATTTAAATAGATAGTTTATTTGAATACTCCATAATATACACAAATTTAAAATGGAGAATTCTGGATGGCGAGCAAAACCTTAAAAAAGTTTAAAACATGAGAGATATCAGACGAGGCTTGTGCCAGAAATAATTGAACAAAAGATACTCGAATGTATTGAACTTCCGGGCTGTTATACTTTTGAAACACCTAAGCTTTTGCAGTAATAATGACCAGTATATGCCAGCAGTACGCTGTTAATTGAATGTTTGTTTTGTGATATTGCGATTAACCGAAGATCTTTGGCGTCAAATGTAAACCTTAACGGATTAACGGATAATATTATTTCCAATTCTCAAATATTTTCTACAATATGGTCTATTGATTATCACGAAATGAAACCCTCGACACCATTTACGTTAGAATTTACATAAAATATAAAAAGCAAGTTTAGTAACATAGCATTAATCGAGTCAATAATTACTGGTTACTGAGTATATCTGGGCATATATTCGAACATTCAACTATTAGAATAGAAGTTTACTATTCAAAAATTTGGTAACAGGTGACGCGATAGGTCACTTGCGCTTAATCAGACGATTGGATTTCATGGTGACCGTACATTTGAACACATGTTGTATATCCGCGGATTCAATCTATATGCGGATGCTAAAACCCAAAGCGCGAGTTCTCACAACGGGGAATAATTTTTTTTTTCTGGTTAGTGTCAATGGTGGCAACCCAAATTTTCTAAATTGAAAAGCGTCAATAAAAAATACTAAGAATAAAACGAAGAACACCATAAGTTTTGTTTTATGATGGTCCGCGACCGATTAAAAACGCTTTTTAGACATTGCAAATCGCAAAATTTTGGATGCTACCGTACCTTAGGATTCTTTGCTTTACTGCCTCCACATTGGTACGTACAGTACTGCCGTAGGTGTTGTACGAACAGCTCAGATTTCACAAAAAACGAATCAAAACAAAATATAATCGGGCACTTTACCACGCATTTTAGTGTTCACGGATTGTCATCATATTTTCTGAGTAGTATTGCTTTTATTTCGTCATAACAAAGGCAGATTAAAATGATCACAATAAAATTAATAATAATAAAACCATGGCGATGAATATATATGTAATTTTGATTTACTAATATACTTTAAATATATTTTTAATAAGTACTAAATCAAGTTGTACTTTTTAAAATTTATAGCAGATAGTAGGATTTTTCTATCGGCGATAACAAATTCGCAAGATCGCAAAAAAAATGTATCAAAACTAAGTATAATCGGACAATATATTCTCACATTAATATGTCCACAGATTGCCATTGTATTTTACAGAAGTCATGCTTTCATCTTGTCGCAATTCAACGCAACTGCGAATTATCATGAACACAATTAAGTTAAAATAGGAATACATCTTAAATTCTCGTCGTTGTCATGGATTGAATATTGTGCGACAGAAAAGGCCATCGTTGAAATTCTGTTGTGTTCGGTTTTATTGCCTGTTCACACAGAGTATACGGTTGCTATAAACGCACTTTGAGTCCGCAAAGGGTTTCGCCGGTGAGAAAATAGTCCGCGACCAAAAAAGGTTGGGAAACGCTGGTCTATATGAATGTGATGTTTACATTAATAAAAAAAAATTTGAATTTGAACCGAATATTTAATTTGAAAAATTATGATGAGCTTATATGCAGATAAGCTTTTAATAAATCAAACCTACCTGAAAAGCACTATAATATCCCTTATACAACTACAAATGACAAAGTTTTTAATTTTATTCCATAATATACAAATGTGAAATGAAAGCAATACTGGCAAGTTAAATTTAACAAAACATGCACTTTTAGTGATATCTAGCACAAAAGGAACGACTAAAACATGCAAGTCCATAGAAATGTTTCCAGCCCTGATTCACAAAGAAATATATTCAGTTTTGCAGAGCCTCATGCTGTTTTTTAACTTCTATTTTATGTCACAAGATGAGATTGCTATTTATGAAAAACAAAGATGTCGATAGAAATTTTTCCAGCTCTAATTCACAAAGAAATATATTCAGTTTTGCAGAGCCTCATGCTGTTTTTTAACTTCTATTTTATGTCACAAGATGAGATTGCTATTTATGAAAAACAAAGATGTCCATAGAAATTTTTCCAGCCCTGATTCACAAAGAAATATATTCAGTTTTGCAGAGCCTCATGTCATCTTTTAACTTCTATTTTACGTCACAGGATGAGATTGCTATATATAAAACAGAGATGTAGGGCTACCAGGGATTACAGTAGGGATAGGACTTACGTATTTATCTCGCAGAAGACTGAGAGCCAATGAGGCGGCTTAAAATCATAGAACTAATATTTAGTATTTCAAAAGATATTAAAACGAGCAATTTAATATAAGAAAATTTTTCAACCATTCTTTCATTTTATTGAATATAGATTTTCCCCAGATTACAATAATTATAGTTACAAATTAATTATCAAGCATGTTTGCTAGTAAGTTTGTAAAAACATCAAATGTAAATCAAAGCACACATAAAAAAATGGAACAGAGCTAATGAGTGAAGCTGCAAAAAAAATCTACTCTAAGCAAAAAGTCTGTCACTTCTATATGGAACAATATTAATACATGAAATGGGAAAATTGATTGTTCGTCCTGTTCGGTACTGGTATTTATGATTCTTAAATTGCATGGATGCTTGAACAGTCAGAGAGAGAGAAAAGAGAAATTATTGACGTATGTTTTTTAAAATCTCTAGCAAGTGCGGATGGGGAATAGAGATTTCATTTTTATTCAGAGTAGAGAAAAAATGGCTCAATAAGAATCACAGGAAGCTGACTGGCCAGTTCAATTAATCAGGCAGGGGAGCAGGTTGGTTATAAAACTCAAAATTGCCAAGATCACAACAGCTAGCAGTTCCGATAGGTTTTCAACCGTCTTGATGTTCTAAAAAGCATTCAAGCAAAAATTGCTTTGTACGATACAAAACATGCGTTTTTTATATTTAAAAAAAAGGGGGTTGGGGTCGGGGGGTCACACACGGGAACCCAGGCTACGCTCTTGATAGTGACTCACAGATAACGTCTTGCCAATCTATTGAAGGAATGGGGATATTAAACTAGTTATTTATTCCATCTGTATGGATTAAGAATTGCTGGTGAGCATTGTCAAGTCAACATTATGTAAAAATACCACAAACAAGTAAAAAAAGATTTTCTAAAAAATCTTTCAAAAGATTGTGAAAAAGAATTATTTAGAATAGAGAAATGACAAAAGAAATCGTGATCTGCACTCACAGACGAGGAAATTGAACAACAGAATAATGCAGAAATAAATAAGTCTGGAGGTTATCAAGTGCGAGGCACTGTTCGATGAAAATCACCATAAGCTTGAAGCCCAATTAAAGAGCATCTCAGAATGTATGTGTCACGAACAGCTGCAAATTATTATGGATTGAGCGTGGAACGATTACCATGTATAACGTAAATCATTCTATATGAAATGAGTCATTCTGAAAATTGTAAAACTAAATCTTTTTCTGTCAGATTAACGCAAAAATATTAAATAATGACACTTGAGTAGGGAAAAAGCGTTACTAGAAATGAGATATAAATTAATCGAAAAGATTATGGAGATAACTCGATTAAAATTGAAAAATTGTCAACTAAATCATTTTCTGTCAGATTGACACAAAAATATTAAATAACGACACTTGAGTGGGGAAAAAGCAAGATATAAATTCGATATATATTAATCAAAAAATTTTTGGAGATAACTCGATTAAAATTGTCCAACTAAATCATTTTCTGTCAGATCGACACAAAAATATTAAATAACGACACTTGAGTGGGGAAAAAGCAAGATATAAATATGATATATATTAATCAAAAAAATTATGGAGATAAATCGATTAAAATTGAAAAATTGTCCGAGAGCAACTACGGTAATCCATGCTTTATGGCAAAATCCAAATATTGTCAAACTGAATCATTTTCCGATTGATGCAAATATAACAAAGAACTACAATTGAGAATAAATTGGGAAAAAAGAATTACAAAATACAAGATATAATTTCGAAGTATATTAATTAAACAATTACGAACATAACTCAATTGAAATCCGAAAATTGTCAAACTAAATTATTTTCTGACAGTTTGATCAAAAATATCAAATAATGACAATTGAGAATAAATTGGAAAAGCATTACAAAAAATGAGATATAAGATTTTCTATTAAAGCGGAACTGGAATTGAAAAATTGTCTGTAGAGAAACAGATCTATGCTTTTACAAAATCGTTATAGGCCGAGCAATTTATTAGATCAGTGTCTCTCTGGAAGGTAACGGCTTTCACCATGAGTACATATATTGAAAGTAAATTGCAATTAATTAGATTCATTTTTTATTTATAAAACTTGATATTTAAAATGACTGATGGGAATGTAATAAAAATAGAATTATGTATTTTCTTATATAAGAAGGGGCTCTTATGTATTGAGGGTTATTGGGGGGGGGGAGGGAGGGGACCATGGGTCGTGCAAGTTAGAGAATCCCGGTATTAAATCATCCATGTTTGAATTGGTCACACCTGAGAGGCCACCACTAGGTGGCTATCTTCTGTTATAGATAAATCTGATGAGAATTGATTTGGTCCATGAAGGGTCGCGTTACATAATCAGTGCTGAAATACAAAAATAAAGTTATTTTAAAGCAGGGGTCTCAAACTTAATTTACCCAGGGCCACTGAGACCAGAGACTGGGTGGGTATGGGCCGCATCAGCTTAGCTTAAAAATTCAAATCTTTTTTTTTCTTCATTTGTTTCCACCAAGTGTTTTACCGATGGACAGTGATGTCTCACCACATGGAAAACATGGTTACAATGTATCAACATAAATTTGAGCGTTAGTGATTGTGACGTCAAAATTTCGAGAACTCATATTAAATGTATCAATCATGCGAACTGAGCTAAGTGACTTGCGGGCCACACTAATACAAACTTTCATACTAAGGCAGATGCCACAAACTATCGTCCTGCAGGCCGCAATTGGCCCCGAGCTGCGAGTTTGAGACCCCTGTTTTAAAGAATTATTGAACACACAACCATGTAATAAAAATTGCTAACCACTACCTCACCTGAAATAAAAGATAAGGCCAAATGCGATAGAGATTGGTAAAGCAGGCAGGGCTTGTCTGAATATAGCAAGGAGTATCAGCGTAAAACATAACCCGATAAGAATTGCAACGAAACAAGCCAATGTTGTGTTCCAATCTCCTGATGCTGAGGCTTTTCCAACAAGTACACTGAAAATATTAATAATATGTTATAGATTTTCAAATTTTTATTAAAATAGCGATCCTCACTCATAGGTCATGTGCACTCACTCTGAAGTTAAAAAGACTCCTCTCTGAGCAAAGATACATGTAATCACTCCGCAGTGAAGAAGACTCATCTCTGAGCAAGATTACAGGCACTCACTCAGAAGTAAAGGAGACTCATCTCTGGGTAAATCTATCCGCACTCATGCAGAAGTAAAGAAGACTCATTTCTGAGATAAGTTATAGGCACTCAATCAGAAGTATGGGAGACTCATATCTGAGAAAAGTTAAGGGCACTCACTCGTAAGAAAGAAGACTCATCTCTGAGCAAAGTTACGGGCACTCACTCGTAAATAAAGAAGACTCATCTCTGAGCAAAGTTACGGGCACTCACTCAAAAGTGAAGGAGACTCATCTCTAATCAAAGTTACAGGCACTCACTTGGAAGTAAAGGAAACTCATATCTGAGCAAAGTTACGGGCAATCACTTGGAAGTAAAGGAGACTCATCTCTAATCAAAGTTATAGACACTCACTCAGAGGTATGGAGACCCATCTCTGGGCAAAGTTATGGGCACTCACACAGTAGTACAGGAAAAAACTGCGATAAAATACAATTTACTACTTCAATAATGTTGCCCTAAATAATATAATTTAAACCCAAACAAAGTTTAAATTGCTAATACAGCTAATTAATGTGAACCAAACCCTGACTTCCAGATTTAACGGTAAAAAATCATTTTACCTGTAAAATATAAAATCTCCAAGTCCGAGCTTTACTCCCTTGTCTTCTTCTTCTGGGACTGGGGGTGGAGTTCCTTGGGCTGCTCTCGCTTGTTCACGACTCTCGTGGGATGTGGCTACTTCAACCTCCTGTGGAAAGATTAAAATTTATGAAATAGGGAATGGAAAACTATTGAATTAAATCCAAAAACTGGAATTTACTGAAGTAAACACTGAGAAGTTGGAAAACATATGAATAGATTTTATGAGTTGCTACACCACCATGTTACTGAAGAGAGGTAAGAATGGATGAAATGGAGACTGAGGAACTACTGAATAGTACTGAAAAACTTAATATTATTGAAGAAAATAATAAATCTAAATGTAACCCTCTGGGAAAAAGTCGATGCTTGTAAGTTGTAACTCTTATATCAAGTCGTGTTTTCCTTTGTAGATCCCCAGTTCTTTAAGAAATCGTATGAAGCAATGAATCAATGAAGATTACAATCAATAAAGAAAGAGACTTTGATAATGAATCCCTTCTTTCAAACAGGAGATTCGATACATGGTAGAGATGAAAAAAAAAATAAAAACACGAGAAGTGAAATACTAATCACCTGATCAGTTCTTGTTCTGCTCCATCGAGCATCGAATCCACCGCTTTCATCCGGATTTTCATCATCAGATGCTGATTGGTCACGATTTTGCTTCAAGGAAAAAAAGAAATCATGCAAATGATGTGAAAATAAAAGATATTGTCTGAGATAGCCTAGAGCGAAGTTTCCCAAACTTTTCGGGCCGCAGACCCAGTGGTGGGCTTCAAATTTTTCGTCAGCCGGTTCCATCATACAAATGTCATATTTTCAAGCGGTTTAGTTACAAAGGTTACACAGGTTACCCTGTGAGACGGTTCTATGGAACCGGTGCGAACCGGCTGAATCCCACTACTGCGCAGACCCCTGTTTGTGAATCATTTTTTTTGACGAACCCCCATCCTAGACCATATCAATTTTTAGGGGCTCCCGAAGTATGCGAACCAAGATGGCGGACATCGGAATGTAATATGTGCACTAGGTTAGGGTTAGGCCATAATTTTAGATATAAATACTACGGGAGGCTCTTGGCTAGTCTTCGAACTGATAATAAGACTAAAATAAGGAAAATTGGAAATAAATTATCGCCTAACCCTAACCTGTTACGTTCCGAAGTCCGCCATCTTGGTTCGCATACTTCGGGAGCACCAATTTTTATGCCTAACTATCGAGGAAGGATAATGTTTCCTTTGACGAAATAGAACTCCCTGAAAGTCTGAATCAATACATACTAACGTAAAATATTGGCTGGATAACCGCAATTCGATAAGATTAGGATTTATTTATATATGTTTCAGGACTATTTTCATATTGCTGCAGACCCCCTGTGCAGCCATCACCGACCCCTAGGGGTCCAGGAGTCCCAGTTTGGGAAACCCTGGCCTAGTGCATGGCTTCTTGGACTGGATCCTTGAACCCCTGTGAGGGCCACAAACACATACCCTTACTAGGTATACCATTCTTGATAACTATATTAATTAAAATTAACTCGACTGTGATTTATTTGATTCTTTGACTGAAATGCATTTATTATTTTGCTTCCTACATTGCTATTGAACATGATGAGCAAAATAACTTATGGAAACATATTAAAAGCAAAACTAGGTAATTTATTGAAGTGCAGGGGACAGGGGAAATGTTGAGTCTTTGAATAGGGGCTACGGATCATGGGACTATGTTAGCATCACAGGATAAAGATATTCGACACATACCCACGCCCCTCACCCAGGGGGCAATAAACTGGCCGATAAAGACAAGCCAAACAGAGTTCCGCATAAGTAGACTTACATATGGAACAGGCTTTTCAGATTAAAATATCTCTGGCAAAAGCTCAATTCCCACCATATCACCAAGAGTGCAACAAATTAGCTGGGCAATTATTAACCTAAAATAGTGACATGTTACTTGTACAAAAGCTTGTTTGACCTGAAAGCTCATGAATAAAAAAACGAAAAAAATATATAACAAAGAAGTCATGCAAAAATGATATGTATTTTATGAATAAGAAGCAATAAGGGCTTTAAGAATGTTGCTGTCACAAAGACTCATTATATACCAGAGTAATTCCAGATAGTGAACACAGTTCATTTCATTAATCCATACCTGATGACTGTTTTCTTCACCATTCTGGGCCATGGATATTGTCGGCCACATCATTGCAGATGAATAAATCAAAGCTGGAAATATCGGTTCGTCTCGCTCTTGTGCCAGCTCAACGAGAACTCTGAGTGGGCCTAAAAGATAATTATGCACAAATCGACACCACGATAATTCTTTAGTTTGAGTCCTTTTCGCCACACTAGTGTTTACATTAATACTTCTGGTGTACATTTCTCATGTAATCAAATTACTTTGAATGCCATAAAATTCCCTTGTGGGATGTTTCTTTCAATTATTTGGCAAGAGACAGTTTTAATCCATGGATGTGTCGTACAGACTTATGGTGTATACTTAACATGCATATCAAAGCATGCCATGAAAATTCTTCTTGTGGCACTTTGTTTTATTCTTCTATTGTTTATTTTATGCAGTGCAGTCAGTTTTCTATTCTATTTCTATACTATTCCATCCAGTGTATGAATGGGTCACACATGCTTATGTGCAATGTTCCCTCTAATTTTTTGTAGTATGTGTGCGCAGAAATTTCGGTGTGTGCGCACTTTTCTTGGAAATGACTAATATTTGTGCAAGAACCAATTAAGAAATTTTGGCGTTCTAACCGGGTAATAAGTGGGCCAACAATCAACCTGCCAACCGAGAACATTGTTTTATTACATCGAAATACGTCTGTGCGCAGTAAATCTATGCGTGTGTGCAGCCTCTGAAAGATGTGTGTGCACGCACACACGCACACTTTAAGAGGGAACACTGCTTATGTGTAATATTTGCAAGCATGTTAATTAAATCAAGTGCCATAAAAATAACCTTTTCTGGCACACTCGATTCATTTATTGAAGATAGTTCTGTAAATTTGAATACACTGCACATGATTATGGTATGGAATGTCATGGTATGGAATGTCAAGGTAAGGAATGTTATGGTAAGGAATTCCACGCTTGTTTCATTTAATTGAAAAGACGTAGCCAGTTTCCATCTGTGAACTGCATGATCTGTATACCACACAGTCACACACGCTTTTGTGTACTTGCCAAAAAAAATCCTATGGGTCACCGTGTCATACGATAAGTTTCCGGCCCCTGTATTAGGGGATACTTGGTTAACAAAAAAGCATGAAATCCAGCCCACCTCTAGGGCACAGCACGGCCATAATATCATAAACGGCAACAACAGCAAGGATCAACCACGCTGTCCATTCCGGTAAATATTTTATGAAAACCAGAGCCATCAATGCTGAGACGATAATCAAATATGCTTGCTGGAGCAAGAGAGGACCTGTGGATGGATAACAAAACAAACATTTGAATGAGTGCAAGTCAATTTGATTTCTGCTGGACTAACAAGTAACAACTTCTATTATTTTGTGATGGTGGATTTGTATAATGCAAGGATGCTCTAGCAAGAATAAAGATAACTATTCTAAGTGATTCAAAATCCTTGCTTTAAACTAATACAAATATATTCTATAACTATCACTATCAGTTAAGTCTATGTGAGGCATCCTTCCCCTATGCCAGTGGTTCCAAACCTTTATAACTCATGGCCCCCTTCCAAATGCTTTCACAAAGGTACTCATGAGCCCCTCTGTTTGTCATTGCAGTACTATTTAAGGTGTTACTTTTGTTGGTAGATCCTGCATCCCATTAGGTTCAAACGATTCATGCTCAATTTCGTAAGAAAAGTAGAATCGGTTTTTCCCCTGGCATTGGGGCCCCCTCCAACCCCCCTGGGGGGCAATGGGCCTCCGTTTTTGAACCGATGCTCTATGCAGTGGTGCTGGTGAATCAGTATATGTAACGCAAGGATTCTGCGGCAGGAATAAACATGTAATTCCAGAGCCTTGCTATTTGCTTTGCACTAACACAAATTCATTTGTACGTTTACATTGTAACGTTTCGCAATTGTTACAAAAATACATTTCTGTTAGCGTGCAGCAGGAGTCTTGAAAAACATTGTATAATCATGTTCATTCCATTATTTGCAATAAACGATATCCAAACAGACTTTGGTTTGGTTTCAGACTAAAGATATAAAAAAATTAATCAGTGTTCATCGCCTCCAAATTTGCAATAAAGATCTAACCTTTCCAATGTATGCAGGCCATCCCAACGACTCCAAAATTCCAGAGTACAATTGATATAGTTATGTAATCCATTGCGACGTTATACGCTCTAAAAACTTCTCCGAAATATAAGTATGCGAATAGAAACAGCATCAAAAGAGATGACACGACCAGCCAACCGTGAATTACCTTGTAGCATCTGAAACAAATGAATATAGTGCATTGGTTCTCAAATGGTAAGACGCGCCACAAAAGAAGCGCATGGACAATTTTTGAAGGAGCATGAAGCTGATTAATGATAAAAAGATATTTGTTGGATTTAAACTTGCCCACTTATTTTTGAATATTTAGATTTCTTTATTGTTTAGAGATTGCGATTCCATTCACATGTTTTCAACGTCTTTTTTTAATAAAACATACTTTGCCTTAATATTTGTCATTTGTAGCCTATTGCTAGCTAGTTATTTTGAGACGGGGTGCAAGAATTGACAAATTCTAAAAAGGGGACGCGGCTTAAAAAGTTTGAGAACCATTGATATAGCAAGAAAGTAGTGAAGAAAACGACTTTAAAACGACGTTATCTTTTTCCAAATTTTCAAATCCAAATTCAATCTCTTTCAATCTATATCCAAGTTTTCGCCCAGGGTTTCGCCGCACCCTAGGATTCCGCCAGTACTGTCCAGAGTTTCGACAAGTTTATTTTCAAATATTAATGTCTATCAGTACTCTTTCAACTTTTAGTTTAAGCCTCGTTATTTTGAGCAAACTTGTAACTCTTCTATCAGTATTATTTCCACTTGTAGTTGAGAGTTTGGAATCTTGTTTTGAATAAACTTACAACTCTTCTATCAGTACTCCCTCTAGTCTTAGTTGAGGATCGAGACCATGCTTTGAGCAAACATGCAACTCCTTCACGAATACTCTTCCTACTTTTAGTTGATAGCTCAAGACCTTGCTTTGAGCAAACTTGCTACTCTTTTATCAACACTTTTTCCACATTTAGCTGAGGGCATGAAACCTTACCTGTACTTATACAACAGAACCAGTACAACAGTCATTACGAAAATCACTCCGATCATTATCAAAGAATTTAGAATGGTTTCCCAAACAACTTGTCCTGTGTCTGCATCCTCGGTATGAAACGGAGTGTAAGCGAGGTAGATATTGTCACTTTGGTCGGTGTAGTACGAAACAGAGCTGGAAATGAACAATTTACAATGGAATTATTTTTGTGCATTGGTCAGTGTAACGCAATACAGAGCTGAACTCAACAAATTGTTGATACCATATGTGATATTATATTTCACCAGCCATATCCAGGGTGTAATTAATTGTTCAGGGCACTGTGAAACAGAACTAGAAATGAACAAGTTGTTTGTTAAATTATGTTTTCATCAACATTACAAATACTTTGATCAAACTTACCCAGATTATGAAAATTGCTCCCAATTAGCCATTAGTATATTATACTGATGGAAATTCTAAGCAGATAGTGAATTACGTATACCTAAAGTTTCTGGAAAAAAAACTCTGGGCATAAAATATTTTCGTCTGCCAACTACCCTGACAGTAAACGGGTGAAAGCTAACCAAATTTGACACAGAAAATGATTTTACCATATTATCAACTTTCGTCTCCCAAATACCTAGTCAGATACTTACCTAATTGTAGCCACAACGACCGCCATACATAAAGTGACAGGCACGAATAGTGAGATGACGGTACTTGCTCCGTATTTCATCGCCATTTCTTCTTCTTGTTCCTCTAAAATTGAAAAATTTTATACAAGTTAATAAATAGAACAGTTTCAACTTGTTCGGTAGGGCAGAACCTTAATGGCTCATCCCAAGGGCTTGAGAAACCTCTGTACAATACTTATGGCACTGTAATATAGGCCAGGGATGGGCACAATTTTTTAGTATAAGAGCCCATGCTGCAAGTCAGAACTTCAAAAGAGCCACAGAATTTGTGAATTTATCATTATCAAAATACCATGAACAGAAAAGAAATCCACACAAGAGTCTAATAACAATAATTAGATAAACAAGGCAGCTATGCTCAAATATATGTACAATTTGAGCTCATTTAATTTGTGTTTCCTTATAGCTGATTTACGAGGGTAGTCTCGTAAGAAGTTTTCATGATTCCTTTCAAGGTGCCGAATAACATTGCTGACTTTATTCTGACTTAGTAGCTTATGGCAGATTAAGCACAAAAGTTTATTCTCCTGACTGGTAAATGCGTATTCTTCTTCCCATTCTGACTTGACAACTCTGTTTTCATCTTCATACTTTCGTTTTTTAATTGAAGACATATTGCACAGTAACTTAGACTCACTAACCGCAATCAAGCTGCAATACCGCCGATGCATCAATAAACATTGACCATTGTGACGAAAGATTTGCCGACTTGAATCCAAATGCAACGCTACAGCGAATTTCATATTTGAACATAATTTGTCTTAATCATTGACGAAAACTTTTTTACGACTTAAAATTAAAAGAGTTTACATCAAAGTTTTTCTCTTAGTTAAAATTAGGATAATAAGGATATAGAAGATATAGAAGATCAAAAATGTGACAAATACGTCTTTCTACTTGTTAGACACCTCGTACCAGTGCTACATGCAGAACAGCAGACAGTCGCTCAAAAAAGGGAAACCACAACTTTGAAATAAATCATTTTGTCCAAATGATGAATATGAATAATATTAAATCTCTTTAAAATTGTTTATATTCAATATCCAAAATAATTGATTTGAGCATATTTCAGAAGAGTTACATTTGAAAATTAAACATCTGAAATCTGATGCTTAAACATACTAAACAAAACAGACAAAAATCAAACAATGCTACTAAAACAAGGCGCTACTAAAACAAGGCGCTACTAAAACAAGGCACTACTAGAACAACAATGCTCCATGAAACATGCAATTACTTTTTTCCCTACACGAAGTTTCTCACGACTCTGGATTCAGCTCTGCTCGACGCTGCTAATGAGTCATGCTTTCCAATGAAAAATATTCAAACCACTGAAATTTACAAAAATCACTGCACTGACCTTCTTCCTGCGTCCTTTCCCTTCTTCTTCGTCTTTGTCGTGGTTGAGTGCTTTCATGCTGACCTTCTTGTTGTGATGCTGAATCTGATTGTCTTGAAGTTGACGGCCTTGGGCGACTGTGACAGAATATGATAATATAAATATTTAATAAATAAACGGATACATAGGAGTATAACTGGGCAGGTTTAAACCAAAAAATTGAGGGTTTAGTATAGTACCACATGTAGGCCTACATCTGGCAGTCTAGCGGGTGTGGCGAAATCATTTTTGCATATCAGCAATTTCATAAATATGACGAAGTGAAATTTCACTCATTTATTCAATTTTACTATATCGAGGTCTTGATGGTTTGCTGTTGTTATTATGCTAGTTGATAGCAGTATCACCTATATATTCACCATAATTCACTTTTCACTTTCAACTAAACATTTTTCAAGCAGTGAGATGAAACAAGTGATGTCATGGAGTTGACAACAGAAAGTTGAATGCATAAAATACTGCAAAATTTCAACCAAATTTCGTCAAAAACTTCATGGCATACCGTATTGTCTTGCTAATTCTCTCTGTATTCTAGAGATATTGATATCCACATTTATGCAAAATTGATTGTACAACGAACTTCAGAACTTTTTTCAGGAAGCAGCCAAATGATACAGCTTGACTAGTTACCGGTACATCAGTTCATGTCAGTCATAATGTATAGACGTCACAGAGTACTGGAGTAACAAAAATTCCTTACTAATAATATGGTATAAAGAATAATGAACAATTAGTTGTACCGTATTAGCTCACAATTCTGAAATTTGTTACATCTTTGAAATTACAAAACACTGGAACAAAAAATTAGGAAACAAGACTATAAGAATAAATATAAAAAGCATTACCGGTAGATATAAAGTTTACTGGATAACACTAACCGTACCGGTACCGGTATAACTGTATAAAGCTGTAAAATTTGACTCACACTTCCACATTCGCGCTATCCACATTATTATCCATATTGACGTTGATTAAACGTGTCCTTTCGTTCAGCAAAGCAGTGTCCGAGTCATCGCTGGCGTTACTCATGTAATACAGCCAATGAGGGCTCCTTGAAAATCTAGAATTTCGTCTCGGAAACCTTTGAGAATCAGTGAATCGGAAACACCCCCACAAAATAGACAGAAACGAAAAGAATTAAATGGATAAAAAAAATGGTGGTTGGAGTCAAGATTTAGTGCCAGATTTCTCGAAACGAGCATAAACCTTTGATAATACACAAACACAATGATTTAATTTTAATATTTGAATCAATTTTAAATATATCACTAAATCAAATTGCTCTGTTATCAGCCGTTAGGGTAAATATATTCAATGAAAATATCACTTAATACCAAAAACACAATACCAAGTTTCGGGACTCAAAAGCAGTTGGCACGTTAGTTGCGAAGTAACCATTATTCTATCTTACAAATTAGACAATATAATGTTGAAAACAAATTGCCAAGAATACTTAAATGTATGAATAAACTCTTTATAGGGTGGAACAAACGCATGTTAGTAAACCATAAACCCGCCTGGAACAAAATATCGTATATGTTTGTGACGTCATAACGCAATGTAAAAAATCGTTAGAAACGCGTTAAAATATAACATTTGCATAAAAGACGTTTTCTGTTATGGACTAGACGGCGGCATGCATTGGTCAAGGAAGTGTACCGGCTGAAAAAATATTATTTACGGAGAAAATATATCAACTTTTGAGGCCTTCGCCAAGGCCGCAAGATGGCTTCTCAAAGCGAGAGGTTCAGCCTTGATTTTGAATACGACGAGGTAAGAATAGAGCCAGAATGAGTCACTACGGATATTTTTCTGTCGCGAAGTAAATACCATTGCTTATTGCGAAGTAGACTTATTAATTCCTCCGCCAAATTCTTGGGGAGCAGTGAACAGTGTAGGATTCAATATTTTCACGGGTCTCGTATGTATTGAGCCCATTAACAATATATTTCCTCATTTTAGAAAACGTATGTATCTCACTACGTAAACTGCATCAACATAACACGCTTTACATAAATCTAATATTATAACTTTGGAAACCCATTTTCTGCGGTCGTCCAATATCTAATACCTGAAAAAAAAAGTACAGGCCCTATGACTGTCCCACATTTCAGGGACGACTTCGCGCGAACACCTTGAATCCCCCTACTGGTTGTAAGTCTTGTTGGTAAAGGGATTGTCATTGAGAAAAACGGTTTTATTCGCAACCAACCCGTTTTCAAAATATCTGTACTTGAAGACTGTTAGGAGAGCTACAGAGGACTGTTTCCATTATTTTCGAGTCTAATGGGACCCGGTATTTCACCAAACATTTTGCTAATTTCTTTTTTATTGACGGGAGACGTTTTATTCCATATTTCTCTACCCCGTCGGATCTCTTCCAGCAAACTTGGTAAACTCAAGACTAATAGAAAACGCGACTTTCGTGTCTATATGTTTGAGCAATGCTAGTTTATTAATATTGAAGTTTTTATAGTTCTTATTTGAAAATAGAACATAAAAGACTCAAACAACACCATCTTTTGTGTACGTCATTAACTGCTGAACCTTCCAACAAGAATTCACTGAATCTTCATTAAGTTAGGACAGTGATTTTCAACCTTTTCCGTAGGCGTAAATCGAAAGAACCCCTGTGCCCTCGATAGTTCACTTGTGTTTTATTGTCTGAAGACAATAAAACTTAGACAGCATTTTTATGGGAGTTGCTGGAAATGAAACGCCTTAAGACGTAAAGAATTTTATTGTTTTTAAATATATGTTGGAAAGTTTTTTTGTGATTTTTTTTTCAGTTTTGTTGATAAACGTGCTAAATAAGTTATGTTTATTCTTAGGGTCCAACGATTGAATGGGACCTCTATGAAAATGACGCGGAAGAAATTATGGTAAGTGTTGACTTTGACTAAAATTAAGCACTATAGCCTTTGGTTTAGCATTTTAGCTAACATCCTGTTGGTATTCCAGTGCAAACGCGGATTCCCCGATTATTTACTGGTCTTATGCCTCATTCCATGCACGGTAATTTCTAGTAATAATTGATGTTAGTTGGCTAATTTCAAAGTTCATATGGTATTTATCATTAATATCAGTACTTTATAAACTTACCTTCTCGATCTGTTGAACTAGGTGTTAGAACCTTGAGCGTCGCTACTCGATAACTAGTTTTGGTTACCCGCGGCTTCCCTTCCCCAGTAATGTAAATAGTATATATATATATATAGATATGATTTTATGATATGATTTTGCATGATTTTTTTCTTTTTACTGGTTGGAATAAATAACCGTGACTTTACCTGACTTACCCGGCACAAACATAGGTATCGAACATCGGTGACTTGCTTCAGTCTGTCAAGATGCTTCCTAAGATATTTCCTTTGTACGCGTGGTTGTTACAATCGTCGTGTTTTATCAGACCGTGTTATTATATTGAATACTAAAAATCCTATCTTCATTTCCCAACTGAGCGATACCTAGGATTCAGGGTTAAAGTAGCAATGTGTCTTTAGCGACGTATCTGACTTGATCCGTTTCTAACATATACGATGTATTTATTCAGATCATCACGTCTGAAGATACCACTGCACAGACAGAACTCACTGAGATCCCAGAAAGCGACCATACTTCATATGGGTTCGCGCTAGATGTCTGCAGGGCACTGGTCGTCGTATATTGCTTAGTATACTTTACTGTAGTGGGTTTTATAACATGGAAATCGTACCAATTGGAACCAGAGGCGGATTTTTCGTCGGACAAAGAAAATAAAAGGAAAATATAAATTGACTTGTTTTTGATTTTAGGGCTTGTCATGGGAATACGCGGTACATTGTGATAGGTGTTGAAAACATGCTGGGTTCCTTGTGTGGTTTCGCAGGTGTCCCAGTTGGGTCATTTTACCGTGGTTGTTTGATCAGAGGTCATCAGATTCCAGATTGGTTATTTAACAGCAAGAAGACACTTGAAATAGCAGAAGCAGTGGGCACAATCAAAAAGCAGCCGACGTCCAGCAACCTTTCTCGGAGAAAAGACCGAAATGTATTTTCTCTCGCACTTCGTGGTTGGTCGGAGTCTCATAATGTATAAAACGGTAACTAGACCCGGCTACAGCCCTGATCAAAGTTCTGCACAATAAGGCGGCACACATCCGCACAACTTGCAATTTGAGTCGCTTTCTGTCAAGCCTACTTTCACTGGCCTTTATTAGCGCTGAATGCGAAGTATAGTGGCGTCGCCTGCTATCTTCCATGCGTAAACTATTGTGGTGGTGTGTTGCAATGCGGTAACTGTTAATTACCCCACACGGCATGTAGAATCAAATTCCAGGGTCATTCTGTATTCGGAAGAGGTTCAATTTAGTATTGGCAGTCATAAAAGCAGAAATAGACAATGGTAAAATTAGTTACCATTACTTTTACAGTTGCTTCGATATTCGTCAAAAAATTGTCAATTTGAAGATTTTTACACTTGTTTCCAAGCTCTAATGCGGCAATACACTTGAAATAAGCATCGAAAATTTTGTAAAGGTAAAATATAGGAAGAATTTTTACGGCGTCAAAGGACGGGAAACATCAATCAAGAACCAGGGTTAATATTTTTAATCGAAGCGATGCATAGTTTGCAAGCTTGAAGTTCTTTCGTAATAATTATTGATATTAAAAATGTCCTAAACAGCTTTTCTGCAACATTGGCTGAAAGTACAGGGCGAGCCCCCAACAGGGCGTTCCAGAAGTATGTGTACCAATGTGGAGGTAACTAATTTTGTTCGCCTACTTCACATCAAGTTGTGTAAAGAGACGGAACCCTATGGATAGGGGGAATATTCACTTGGCTAACACAGACTGTCTCCGAACTCGTATTAGAACTAAAATAAGGAAAATCGGAATAAAATTACGGCATAACCTAACCTGCTAGACGGGAGTACCAAAAATTGAATAGATTTAAGAGAACACTGGAGCGCTACATTTAGATTTAGTTAGTTATAATTTTATTACAAGAAAAAAATAACAATGAGTCAGCAATAGTGTAGAATAGAATGGAAAAACGAGAAAAATTTGCGCCAAAAAAACAAAGAACTCGTGAGTCGAGTGTAAGAGGCGGGTACTAGCAACAGTTCGGTGATTTATTGTAACAGATGACCAATCAGGGAAGAGGTTGAGATCCAATGAGTTAATGAAAAGTTGACTGATAAATCAGGGAAAGATCGTGTATATATATATATATATATATATATATATATATAGGAAAGTATAAGCCAACTCAACAAGCTGATATTGCTGACCCCATGTCCCGGAATCAAGAATGCTAAGAGTCGGAATCAAGAAATTTCTGGTGCTCATAATGGTTTGACAATCAGATGAAAATTTTGACACCGTTAACCAATGTTTGCTTATTAGGGAGAATTGTGAAGCAAAGAAAGCGACTTGAAAAAGCAAAGGGGCATCATAAGTTAGGAACTTTGTTGTTGAAAGTTGGGTTAAATGTATAAAATTGTTGTAAAAACGTATACATAGAAAAACTGTTGCCAAACTACTCAAAAATTCAAAAATGCGCAAATTTCGCACGAGTTGTAGAAAATTTTACGAGTTTATTAACAGTAATAAAATGAGAAATGAAATCAAAGCATTGTAGTTAGGAGTTTATCTCCTCTGCCAGCACAAAGTAAAATAACATTCTGTAGCTTCTCTTCGGCGGCTGTTCGTCGCAAATATAGTTTATATTCTTCCATTGAAACGGAGTCGTTAAGTTTTACTTCAACTTTTTTAGGGTATTTGATGGGAGGGAATGTGATAAATTCCTCTTCATCGCCGCTAGTGGTGGTCGATTCATCAGATTTTGGTGGAGCGACTAAAATAGATAAAATAAATTGATTCATTGAGCGCTTTTACACTTACAACCAGAACAAAATCTCGAGCTTACTTCAGTTATTTGAAGCGAACCGTTAATTATAATAAAAAAGCCAACTTCAAGTTCATTGGACACGTAGTGGACATAACGATTGTTTCAATACTATGTTGTTGTTGTTCTTTGACACGTTTTGAAGACATCGCTTTTCTCTTTGATTACTGGACCAATTTTTTCAATATTTTCAGTGAGTTAAGATTATATTTTTTGCTAGAGCGCTATTACTTTTTTTTTGCTATGACGTCATCAAAAGTATGTGGTGCTACGTGTCCATATATTTGAGCATAGCTCTCTTGTTTTAAATAGCATGCAGTCATCGCGAATGATGCCTAGTGCTAATAGTCATTGAAAACCTTTCCCCCTTGGGCCCAGCATGAGAAACGCTGAACAATGGTAAGTATACTCACGTATTTTCAAATCGACCAATGAATGTTTCTCAGGGCAGTCGATCGCCAATCCGTTCTTTATTAGGAGATTACGAGTCGCAAAATCACGGAGTTCTATCAGCCATCTGAGAAAAAGGAAATTCGATGAATCTACAAACCAAAAAAAAACGAGACGACTCGCGAACATGGGGTAATACATTCCTGACCTGCTAAACGGGGGGTGCCAACTTTTATTCTATCATTTGCCGGTTGTGCAGTGAACTGTATTTTCCACTATGCAGGATGTCCATAATTGCAAAGGGAATTTATCGATACCATGTATTGGTTGGCCCTCACAGATGTATTAAATGAAGAAAAAATACTTGAATAATTACCGATTAAAAAACAACAAACCTGGTAATATATATTAAAAACTGACTTCGTAACAAAATTAAAATTGCAAAGGGTCTTTATGGACACCCTGTAGATAAGGGGTTCTCAACCCGGGGTTCGCGAACCCCAGGGGTTTACGAAAAGATTTCTAGGGGTACTTGAGTGGCAGTTGAGTTTTCGAGTATTTCATTTTTAATACTCGTTAATTAACAGAGGAAAACGCATGCCAATTGAAACTCAGCGTAGATTTTCCCTGATCTTGCGTTGTTGTGATTGTGACGCAATGTGAAACACACGGCTTTACAGCCAACTGTAAAATCTAGAAAGATAATATGTTGCGACCACTGTAGAAAGTGAAATGCTTATTGAAACTTGAGAGAAATATCAAGAATTTATTAGTTAGGCGGAGGACAAGGGAAATAACATCAACACGAATATTTAAGTTTGTTACAGCAGTTGATCAATAAATTGTTGTTGCAGCAAATTGTCAGAGAATAAATCACAACTTTGTTTGGTGTCTAATTACCGGGGGTTCGCGTTGAATTTTTCGTGACTCGGGAGGTACTTAACAGAAAAAAGGTAGATAGATAAACACAAAGACCAAGAGACTAATGTGGCCACTGTGTAGTGTCAGCAAAATTGAAGCCAAATGTTAAAAACATTTCATTTCTTCTTTTACTTTTGTTAAATTAATGTTAGACTATTTCACAGGTGTCGCTACTCGATAATCACTTCTGGTTTATCGCAACTCCTTTCCTCGCGGATTGCAATTTTTTTCTCGTTTTGTATGTAAAATGTGTTTTTCCAATGTGGTGATAAAATAAACTTCAGATTACCGATTGCTGAATTAGTCCGCGCATCAGTTGCAGAGAAGAGTAATTTTCCTAACACAGACAACGACAATCTATACTTTTGACACGGACTCCCTGATCACGGTTGAAAGCATATGAAGATTCAACAAGAAATCTTGCAATGGCAGTGCGTAATACTACGCCGAGTAAAGGAACCATAAAATTATAAACGCAGCTGTTTAACAACACGATCCATAGTTCCATCATATGCGCATCGCGCTAAGCGTTAAAAATACTTTCGCCATCGCAACGCACCTCTGATTAACCTGCTTAGGTTCGCAGGTTCGAAATCTGCAAGATACAATATGTGCGATATGATCGGTATGATCTGGTCGGTTACGACTTCCTCCGTCATCAAGTTCATAATCTAACCCAGGGCTACTCATCTGTCGGACCGCGGTCCGAATTTGGACCTTTTGACCATTTAATTTGGACCGCGTCTGCTTGTTTATTTTGGCAGCATAAGCATCGTTTGGTAGTTTTAGATGATTTTGATACAGATTAAATACACTGCTATACAGTTTGTCGTACTGGTATCGATGTGCGACATTTGTGTCCATATTTGCAAGCCATTCATTGCTCTTGTATTTAATTGAAAATTGCATTTGAAGTTTCGTTTATTTAATGAAATAAATTTTCTGTAATGTTCGGACCCCAGTAATTTTGAAGTTTCGTAAACGGACCTTTGGTGAAAATAGTTGAGTAGCCCTGAATTCTAATCCACTGGTCGACTAATACCAAAACGAACATGGAATGGCAACCAGACAAAAAACATGGCACGGCATATAATTAAGCCATATTATCAACTTATTATACACTTACTATTCTACTACATGCTTACCTGTTGTCTAATCCTCCTGTTGCGAGTTTCACGTTTACGTTTTCGAACTGAACAGAAACAACTTTGCCGGATTCGAACGCGCCAGGAATCGCCTTTTCTATCGCTCGTTTCACGTCCACGTGTGTCAGATCGACACCCTGGATGAAAAATATTAAAGTAGGATAGGATTTTTATACCAATCAGGGGAGAGGAAATCGTGTTGTTGTGACGTTGTCACAGAAAAATATATTCCGATCAATCTAATAGTATCAACCCATTATTTACCAGTAGTTACCTTGTTCGTTGCAAAAACGCCTAAAAATAGAATCAAGATTCAGGCCAGACTTGATAAAGTCTACTTACTGGGTAGTCGAAACAAACAACTTTCGGTCGACTTGGAGGCATTTTTAGGAACTTCCGGATAACCGGTAAATCTTGTAACTCCTGCATGTCTTCTTCAGTGGGAACCGGAGGCGACTCTGGACGCGGAGGAACCTGAAATACAAAACAAACGTTTACTTTATTGTTTAGAGGAAAATCCAAGTGCGCATTATCCTCATTAACTTTAGTTAACTTTAGTTTATTTAGTTTTCCACGAGACGCGTTTGCGTTAAAATGAAAGTTCCAGACACTGAATATATTTAAGCAAAATGTGAAATATATTTTTTTTAAAAACCAGGTCTCATTAATTTTGAAGTTATGTACACGGATGGCGAGGCGCGGCGGTGTGGCTCAACGGGTTAAGCGTTAGGAATACGCTCGCCACCGCACCTCTAACTACTCTGCGTGGGATCGCAGGTTCAAATCCCATGCGGAGACGATCATGTGCGAGAAGATTGCTGGACTCCTCGCAGCCGTAGGGTGGTTCACGTAACCGCTGGTCGGTTACGGCTTCCTCCACCATCAAGTCCATGCTTCCGAAAACAAATAACTGGCTAACTAATCCCATACCTGACATGGACTGGTAACCGGACGAGAGTTCGTGGTTCGCCATATGATTAGGCCGTCTTATCGGCTTTTCTCTCCCCCGGGATAAACATGTAAATCGTATCCTATTGGTCTATCCTACCCAACAAACGCACCTTCTTAGGTTTCATATTCATGTCAGATTTTCGAAGAGTGCTCGATCGTTTCCCGCCCAGCATTCGACTGCTTCGTTTCTGCAGCATCCTTGTTGCAGACCCTGTCTTACTCGTTGTTGCTTCCACTGAAAGGCGACGACCGCCAGAACTATCTCCTGATGGAATAAGAACTCCGCGTTTCTGAATAATAGTCGAGAAGTATGTAAATGTAAAAATCATTTAAATTTCGGTGAATTTAAACGCAAATGTGATAAATTACAGCTGGCTGCATTATTTTAACAGAACGCTAGGAAAATTGAAAAATAAGTAGATGAAAAGGCGCCCCCGAAGTATGTGAACCAAGATGGCGGACACCGGAACGTAGTATGTGTACCAGGTAAGGGTTAGGCAATAACTTTATTCCAATTTTTCTTATTTTAGTTTTATTACGAGTTCGGGGACTAGCCAAGTGACTCCCGTAGTATTTGTACTTGGAATTATGGCCTAACCTGGTACACATATTACGTTCCGGTGTCCTCTATCTCGGTTCACATACTTCGGGAGTACCAAATATGTTAAATTGCTAATCAAATTACCTTGATATAAATTTATCAACAGTTTCCCTAGTAACCAATTACGTCATAACTTGTGAGATCATCAAACAGTTGAAGCTGATTTTCCTATCGTCAGCACATTCCTATATACTTACGTTTCTGAATAGATTCATATTCGTCGTTTGCCTCCGATTCGGTTTTGGTTTTCCGGTTATAGAAGCGTTCGGTAAACCATTGGACCGCGACCTCGACAGTTCTCCGATACCGTTATTTCTCGCCACCTGATTTGAATGAAAATATTCTGCTCCTCTTTGAGAGTTGCTAAAAAGTAATACAATATTGATAAATTCGCTGTATTGGAGAATAAGCCAGCCTTTTGGTACTCCCGTAGTATGTGTACCAGGTTAGGCCATAATTTTATTCCGATTTTTCTTATTTTAGTTCTATTACGAGTGCAAGGACTGTCTGTGTTAGCCAAGAAAGTATACTTCTTACTCATGGGTTTTAGTCTCTTTACACAACTTGAAGTAAAGTAGGAGAACAAAATTAGTTACCTCTATATTGGTACACATACTTCTGGAGCGCAGTTTTTTCATATAATTCAGGGGTTACTCATTGAATTATTATAGTTTTTAAGTGTCAATATTTAAAAAAGTCCGCAATGTAAAGCGGGAATTCATTAGTTAGAAATTTTACCTGCTGAGGCAACGCATGAGCCTTTAATCATTAGGCCAACGCGTCCATCGCTGCGCATAATTCTCGGCGAAAAGTTAAAAATCAGATAAAACATAATATTTCTAGTCCAACTCACATTGACGCAATAAACCTTCCTTCGCCGTTGTTTGTTATTCCTGCCTTTTCGGTTTCATGTAGTTCCGGAATTCCGTCTTTTCTTTTAGCGAATTCTTTGTATTCCTGCAATAACTCATCCGCATTCTGTGTAATGCAAGCCGTATCCGACTTGACTAAATTCTGAAGAATATATTAGGGTTATTCGAATTTTCAATTTCAAAGAAACGCAGGATTAGGCCAGAAATTTATGTTTATTTCGACGCAGAGAATAAAGCCAATAAGGCTTTTTGTTCCGGGCCTGGTTCGGGGTGCAAGATGTGAAATAGCTTAGTAAAAAAAAACTACACAGCAATCATAACACAAAAAGACTAATAAATTTACTGATTTTTTTCACTTGAAGGCGGTTGCAATATTATGGCAAGTTCAAGGTTAGAGAGATAGTTCGAAATCTCCGTGTTCAGTTGGCGTCGTGAGATGCATTAGCATCGGCAAATAAAGCTGAATTGGATGGTGATATATAGGCTTGCACGTAATTGACAAAAATCAATTCCGTAATTACGGCCAAATCGATTACGTAATGACCCCGTAATTGCGATATTTTTTTCACACATTTAAACCTAGCATACCAACCAATTTAATCCACTTCTATTCCGAATGGGACATCGAAGTTTGGTTTTCATATTCCCGGCAGTACCACACGCCGGAGACAGATGTTAAAGACAAATATCAAGGAGTGAATTCAAAATAATTTTATTCTGATTTTTATCTTTTGTATTAGCTCTGATTTTCCTTTATCAACTTTATCACCAAATTTTATGCGATCAATTTTATCATTACCAACACTGGTAATATATTTAAGAAACGATAGTTCACTTTTTTAAAATCGTATTGACGTATTAATACGACTTTCGTATTGAATAAAAATTCCGGGTTGCTAATTTATTAATCAACTACAAGCGTATTCTCTCGTTTGATTATACTTTCGCTTGCCTCGCGACGAAGACTTGTTATTTCACCGTTTTTTACAATATCCGACTTTACTACTTAGTTACCATTTTATAATAATTATTGATGCCGACTTATTGACGATATTCCGAATTCCATGCTTCATTTTACATTAAATCATTTCGCGGCCTAAATGTTATAACATTATTTAGGATAAATTTAGATCAAATATTATTTATTTGCGCATTATTTAAAATACCGTACTTATACGACATGCCTTCTCCGAAAATACAAAGTTATATCGCAAAACAATGCATTTTGTGACATTTATTTTGCACTCATGAAAATATTAATTTATTTTTCTAACTCAAGTCGACAATCCTATTTGCCAAGATTGACACAAGTTTGGTCGAGTGCCGGTGGTATTCAGGTCGACGATAAATCAAAATAAGTTGCCGCATTTGGTAAAGACAGGTAATCATATTTGGCCGACATATTGCGATTTGCGAGGCATTGTGAAAAACATATTGAGCAATGCCAAGTCCGGACAGATATATAACGATAAAACCGGTAACAGAACATCAAATTTTGTAATAGAAAATGGATTTCGCGCAGAATAAACACGGGAAATCCCGTCGTAATGTTGTTTCTCTGCCGTCTCAATCGCTTTACCGATGCCGAAAGGACTAAGTTGCGTTGGTTCATTACGCAATTTCTCTTCCGTCTCTTGCTGTTTGATAAGCGCGACATTAATTATCACGACATTTACAAATAGACCATGTTTTATAAGTTGATCTCTTACATTCTTCACTCATTTCACCCGAAGAAGTTGAAACCAGGTGTGTTGGCGTCCATCGGTCTCGACACAATTCTATTCCTTATTTATGGTTAATATGTACATTGGCCATCTTAGATAAGTTGATAATAGGTTAGTAAATGACGCGTTATGCCCTCCCCATCTGCCTAACAAGAGAGAGAAAAACAGCTGCGAATACCGGAACTCTAACTTCTTTTACTTAAACTTTAATTTTTTACAATCGACGGAATTGACTGCTCTGAAGAGAGCTCGTTTCAATCGCGAAAGCGCTCGACCAATAATTACGACTTTACGTAATTCGTGACTTCGCTTGCGTAATTCGAAATAATTCCGTAATTCCGTAAATTTGTAAATTACGTGCAAGCCTAATGATATAGCGAATCTAGTTTAGGGTTGCCATAACGTCCGGAAAATTCCGGACATGTCCGGAATCTAGGGTTAAATTTTGCGTCCGAGAAGAATTTAAAAAATGCTTAAATGTCCAGAATCAGGAATTTTACTGCATCTGCAATCGTACTATGCACACTGCTAATAAAGAACATTGTTATTTCGTACCGTGCGAATATTTTTTACTACGAGGTCATGAACTGTCCGGAATTTTGCTTTTTCAAATATGGTGAACCTAATCTAGTTCAGATATTTCTCTAAAAACAAATATTTTTGTAAGGCATTTGCTTATACCTAAAAAACTGTCAAATTTAGCAAGAATTGAAATTATTCTGGTTCGGCATTGTTTACCCAACTCACGGCTTTCAAACGGTGGGGCGCGCCCCACAATGGGGTCGTAGACAATTTTTTGAGGGGGGGGGGGGTTGAAGCTAATAAAAAAATAAAAAAATTTGTTAGCTTCGATCTTGCGCGCTTTATTTTAAATATTTACGTTCCATTCCCGTATTTTTTTCAAAAAACTATCTATCTTACTGTCTGTTATTACTTATCGATTTTACTCGGTAAGTATGTTGATAGGTATTTGTCTGTCTGTATGTATGTCTGTTTGTCTGTTAGATTCAAGCGATATCTCACGAAAGCGAGATTGAATCTGCTCCAGATTTTGCATATGCATTCATCATTTGTCGTGCCAGAAGCCTATTGATTTTGGATGAATTGTGTCGTATAATTAGCGAGTTATTAATTAATAGTGACGGGACACAAGGTGTCACTATGGAGTAAGAGCGCTGTTTTGGGGAATTCCCTAATATTCGATCGATAAGTCTTCGGTCTCTGACCGATATTCTCGTTTGTAGTGTTGGATAGTTATTTTTAAATTGGGGCGCGAGACTTGACAAATTCGAGGCGAGGCTTAAAAAGTTGAAACGGTGAAACGGTGAGCAGACTACAATTCTAACACATACCATTGGTCGTTGCTGAAGTCCCAACGTTCTTCCCCGCTCCTGATTGGTTCGCACTTGTCCCGACTGTAACACACCCCCTTCCACACCCGCTAATTGTCCTGCTGCACTGTCCGACCATCTTCTTCGACCAACCCCACTAGGGGCAGTTCTTAGGCTTGTGCCTTCGATTCCACAACTGTTTCTTCTGTTTTCAAATTCGCCTTTTTGGAAGGAAATTTCGGTTATGACGTCATCCATGTCTCGCCCAGCAGTGCATGCTGGAATATTAGTTGAGATGTGGAGGTCGTCTGAAATGAAATACATTTCATTTTATTTATAAACAAGAGTGCTATGCTCAAATATATGGACACGTGGCGCCACATAGCGGCAAATTTTAATGACGTCTAGCACACAAAAAAAACGAATGTCATGCAGCTCACCGGAATATTTGAAATAAATAAAAGTAATAGCCTTCTAGAAAAAAATTTAATCTTTAATCACTGAAAATTTCAAAGCATTTGGTCCAGTAATCGAATAAAAGAGCGATTTTTTTCATAATGATACCAAAAAGAATACAAAAAAAAAAAAAGAGTGCCAGCATAAAATGCAAAAAATTCAATAAAAGTGATGTCTCTATGAATGGAGAATCAGTTTGACTTTAATTCGTCACCATTGGTGTAGCCATGTGTGAGGGGTTCTGGGGACAATACAGCATTCGCAGCGAGACACAAACGTCTTTCGCAACGAAATTTTACTATATTCGTGAATGATTCACGTTTAACTTGACGTTCTTTATCTCACTATCAATTTTAGTTTCTGTCGAACCACCTTTTCTCTTGGAAATGTCGGATTCGGGTTATATAGTTATAGTCAGTTTTATTTTTTCAGTCAGGTCAAAAATTAAATACAAAAAATTAGACACACAATTTTACTGGAAAGTGAAGCCGTGGGGAACCAAGGCAAAGAAAACAACTGAGAACATCAACCGCCAGTGCCGGAAACCTCTTAACCGAAGATCAACAAGAGAGCTGTGCTCAAATATATGGACAGGTCACAAGGTGTTGCTATTTTTTATTCTGACACATAAAAAACGAATCTCTTCAAGACCTAAATTTTTGAAATAAGTAAAAGTAATAGCCTTCTGGCAAAAAAATCAATCTTTTACCACTGAAATTTCAAAGCAATTGGTCCAGTATCCGAAGAGAAAAGCGATTTTATAATGACGAAGGAGAAGAAAAAATACAAACAAAAACAACAACATAATATTGAAACGATCGTTATGTACACTGACGTGTCCAATTATAATGAGATTTAATTATGAGGCTTCAGATAACTTACCGACTGAACGTGCTAGACTGTTGAATGCCATGAATGATATTCTTTCCTTTTTCCCGTTCGTTAGCTGGCGTTTGTGAGTAGTGACGTCACGAGATATCTGAGGTAATCTCATAAATGTGTTCTGGAATAAAACAAGTGAACATGAAAATTAAAAATATATCGTCCCTCTAGTAGGACGTAACAGTGACGTCATATTATCAATGACGTAATCGGAATAAGTGATCCAAGTGCGTTTGTGAGTGGAGACGTCACAAGGGCTGATAAGAGGCAACCTAGAAAGTTTGTTTTGAAATAATACAATAAAATTAACAGCATGAAAACTAAAAATATATTCTTGCACGACGTAACTACGACGTCATATCGTTAGTCATGTCATCGGTAATAAATAATCCAACAAGTACCATATTCATCATTTTTCCTTTTACAATCCATTTATCGTCAATGATGTCATAATCTCCTTTATAACTCGACCAATGGGGTCCAAACCTCACCCTCATGACCCAGTTTCGTCGTTTTTCCACCATTTGGTTCTTAATCGGGGGTAACACGTTACCGTACCCCATTTTAATAAATAGTCTTGCAGTGTAAATTATTATGTTAAAAATTTTTCTAAAACAATGTAATAAGTATGAATAACAAAGTTTCAAAAAAGTAAGTCCACAAACATCAAAAAACTTTTACAAAATCCACCCGCATAAAGGCGATCTACCAAAAAATTTTAAAACAATTGGTCTAGTCACCTCTAGTGGTTAATGAAGAAAGCGATTTTCACAACAAAAAGAAGAAAAAAATACCAACAAAGTCTACAACAACAAAATAACAAAACTATCCATGTGTACACTTTGTGTCCAATAATTTTGTTCATTGCTCTTATTATATTAAATTATCTGATTCACACATCTTCACTTAGTGCTGGTCAGGGCGTTGAAAAATTAGTTTACACGCTTGAGAAGCAGTCACAAAAATCGAATTCAGCAGACATAAAAATTAAACTTTGCGACTCTCTAGTTACGAAGAAACCGCCGAACATTTTATAATTGTTCCGTTATAACTTTTCCTATTGTAGTATCTTCCATAAATATTATGAATTTGCCGTCTAATCCCTAAATTATTCCTTAGGTTAACTACTGCTGACGGGAAATAGCAGTAAACAGAAATCCAGGTGCACAAAACTTCGTCAGTTACAAACACCAATAAATTATAGTAATAATAATACAAATATATATAACTGCATCCTACAACTTCCATTTGTAACCTCAAACATAAACTTTAAAACCATAGTCTCGTAAATATTTTTCCGAGAACGGCTGCGCCTATTTTGTTTGTTGTCAAAACTTGCGATTACATTATGACGCACCCGATCCACAAACAGATAGACACCGCGTAAATAATAATATTGACGGAAATCACTGTTAGAAATGGACGAAATTACGCAGGTGCTTTAGTTTTACTTCAATCTAAATTTATATTCCCCACTCATAAGTATGGCAATTAATAGCAGTTCTATAACATGGTTAATCACAAAAGTACGCAAGAAACTGACACTCATTTACCATTTAAAAGTTTCATAAGTCAGTTCTGAACACGACTGGAAGGGCAAAAATTTTCCGATTCGACGTTGCCTGTCAATTAAAAAGGTTTTGGGATGGTAGGAGAGGGGCGTTTCATATTTTCTTTTTGAATACAGCTCTGTACGAGCGGCCGCTGATACGTAAAAAGTCACTATTACCGGAAAAATCGAAATCTAAAAGGGTCAGCACTGCCCACACAATTCATTACGTTCTAGAAAAATTCGCCCTAGGAAAAATCGCCTCAAGATCATTTTGCTGTAAAACAAGTGTTTCTGATAAAAACTGTTCGGTTTTTGAAGTATCTTTTTATTAAAAAAAAAAAGTTATAAGAGCATACCCTTTAAACCTAACTGTTTTTATCAAAACTACTTGTTTTACAGCAAAATGCTCTTGCGGCAATTTTTCATGCGGCGAATTCTTCAATGTGGCGAAATTTCCCGCGGCAAATATTTTGGACACGATTAATTACACCCTGAACGAGATGGTCATCAGAATGTCCCAAGCCAGCCCGAGACCATAGTCAGGTTTTTCACTCCAAGCTAAATTGATTTCGATATTTCTAATCACAGCAATCAACCGCATTACTAGAGCATGATTAATTACAGAAGTACGTGCGAATTTAACGCTAACCTTCAATTTAAACATTGGGAGCGGCCTAATGGTACTTCACCACGTATTCAAGTAATATAAAAAGATGTCAAAACAGTAATAAAACTTTCAGAATACTGTCTAAATCTAAATAGCTGTGAAACATTCATAAAAATAAATAATATCCAACATAGACTACTCAATCTTGGCCTAACACAAGCGATTAATTTGGTTCTCCCGAAAAATGTGAACCAAGATGGAGGACACCGAAACGTAGTATGTGTACCAAGTTAGGGTTAGGCCATAATTTCAGATCCAAATACTACGGGAGTCACTTGGCTAGTCCCCGAACTCGTAATGGAACTAATGAGAGAAAATTGGAATAAAATTATGGACTAGCCCTAACCTGGTACACATAGTACGTTATGATGTCTGCGATCTTGGTTCACATACTTCGGGAGCGTTGATTGATTTTGCCATTAACCTTTTTACACGTAATATGAATGGCAGTTACTGGGCGTTTACTTTAAACGGGTCCTAAATCTTGTCACTGACGCATCTCTAATTATATAATATGTTTCGTTATATCAGGGTTGGGCAATTACTTTTCTGAGTGGGCCAGTCATAGATATCAGACTCGGTTACGGGGCCAAAGCATCAAAATTTAATAAAAAAAACTATGAATAAAAAACAGTTTATTTACAACAGCTGATCTAACAACTAGGCCAGGGGTCGGCAACCTTTTGTCGCTCGAGGGCCAAAATTGAAGGTTGCAAGTCATTGGCGGGCCGCACATATTTTTAGAAAGTTAAAAATCGAATGGATGACCGTTGAATCACATTTTATCACACAGATCAGAAGTTAAATTTTAAGCAGCGCGCGAAGACTGACCAATTGAACATTTTTTCGCCATTAAACCATTTGCACTTAGCATCAACTTTTCTGCTTTTTGTTGCCATTTGTCTGAATTATAATTAAATTATAGGCTCATTAAACGAGTAATTGTGAATTATATACTTGCTACGTTATAAAATAATTTAGTCTACTTGTAAATTTTTTTGCGTAAAAAATATATAATCAACAAAACTGCTATAATTTGTTACTATAATTCAGTGAAGCGTCGAGGGCTGGATTTTATATTGCTCCGCGGGCTGGATCCGGCCCGCGGGCCGTAGGTTGCCGACCCCTGAACTAGGCTAACATTTATATAATAATAAGAAGCATAATGTAACAATCGGGGCCATTATGACGTTTATTTTCATCGATATATTTAACGCAAATTTATATGAATAGAAACTATACTCGTAATTTTAGCAGACACAAGGGGGCCGGATTAAATACTTCGGTGGGCCGGATCCGGCCAGTGGCCGTAATTTGCCCACCCCTGCGTTAGATTGTTTATTTTAGGTTGATGTAAGTTATGGCACTATCCTGGATTGCCCGCCACTTAAATTCTGATTTGTCTTATTCCGTTTGTCATAAGTTAGACTAGTTATCAATTGTAGCGTATTTTCCCTTGGAAAAATAACAATTTTCAACTCAGGCAATATAAAGGTTGCCAAAATAGTAGTAATAAACCTTTAGGAATATTGTCTAAATACCCGTGAAACTGACAGAAAGATGAATATTAATTAACAAAGTACGGTATATATTTATTATGGCTCACAGGGTAAACGAGAGCTATAAAATTGCTATTAGCCTATGAAATGTTGGGTCCTTCAGCGATATTTTATTGATTGAAAAATAAAATATTAGGTAAGTGTATATTAGAAATTAGTATTTATACAGTGGTATTACGTACAACTAACTTTCTACGCTGTTTTTTTAGGATAAGTTAGCCTAGCTAAATTCTCCATTTTTCCTAACAAAATAAAAAATGTTGCGAGCTAACCTAAGAAATTATAAATGGAGGTTTAGAATATCATCTAAACCGGCGAAACTTTCATAAGAACAAATACTGTTCGAAATAAGCTATTCTATCTTGGCCGAACAAAAGCAATTAATTTCTCCATAAACTTTTTAATACATAATGACAATGATATGACAGTATTTTAATGTTTGCAACAATAAATAGTGGGTAGGTGTATATGAACAGGGTACTATATCCAGCCATAGCCTCGTCACTGAATATCTGTCTTGTTTATCTTAGATCGTCGTCCTTTTCCAGAAAAAAACAGGATTGTTTCCTAACCTAACCCAGGGAAATTGAAAATGGTGTCAAAATAGCAATAAACCTTCCAGGGTACTCCCGTGGTGTGTGTACCAGGTTAGGGTTAGCCATAATTTTATTCCGATTTTCCTTATTTTAGTTCTATTACGAGTTCGGGAACTGTCTGTGTTAGCCATCTCTCTGTCCATACGTTTTAGTACCTTTACACAACTTGATGTAAAGTAGGCGAACAAAATTAGTTACCTCCATATTAGTACACATACTTCTGGAGCACCCCTTTCAGAGCGTTGTCTAAATAAGTGTGAAAACAAAGACAAATAATATTTCCCTTCTAATACAGATGATTGATTATGATTGATCATCAACTATAAAGCCAGCTCAAACAATTCGCCACGTTATTATCAAAGGCTCGATTACTAAAACATATTTTAACATTGAATACACGATTCTGTCCTTTAAAATACACTGTTATAAAAATCCAATAATGTTACTATTATTTTTAGGTAAATAATAATAAACTTGAACACGTATTTAAGAAGCATACCAGACCTCTGTTTTTATTTATAACTACGAGCATATCCAGTGTTTTGTAATTGACTCGGTTTGAATTCGACTCGGGGCATTATTTATTAAAGAATTGATATGAATCGTATGATCTACATCAAGAGTTCTCAAAATTTTGTTGTTATGAATCGCGTGAGGAGATTGACTATTATTTACGTAACCCCGCAACAATAAATTTATAAAAATTATTTATTGCAGATTCGATAATGTCATATTTGAAAACCGTATTGTTTTCACATTTCGACGCTACCACTGACAAATTATATTAATGCCGTTATTTATTCTTTGGACAGTGACAAAATCAGGAGGTCAATATTTTGATAATTCACTAAAAAGCTCGCGAAATACCAAGGTTTCTTTTACGGAATCCTAAAGAAAACCAAGCAAAAAACGTAAAAAAACACGGAAAGTCTTGTAAAAACGTGCAAAAAAACGTGAAAAACCTAAAAAACTTTTTCATTTAAGCTTCTCATTCTCTGAAATTTGACTACTTTTTGTCTCAAATTATCTTGAATTGACTACAGCTTTGGGTGAGAGAATAAAAATCAAAAACCGTGAAAAACCATCAAAAACGTGCAAAGCTCCTCTTGTCTTGGTTCACCTCGAGAATCTACATGATGTAGCTAGATGACTCAGACTCACTTTAAACCAACACTCAATGATCGAATCGACCTCGGACTCGAGGCTAGAATGTCACGTGACTCGACTTTACGCGCGACCTCGGGGACTTCTACCCAACACAGAATTAATTACTACGAAATTATACGAAATTTTACAATTTTTTTTACAGTATAACCTCCAATCTAAACTCTTCTATTGATAAGAACAGTCGTGATGTTCGTTTTACAAGGCAAATATTGAATGACAAGCTTCATACAATACCTAACACGCCTAATTATTGTTTGACGTCCAATATATTAAAGTTCATCACCCTTATTAAAGAACTTCGTTGCCGAAGATTTGATAAATTCATGTGGAAGATATTTTATATTTTTACACCTTCACACATAGCAAGGTTCTGTCTAAGCAAATTACGGTATATTAACCCTCAGGAGCCAATGTTTTTAAATAGACTAAATATTTCCATTTCGGTATTGATTATTTCAAGGGTGTGCATCATTTTTTGTCGGTGCGCCATATTTATAAGTAGTTGTAGACCATGTAGTTGGCCACACAAAAAAATTGAGCGATAGAGGCAAAAGAAGAGAATGCTTTTATCGCTTAGCGTTACAGTAATAATTACACCGAGCAAATCGGCGGAAGATTTAACGCATCAACAAAAACAAAAAAACGTGTATTTGTATATTTGTGAGCGCCCTTCCGAATAAAAACTGTCGAATTAGAATTTTAAGCTTGATGGGAAAAATCTTGAGTTTGGCCAGGGCCACACAAAATGGCTTGGCCGGGTTGTGGCCCGCGGGCCGCCTGTTGCACATTCTCGGCTTATCCCATTCATTACACCCTGAGTTATGTGAATAAGGTTTGTAGGTCCTGTTTGAGCTTTTCATCGCCTGAGATTTGATAACTACCTGTTGTCTCAATTATTATAAACTACTAACATCCTTGAGTGAGATAATAAAAAGTAAACACCACCTTGGAACTATGATCTCGAGTTGAACATTGTAAAAAGGTCAAAATAACTATAATATAGAACAGGGAGGAGCAAAGTACGGCTTGCGGGCCAAATCCGCCACGTTGGGTGATTCGATCTTGCCCGCCTGATGCTGCCACAACCAAACTGAAACCAAATTTTGATGTTTTAGCTAAAAAATAGCTCAAGAAATTTGTTGAGATTGCGATTAAATTTTGTTTTTGTAAAACTGTAAATATTGTTCTTAAAATGTAGCATTTTACGTTATACTTACATGGCCCGCCAGTATGTGTATAGCCTAAATTTTTGGCCTCTGTTACAAAAACCTTGCCAACCCCTGATATAGAACATAACACTTTATCTTGAGTTATCTTAAGATCATAATGATTCATTTGATACTCCTAAATCACTCGGAAATATTTTCAAGAAGACCATCAATATGCTAGTCTGTACAGAAGTCAGGTAATGAAATATAGTTCGTACGACATGTCGTTTTATGGGTTATTGTAATTGTAATGAGAAGCCTGTCATCCCATATAAATATAGATAATAAATTTCTGATTTATATTTGCCATGCGGTTTTGTCGAGACCTACGACTTCGTAAGATAAAGTCCTGTCAAAATTTCAACGCCCTAAAAAACTTGTGGAGAATATTTATAGCACAAACGGTGTGCAAAAAAGGGTATATTTACCGACGTTTCTTATTTCTATTTAGAAAGACTCAGTCGGTCTCTCAAATTATAGCAATGCGTGTATATGCGCGTTTCAGCAAGTACCTTTTTGACCGACATATTGTCACATAAAGTAACAGTTTAACAGGTTAATTTAGAGTTTTCTTTCCGACAACAAATAATCTGAAATATCTGAACAATTAAAACTTAAAAATGCTTGATGCGACGGAAAAACGCTCGATGCTGTGTTCGCCTCACCAAGTTCCTATATCTTATCAAAAATGCAAGTTGAGAACTTGCCTGGAAAGTTTTTCAATTGATTACGACACAATTAAAACGTGCCGTGTGTCGCATACACAAAAAAAGTTTGGAAACTGTTGCGCACAAAATTGTGCAAAGTGTCTACAACTGAATTTTGCGAAAATTCACAGGTAGAAAACTTTTAATAATTCGAATAAAACCATTATGCACCAAGTTCTATATCCTGGCGCTAAATCTCACAATTTCCTGGTAGAAAACTTTTGATAATTCGACATTTCGAGAATTATATCTCGAGAAGGCGACGAAACATCAAAGTAACTGACGAATAAGTTTTCGGATCATTTTTCTTGTCCATTATGACGCAAATATTTACTTACATTATGACGACAATAATATTATTTACTCAATCACTATATAAAGGCCATACCTGTTCCTCTCTTAAAAAGATCGATCGGAGGGATATTTATCATCTTTTTAAACATGGTCCAGGCTCAAAAATCAAACAATAGCATAAACAATGTTTACGATTGGTTGACCTGTATTTACAATCGTTTTTCAATTATTTATCGGACATTATGGAACCGTTTACTCGAAATTTTTCAAGATTTGCCAGAACCATTAAATAAATAGATTTATCCTCCTCTTACACCAACGATTTTATTAGATTCTGTAAATTGTGACCGGTCCTTTAAACATTCCCATATATATTCCATATTCTTGTTCGAAAATATGGATCTTTCGTACCACGTTTTAAAATAACAAATCACCAATGATCATTCGTGAGGCCTCCGACACTAATGCAAAAATGTGAGATTTGAGAAAAATAACCTCGACGCGTTTTAAAATAACAAATTAGTAATTATCGAGTTAGGGTTAGAGTTGTTCGTGTCAGAAATGATTTGAAAGTTTTAATTTCCAGCACAATTTGCAATTTCAGCCCTCACCCTCTAACTAACTGAATGGTCACTATTATTGAAGCTCAAGTCAAGTCGACTCGCCAATGCTTCAAGTTGCAAGTCGATACCGAGTCACACTTTGGTAGAAACTGTTGATGACTATTTTGCGAGTTGGCGCTTTCAAACTTGTGTTTGAATGTTCATAATCACCATTTGCCGATAGATAAATTTGAACATCAGCTTTTTCGGGACATATTTTCGATCGCTGAAACGAAGTCAAATCTCCGCGTACGACAAAATGATCACAGAATTTATTTCATTTGTACCTGAACTTCAAAAACACAGCTAAAAACTGACAACCATGCTTGAAAATGTTTGCGTAAACGTGGTAAAATTATGCTTATTCTTAATAAGAAATAAATCTTCACCGCAATTTAACAGCGTAAAATGCGAGTTACATAGATCGCCCTTACGTTTCCAATGCAGTTTTACCACTATATTTAATAGAACAATAAAATTGACAAATAGAACGCAAAACGATACTCCCGTAGAATATGTACCAGGTTAGGGTTAAGCCATAATTTTAGTCGATTTTCCTTATTTTAGTTCTATTACGAGTTCGGGGACTGTCTGCGTTAGCCAAGTGAATATTCCCCCTGTCCATAGGGTTCCGTCTCTTTACACAACTTGATGTAACGTAGGCGAACCATATTAGTTTTTTTTTTTTTTTATAGAGGAACGCTCCACGATTGTGCGTGTCATCCTTGCGCAGGGGCCTTCCATAGTGGTACACATACTTCTGGAGCGCCCTATAACTACTAAAATAGATCTGGCTTACAATCATGCTTGGAAATTCCGGCGTAAAAATGTGTCAGAGCCACTGTACAAAAAATAATAGTCGAAATCAAGTCCATGATTATGAAAACTAATACCTGGCTAACTAATCCCATACCCGACATGGACTGGTAACCGGACGAGAGGCCGTGGTTTGTCATATAATAAAAATGTTTCATCGACTTTCCTCCCCCACGGGATAAATATGTGAATCCTATCCTAAATAGACATGTCCTTATCTAAGAAATTTTCAGTATTGCCATCTATGATCAGTGAATGAACAGCTTTTCTTTACAATTCGGCCAGAGTTGTTAATACAGTTTTACGACGTTATTTACTTCTGACAAGAACAATACCTTCAAAGTTATATAAACTTGTTAAAACACGGAAACGTACAAACACATTATTCACTAACCAAATACTTGAACAAACTATGGACCCTTAAACAAGGGTGCTGACTCACAATAAGACATATTCTCCCAACTCAGGAAATTGAGCGCATTTGAAGGATAACTTTTTGTACAATCGGATGAGATCGGATATTAGACTTTGGGTTTGATTGCTTTAATACTGGGTTTCCCAAACTTGGTGTCGCGTCCCCGCAGATGGGCGCGCGATGGATAGCGCAAAACATAAATCTCACGATTTCGAGAGAATACATAGTATCAGAGACGGTTGCATAACAAAGCCGGATAATTCACTGATGTTAATCTGAATAAATTTGTGTTTGTTTTCGAATAGACCTGTACAAGAAGTTAACTGCGGCAATAAAACATCAAAATAGCATATTTCAAACTGTCTAGCGATTTAAACGTGAACAGGGCTCGCGGAAATTTTTGATGGGGCATTTGAAGTTTGTGAAACCCTGGCCCTCGTTACTACCGTGTCGATTTAACTATCTCGGCGTCTTATATCTCAGATACCTTGACCAGGATAACATGGACTCTATTTTATATCCGACGAATAGTATACAAACTGGTCTGTGCGGTGTTGATTCGCCCATTGAATTGCCCTTTTTTCTCCTCGTAAAATATTATGAAAAAAACCATCTATGAAAATTTACGACATAACAGCGTAATCTAATACTACTAAGGCTCTTGGACATGTTTTTCCGAATTTTGATAAAATGTTAGTTTGTACAGAAGTCAGATAATGAAATATATAGTTCGTTCAACATGGCGTTTTATGGGTTATTATAATAAGAAGTCTGACATTTTATATGAATGTTTATAATGAAGCCTCAAATTATATTTGCCATGGTTGCTTTAAGACCGAAGACTTCATAATATAAAGTCCCAATTTCAATTTTATTACGAAATCAGAAGTTATACATGCAAAGAAAAGCCGTTCTTTGTATATAAATGGTATTAATAAATTTCTGATTTATAATGCCATGCGGTTTTGTCCAGAACTGAGACTTCATAAGATAAAATCCCTTTACAATTTCAATTCAGTTATGAAACCAGTAATTGTACATGCAATGAGAAGCCGTCATTTGTATATAAATGTTAATTATAAATTTATGATTTATGTTCGCCATGCGGTTTTGTCACGACATATGACTTTATAAGATATTGTTCCGTTACAATTTTAATTTTGTTACGAAATCAGAAGTTATACCAAGCAGTATTATTCCATAAGATGTTCATAAAGTCTTAAAAAAAATTAAAATTGCAAAAGGAATTTATCGATACCATACATTGTTTTGGCTCTCACAGATGTATTAAATGAAGTAAAATACTTAAACAATTACTGATTAAAAAACAACAAACTTAGGTAAGTTATATTGAGAACTGACTTCATAACAAAACTGAAATTGTAAAGTGTATTCAAGCGATTAATCATAAATTCTTGAATTGTGTTTGCCATGCGGTTTTGTCGAGACCCAAGATGTCATAAGATATTATATCCTTGCGCAAATTAACAGTGGTGACAATATACAATATGGACAACGCGGGGGTTCATGGTTTTGAAGACAAACAGGTGACTGTTTAAAATTCGAAAGAAATTTCATTTGAAAACTTGGAAATGTAAAAAAAACATCATAAATAGCAATTTTCCGTAGCGTAAAACGCTTTTTAGACGCTCAAGACCAGTGTTCTTCAACCTTTTTTATCGTGGTATACCTTTTACAATTTTTCAAGAACTTTGTATACCTTACAAATACCAATGTTATTTGAGGCTTGAATAAACAATAAATTTTAAGCACATATTGTACTGCAATATCATCATGCAATCTAATAGGCTAGTGTCCGCAAGTTATAAATTTGACTGAGGGCCTTAGCGTCAACGGAAATAATGTTCAACGTAAATCGAACAAATGCATAGCAGCCGAAATCACCAACCCAGACATATGACTGCATTATCTATATAATTTGTGATGTAACAATGTGCTCACGTTGGTTCTTAGCGTTAATGACATTTTATATTTCATGTGCGCCGCGTTTGCATTGTTGTCTCCGCTTGAATATTTGATAATTTTTTTATATTAGAAGTTAGAATCCCTGACTTAGGCTTTATATACCTTTTATCAGTTGTATACCCACCTTATGGACTGGTATACACTTGGGTATACCGTATACCCGGTTGAAGAGCACTGCTCAAGACAATTAAAAACGTTTTCTGGTCCCCGGCCGAACCGACTAGGTCTAACTCGCCAATAACAAGTTTCAGAACCCCTCTTGAAAATTCTTGGCAACGCCCTGGCTTATCGCTTCACAGTAACATCAAATCGAGAAACATTTTGGTCTTTAAATAGTTTCAAACAATACGCTTATGGGCCACATAAAAACACATCACTGCCGGAATAGATCACCCTGTGACCCCGTGTTACATTTAATTATGAGAAAACCACACATTTCCCACAACACCGACGCGTTGGTCTTACAAGTTATAATAGTAAAACCAACTACGAAAAAGACCCGTAAAAGTCACCAAGAAGTTAGACTTCTCTGTAAATAAAATGGCGGAATAGAATAGTCACCCACGGCAGGATAACAATGACAAGCAAGTATGAGTATTAGTTAAGGATAATTTATCAGTCGTTCTCAAATGGGGGGGGGCACAGCTGTAGACGATTTTTTTCAGGGGGTGTGAAGCTAATTCAAAATAAAAAAATTTGCAATATACATTTGTGTTGGTGCGCAGCAAGCCTAACTTTAGCTATAGTATTTGCCCGATGATAAAACTGGATCTTATATCAATTTTTCTCCGAAAAATATCACTGGGGCCTAATTTGAAGAGATGCCATTTTTATTTATCAAAAACAAAAAATACTTCATAGAAAATTACGAGATTTTAATATATGCAAAATAAGAAAACCGATAACCATTTACTTATAAATACCACATTTTCATTAAAAAAAATGCTGGGGAGGGCTTATATTAAAATCCTTTTTAAAATTCAGCTAGGCCGCATGCTGGTGGCACGTGAATAGTCACAGTAACAAAACAAGTGTAAATTACTGCAGAAATTCAGTTATATTTATGCCTATTTTTAATAATTTACAAACAAACAGAAATCCATGGGCGACACCCAATATAAATAGAAATCCAGCGGTAGACCTAACGATAGCTATAGTGGCACCTATTTGTGACACGGCAACCGACAATCGTAAATTGCTGCAAAATAAAAGTTACATTTCTGCGCATTTTCGATAATTTACACACAAACAGGAGTCAATAATAGGACAATGTTTTCATGTAATAAAGCGAAGATTGGAAAGTAAACAGAATGTAATTTACTACTTTATTTACTGTCCTGAGAAATGCATTCATCCGCGCGTTGTCAACGGGGTCTATTTAAACACATAAGTCGTATTAAATCAAATAATTATTACCCGCATGTAATAAAATAACCGACGGTCACTTCGCGAAAATAAGCACAAGATCCGCTGACATGAGATCGTGGAATCGCTACAAGTTATTACCTATCGATTTTAATCGGTAAGTATGTTGATAGGTATTTGTCTGTTTGTTTGTCTGTTAGATGCACCGATATCTCACGAAAGCGAGATTCAATCTGCTCCAGAATTGCATGTGCATTCATCATATGTCGGACCAGAAGCCTATTGAGTTATTAATTAATTAGTGATGGGACACAAGGTGTCACTATGGAGTAAGAGCGCTGTTTTGGGGATCCCCTAACTTTCGATCGATAAGTCTTCGGTCTCTGACCGATATTCTCGTTTTAATTTTTAATTTTGTTGACACAAAACGTTTAATAGAAAAATGAATCCCACAGAGCTCCAGGGAACAACGAATAACAATAATTCTTACATATCACTCAAATACAATTTCGATAAAGCAAAATCCTCATCGCCCAGCGGTTCCCAAAATTTTTGTTCGTGTAGCGCCAAACTATCAGGCGCACTCACGCAATAAAATGCTGCTTTTATATAAAACCCAAAGTTTTTGAACATGTAGGCCTAACTAAGGAATAAAGGCAAATGATCAAATCTTCTTTCTCATCTTTGCACTATTTTCCTTTAAAAAATCGAATCGAATTTACTACTTTATTTACTGTCCTGAGAAATGCTTTCATCCTTGCGTTGTCAACGGGGTTTAAATCTATTTAAACACGTCAGTCGTTTTAAATCAAGTCATTATTACCAGCGTGTAATAAAACAACCGATGGTCACTTCGCGAAAATAAACACGTCTCTGACCGATATTCTCGTTTTAAATTTTAATTTTGTTGACACAAAACGTTTAATAGAAAAACGAATCCCACAGAGCTCCAGGGAACAACGAATAACAACAATTCTTACATATCCCTCAAATACAATTTCGATAAAGCAAAATCCCCATCGCCCAGCGGTTCCCAAAATTTTTGTTCGTGTAGCGCCAAACTATCAGGCGCACTCACGCAATAAAATGCTGCTTCTATATAAAACTCAATTTTGTGTTTTTAATTAATGTGTACTTCATGCCTTATAAAGTTTGTGAACATGTAGGCCTAACTAAGGAATAAAGGCAAAAGATCAAATCTTCTTTCTCATCTTTGCACTATTTTCCTTTAAAAAATCGCTCATGTTCGCTAAACTCAGTTCAGCAGGTGAATAAACTGCAACTCACGGTATTGCAGCTAGTAGTGTCTGTTTCTATTGTTACGTAACAATTGACGCACACACTACGTAACAGAAAGTAAACGATATAGCAGGGCTACTCAACTATTTTTACCGAAGATCCGCATACAAAACTTCAAAATTATTTGGGTCCGGTCTTTCCAGAAATTATAATTCGGCATCCTTAAACGCGCTCTTCTTCGACCGGCTAATGATTATTGGCTAATCAAAATTGCCTATTATGGTGTTATAGTTCTTTTCATATATATTCAAAACTATAAAAGTCATTTTATGAACAGAAACTTCAATAGTGGGGCTAATGATCTAAAATAAAGAATTAGGTGCGGTCCGAGTTAAATACTCGAAAGGTCCGGATTCGGACCGCGGTCCGCCATTTGTGTAGAATTCATTGATACACAGCATTTAAAATAAGAAACAACAAAACATTTATAATAAATTTACTATGTAGAATATTCAATGATATTGCCATAGGCTCACGGCTGCCGGAGACAAGCGTTCCATGAACTACATCTTTCGTACAACTCACCAGCCCCTATCACAGTAACATTGACTTGATAAGCAGACGACCATAAAAATATCAAACCGCGGTTACCCTGACATTAAACAATGGCTTTAATAATCCAAGCTCGTAATATTTTTAATATCGGTACCTTATTTTATGACTGTGAGTTTATTAAAGCCGATGTTACTGTGTTGTAAGTTAGTGGATGGCAGTAAAAAAAAGCATTTCTTAGCGCGAAACCATCGGAAGTAGTGGGACTATTGGATATTTTAGGATTTGGCGAGAGTGTAGGATCTCACTCTGTTCGCATCGCAGCTTACATCTCGTCTTCAAATCGCATGTCCATAGTGTTCAAGGATGTGCAACATTTTTATAACCAACAACCATATAACCTAGAATATCGGTCGGAGACCGAAGACTTATCGATCGAAACTGCGGTTTTGATTTATGACTCTTTAGTGACACCGCGTGTCCCATCACTAAACAAATAATAACTCGCTAATTATACGACATAATCCATCCAAAATCAAAGGAAAAATCAATCCTGATCCGAGCTATGATAAATGCACATGCAAAACTTGGAGCAGATTGAACCTCGCTTTCGTGAGATATCGCGTGCATCTAACAGACAAACAAACAAGCAAACAAACAAATACCTATTAACATACTTACCGATCTTAAGATCGATAAGTAATAATTAGGTATTTTTACCAGGTGAGGGACTTTTTAAACATAAACTGTCGAGTCCGGAAAGTTGAAAGTAACCTGCATTGCTAACTTACATTGGAACAGAGGCGTTAATTAAATCTGTAATGCCAATTTCTATGAACTCACATAGTTGCTTGTCCGTGCCCTTATTTAGAGCGAATACAGAACAAAAATATCCATAGATTTTCAAAACTACGACAAACAAAAACTAAAATCTGTAATAATGTTCAGGCCACATTACATACGGACAGATTCCTACTAAATTACCATAAACAACACTTTCAAATATTTAAAAATAACATCTCAAAATATAATGACAACTTACCATAATTTTTATCTATTTCTCCCGAAGTGGACAATGTGTAACCAATGTCCAGATATTACTAATATTTACAAGCGATAAGGCTTATTTATTGTTGCCATATTTTCCCATGTGAAGCGCAAACATTGGCAATTTATCCGCGTGTAAATTGTTTGTTTTAAATAAATTTTTAAATGGAATGATTTAGGGAATGACACAGTAATTTCCTGTAAGTAGGAATCGTTTACGTCGTACATTTCATTTATACAGTGATTAATACGAAATAAATTACGGTAATACGTAATTCTTATCTCGGAACTTCCCGTCTATAATATTTTCTTAGGAACTCCATCTGGGAGACGAAAAGGATATCAGATTTCGGTGCAAGTCGCATTGTAGGCAACCTGTACTGCAGATGGTCAATTGGCCAACGTACCGATATATCGACCACTTCCCTATTGTTTGGTTGCCTTTGATTATTGAATAACATAATTCTATTTTGTGACAACGCGCAATACACTGCGTACGTGGAAGGTTCTTAACTTGCCTACCGGTAAAAAAAAACGAAAAAATTCAAAAGTTTGAAAAACTGTTCAGTGCCACATTTCCCAACCAAAGAGGAATCCTTTCCTGGGAAAGTTAGTGGAAAGAAATTTTGCTTTGTATTCGCTTCAACTAATGATATTCTTTGGTTTTATATTATTAATATAAGTCAATACTTATTTATGTCATGAACTACTTAAATTTGTAAAAAATGGAGGTTCTGTATCATACATAACTTGAAACGCTTTTTAGACTTCAAGACTTTATTGAAAAATAAATCTACGGATAAGCTAACGTTAGATGTTACGGTCTATCTCGACAATTAGATATTTTAGCTGCGTGTATCGGGCCTTACCGCGATTGACGGCGTCAAAACGTGAATAAAAAATATCAATTTATCGATAATGATTTCGCAATACAACACCAACAAAGACCGAGAAATAATTACAATTTTAAGAGTTATAGTCAATTCATAGACGATAAAAAAATCAATTTATTTTAATTCCCTCCTTTTAAAACATAATAAAACGTACCATTGTTTGGCCCACTATCACAAAATTATTTCCTATATCGGATCCAAATCTGAACGGCGATTTTCTTTCTTCTTTCGGTTTTCCGGTCGCCGAAACCTCTCCACACCGGACTCGGAGTATCCGGTTTCGTCTCTCTTCCGGAGTCTCCGGAGTTGCACCTCTACCACAAGTATGCATGACGTATTAAATGACGTCACACAGCGTCATGACAACTACCTGTCACACCTAATGTACTACTACAGAATATTATCTGCAATTTTTACAATGTAAGTTCATATTTTAACAGTTGAAAATTAGTATCAAAATTACTGTGTGACGTCACAATTATATTTATATTTGCGAATACTAAACTCCAAAATGGATTGCTCAAAGCAAGGTCCCGAGCCTTCGAGTAAAAGTGGAAAGAGTACTTATAGAAGAGTTGCAAGTTTACTCATATCTAGCCATAAACCATTAATTGTGGCTTAATTTTCACGCCGTATACTTAACTTCAATACTGTGATTGAATACTTCGTTAATTGTTACCCAAAATAACCCAGAAGGTGCTCCCGAAGTATGTGCACCAAGATGGCGCACAACTTATAGCCATGCGTCAAAGTAGGTCATTCCGTGAAAGATTTTGGCGCTTAATTAATTTTTCCACAAGAGAGACGGCAGTTAAATAAATGAACCAATGAATAAAACAATAAATTGAATATATAGGCAATAAGTGCAATTGCTTCGCTAACGCAAATCCCAAATGTGTTTCGCGACATAGATGACTCAAAAATCATTCATGTATACCGTTCGTAACTTGACATTTACTGACGAACTTTAACATAGTAAGTAAGTGATTAAATAAGTTCATTTCGACGCCATCAGCATAATAGACGATAAAATAATTGATAAAAACAAAATAAATAAAACTGATTACAAAATCGGGACACCAATAAAAACCTAATTTTAGATTGAAAGATGTTGTTGAAAGTAGTAGTACGTGTTCGCTCACCAACACATAATAGGTTGGCATAAACTGCCTAAACTCGCAAACAGTACACCATCCTTTTCGAGTCGGATAGGAATTCCCCACTAAAAAAGAATTTTATTTCGATATTAATTTGTATCCGTTGTATATTTACTGATATTGTTTGAGTAATAGGTTGGCATAATCTACCTAAATTGCAAACTGAGAAACCCCTACTAAGAAAGAATTTTATTTCGATATTAATTTGTATCCGTTGTAAATTTACTGATATTCTTTGAATATGTTTTATTACTGTGATACATATTTATATACACAATATAAGGACCTCCCGAAGTATGCGCACCAAGATGGCGCACAACCTGAACTCAGGTTGTGTACCAGGTTAGGGTTCAGGTTATGCGACATCTTGGTGCGCATACTCCGGGAGTACCCAATATAAACTATTCGAATTCGCGCAGTCAGAGTGCGTGGTGCGCGTAGCAACAGCTGGTGATCTTTTAAAGATTATACAAATAAATGAAACAGATTTTTTATGCATAGTGAGGGAAGATTTTGGAAAAAGGAGGAATAAATCTAAGGTTGGGGAGCGTTGCCCCGGGTCCGGAAACGCTGCACTAGAGCAATAGTTCTTAACCCCATCTTTGTTAAACTCCTTCTTTCGCATATTTCGGAACTCTTCATTCCTATTCATAAAAGCTTCGATATTTGTTTAATCAATGGATTCTTAGTGAGTGTTATGCGCAAGTCAAACCCCCGCTTTTGTTGAGTTTAAGTAGTTTATAATATGTGCATAAATAAGTATTATAGTGATAATTAATAACATAAAAATATTATTATCAAATACTACAGCGAATACAAACAAAAATTCCTTCTCAATAACAGCAAAATCCTTTTTGAGATTGCAGTCATTTGTTCACAAAATAAAGTCATGGCGATAATTTAGGTTATTTGATATCATAACCCATTTCTGCCACGATAGAGGCAAAAGTTAGACAAATGATACAATGAACAAAATAAGGGATAAGGAAAGTTCTCAAGTTCAACGTCATTGCTTTGCTAACGAACTAAAAAATGTTGCGCGACCGAATATATCGGAAATATCCCTTATATGGTTCATACGTAACTTGAATCTTATTGATTAACATAGGCTGGCAGTGATTGCTTAAGATAGTGCGCTTATTTATTTTTAAAATAAATTTAAAGATGATCGCTGTATCTTTGTTATGAGGCCTCATGACGGCGCTCGCAAAGGGTGTGTACCAATGTAGAGGTAACTAATTTTGTTCGTCTATTTTACAGCAAATTGTGTAAAGGGACTGAAACCTATGGACAGGGGAATATTCAATTGGCTAACACAAACAGCCCCCGAACTCGTTATAGAACTAAAATAAGGAAAATGGGAATAAAATTATGGCCTAACCATCACCTGGTACACATACTACGGGAGTACCCCCATGACACCCTAATTTTTTTTTAATAGCAGTCACATAGAAATGGGGAATTGATTCGGAGAGATTGGTATGTTCACCCATATTATCGAAACGAATTGGAAATAGTAGTGTCTTGAAGATTGCTCAAACCCAAATTTAAAACTCAAGTCGGATGTTGGATATTAGGACATTGAGCCTGAGAATAGAAAAAACACGCTTTTCTGAGATCGCAGTTATTTGTATACGAAACAATGCCATCGCGATAGTTTTGGGTTTTTGGTGAGATAACGAGTCTGTTTTCCGAGATTCTCTCAATCAGTCAAACAAATGGTTTTATTAGTAAGTAGTAACTCCAACAAACGAGAACAATATAATAAAGACAACCTAAACAAATAATGTATTCATGCTTTCTCCCGGAATGGGCAGGATAAGCGAAATGAAACTACTTGTCAGCAGATACCTCACAATAGCTATGCTTAGAACCTGCCAAGACAAATAGTCAAAATTTCATTGCCAAAGTAAGCAGAAACTCCAAAGATGAGAAATGCGCTTCCAACAATCAGCCATTAGTAGATAATATTTTTCAAGTTTTCGACTCGGCTCGAGCCACTATTTATCACAGATTTGAGGTAACTTGAGTCACAACAACAAAATGATTTGAACCTAAACTCAACTGTGAGGATTATCTCAGAGACTCGAATGGACTCAAGACTTAGACCACTTCTCTTTTACCTCGGCGTCTGAGTTATCCTATCTAATTTAATATTACACTCTGGATGAAATGGTCGACATAAAGCTCGGATCTTTTAACTTGCGATCCGATAATAATAAGACCAAAGCGATAAACACTACTAGTGTACTGAACCACAAACTCCGCCAGCTATCTATCTACCAAGAAAAATCGTAAGCATGAAAATACTCTCACGGTTGCACAAATTGGCTCAACTGAGATCTATCAGAGCCTTTTTCTGGTAAAACGTCAGTGAAATCAATCTCTGGACGATGATCTAGTGCAGTGATACCCAACATTTTTCTCAAGCGAACCAAATTTTTTAAACAATAAATTTTGTAGAATCTCGCGACTCAAGGATATGCTCAAACACAAAATGGCATGTGGTACTTTTATAACCACGAAATTGAACGAATAAAATGACATAATATGGGAAATTGATATTTCCCACGTATTACTACTGAGCCACTCTTCAATAACAGATATAAAATAAAATAATTTACTGGAAAATAAAATTAGTAACTTGCTGAAGAAACAAGCGACCCGAGAAAATTTTCAGGCGATTGGGTCGCGACTCATAGGTTGAGAAACACTGATCCAGTGTTTAGTATATTTGTATTCCCCGTAGACACCCTACTCAGAATAAACTCTCAAAATAAAGTGTGTATGCAACGCCGAACTGTAAGTATTCCGGTACTTCAAATAAAAAAGATGATGATGTAACGCATTTCTCAGGGCTGCGTTCCGAAATATCGCATGCACAAAGCAGACGTTTCGTTAAAACTTGACCTAAAGTAAAAAAAACGTAACGTAATAATCGCTCAATCTCACAGCGCTACGACTGTCTGTACTTAACAGCATCATCCTAACATTATAATAAAACTTTTGAACACTAATCCTGTCATCTGCTTCAAGTTGGTGTATAAACGACAAAAAAAAATAGTAAAATTATTTAAAAACAGGAATATTGAGCTCTATCAAGTCCTAGAATGCTGTTTTTCGCATTAAAATAAATTATCTAATAAAACCAACCAAGGAGAGAAGAGTACCAGGGTCAATTCGTTATCGCAAGCTGACGAACGATATCCATCGTTTTAATACTAGTTTTATAACGTTATTTGAGAAATATTTTACTCAATTTCGCCCGTCAAAAGTCTCCATTTAGCCATTTTATTAACGATGCAACTACACTAAACAATGTAGCAATCCAAAGGAAACAAAATTCAGCGTTACTGACCTGAGGTAAGGCAGCTGTGATGATTTGTTACCGTCTTTATCAGTAGATTTTCCGCTCAATCGAGATAGCAAACAACGCAATATGGTTATTTGTGGTTTGAAAAGGGAGTATCAACAATATTAAATTCGATTCTCGTTATCATTACAGACAAATTTCCAATAAATCGCCACGTATCAGTCATCACGAAAGCTAATATTAGCTAGGAGACTACGTTGGGCTTCATTTTAATGCCTCCAAAAATATATTTATGACGTCACTATTGTAATAGAAAGTGATATTTGACCTAACAAATCCCAATGACCCCTAACGATTTGTTATTATTTTCGCATCATTAAAAACCTTCCATGTCCTCGATATCACGAAACAGAAATACGCATTGAACTTTTTTATGTACTGAAGTCTAGTATACCAGAGTAGTGATTCTTGAAGAGGGCGATATCGCCCCATAGGGCTCGAAAGAGATAAAATGGGGGGCAAAAAATTCGAAGGGGACGATTGCACATTCTTGAAAAGTCAAATATGGTTAAAATCGCCGAATGTTTTCTTCAGCATGACGTGGGTGTTTAGGCTGTGAACATCAATATTATATCGGTAAACTATATTTCTGCGAATTCTCCCTATCTCACAAGCATTACCATGAACATGTGCCACGCCCAGAGGACGTCTATACTGAGTCCGGAACTATGCGTAAAGTGTGAAAAACTCGTTATTATGCGATCATCTGAGACGAGACGCTAAATACAACCTAAGGATTGAATAAGCAAATCCAATTTCAACTGAAAATTAAGGATGTGAATATTAAGAATAAAAAGCGGTGTCATAATATATATATGTGTATATAAAATATATAAAACGGAAAAACCATAAACTTTGTTTTAGGAGTGCTGTGTCAGATTGGAAACTCTATTTTATACGTGGTTAATTTTCGATCAGAAATTATGCCGTAGTCACCTACATTATAATTATAATCGGAAAGTATACGCAGATTGCAGTATTTCAGAGCAATGATTTTTATATTATTGTTAGCCGACGCAACGGCGAATTACGTTGAAAATAATTGAATTAATATGGCAAACCCTTGATAATACTCGTATCCGCCATGGACTGACTATGCAACAGCAACACATGCAACAGAAAAATAATCATCGCTGAAAAGTCGGCAATTTTAACGAATGGCGTAATTGCGAGCGAGGGCTGTTTCGATCTGAATTTCCGTATCCGGTTTTAGATACAGAATAAAATTAATTGAAAATATAGTTTAGTGCAAGTTATCTGGCATTTAACGAAGCATTACTGATGATTGATCTTTCGTTTCTAACATTTTATTTGGTAGAAATGGGGTCATCAAATCAAAGAATAATGGTGATTTGATATTGAATCTGACTAAAGGTATTCAATTAGTAAAAACCTTGTTGAAATTCATTCATCTCATTAAAAACATTATGCACCATGATTAGTATATTCGTTTCATTGATTTGCAATAAATTTGTTTGTAATTTCATGTTTTAATGTAATGCTGAAGGGGCGAAGAGAACGTAGAATGTATTGTTAATGGGGCGACGGTACAAAAAATTTTGATAACCACTGTACTAGAGTATAGTCTAGGCCAGGGGGGTTTAAACTGCGGCCCGCGGGTCGCGTGCGACCCCGGACGCATTCCATGCGGCCAGCAGAACAATTTTAGCTTGTACTGAACCATTGTCAGATAATTGTATTTATTGGCAAAAAGTTTTTGAGTTATTTCTGAACGATTTCAACTGGGAATAGCCTTTTTCCTAATCCCGATGTCGGGATTTATGTTTGTTAAAATCACGGAATTTCAATGTTGTATCTATAAACGTCAAGACGGCGCCAATATGGGAAAGACGACCTGTGATCGGCACCAGAAAAATGAATTGTCTTGTGCAGACAAGACCAAGACGATGAGATGATTTGCGCTTTTTATCTGAAGTTCGAACCTTAAGCTCGCGTCAAGTAACTCCTCATTTGGAAAGACGTTTTGTTCCTTAATTTTAGTAAAACACTCAATCGTTGCCTATGTTGACCCGCGAACCCACGAGACATTTTCAAAAGTTTTTGCGGCCTGCCAACCATTCAATATTTTATCTCACTCTCTATTTTTATCAACGAATCAGCCATTGCCAGAAAAGCTTACCTACATGAGAGCCGGTACCAATTTTTTGATATTTCCGCGTCGGTTATCTCACCAGGAATGTATCGCAGTAAGTGTCATCCCCGAATCTGCCTCTCTCGCTACATTCCGTTTTATTGCTCACCATTGGAGGCGCTGGTGGTTCACGTGTTTAGTGACTCCATCACCGGTTTCGGTTATCGGCTTTCTTCTCCCTCATATCCTATCCCAAAATGCACATTATTGAGTAGATATACTTTATATATAAACACAATAGTTGGGACTTCATGTGTCATTTACGCAGACATGTATTCCACGGGATAGGAAAGCGTAATCCACCACCTTTCCGCGTGACCAGATTACCAATAAACAATGGCACAGTCGGACTAAAATTCTGGGGCCGGTGATAAATTATTCAATACGAAGCTTACGCTCCAAACAAGGCCAGGTACAAGCAGCCATAATCCAGGATGTTAAAACCTCATAGGATCCGTGTTGAATATTTACAGACTCGTAGCATCGCCTCTATATGACGCATAGTAATAATTGAGTTACCGAAACCATCTTGGCATATTACTGTCTACAGTTACACTTTACACATAAATGCAAACGACATTCAAAGTTATTTATTTAATGCATGATATTAATAGATACGTTTAACTCACTGAAAATCAAAGTTGTCATAACATACAAAGATATGGGTACACAAAGCTGAAATGCTGTATTCTTACACTTTTAGTAATACAGGGTGTCCCAAAATAACTGAAGCCCCCAAAAATGCTAATAAATATGTTCAAATTTATGAAACTTTGAATGTAGCAGGAAATTGAGTGCAAGGTCTGAAGATAATGTGGCAGCGCCCAAAGTTTCTATTGACCCCAGCCAAATTAAAAGTCCATTTAAAGATGGAGTAGTGTGCTCGGCATTCAGTGGTCCTCGCTTCATAAAATCCATACTCAGGACCAATGGCGTAGCCAGGGGGGTGGTTTTGCGGGTCGAACCCCCCCTTTTGAAATGTAAAAAAAATAAATTCATTTTTCTGTATCATAGATAGCAATTTTCGTAGCTTTAAATGCTTTTTAGACCCCAAGACTAATAAAAACACGCGTATTCCAGCGTTCGATCAGACCCGCTACCAGTTTAGATCTAACTTGACAAATAAAAATTTGTCGCATAGAAGATTTCATCTCTATATAAGTTGTGAATTGTAGCGCAAAATTTTTTTTTTTTAATTACCATGAGGTTTTAAAATTATAATTGTAAATTATAACTGCTATCAAATCTGAAACATATAAACTATAGGATTAAAACTAACATATTCATTAGCAATTTTGCGGGTTTCATATATTTCAGAACACCTGTATTACCATGGATTAATTCATCGTGTTTGAGAATTTTCATGACAAAACTTTACAGTTCTTGGTGCCATCATCGCTGTTTTCATTTCAGTTACAGGCATTTGAACAGGTTAATAAATAACAAGTCATTATATGAACATTGCATTTGATTGATAGCACATGTCTTGCATAGATGACCTAAAATGAAACCTGTCTCCAAATAGCAGCCCAATATTCTCTTCGTAGGAGGCCATTCAAATGGCAAGTTGGACCATATAACCACTCCTGCAGCTAACTGAAAACATCTGGCTTACTAATGGGTGCTTCTGTAATATTTGCACCAAGATGGCGCACAACCTTAACCTGGTACACATACTATGTTCAGGTTGTGCGTCATCTTCGTGCACATACTTCGGGAGCTCCCACCAATCAGTGTTATCCGCTAGCATTTTTTTTATTTAAAGTGCTTTGAAATTTAAAAAGTGGGGGTTAGTATTGAATTTCAAAAAAATCCCTTCAAAATATGGTAAAAGCATTAATTTAAGAGGATTAAAGTTTTGTTTTAAAAGATCTTTCTGAATAGGACACGCATATTAAAAAGGGATGACTTTTCGTTAATAGTTTAGGATAGACAATTAGAAATGGAAATGCCCTTTTTGTTAAAAGATTGCCTTATTTAAAATTGGATGGCTTTAAGGCAAACGGTTGGCACTAATAGAATAAGGAAAACCATTTTGGGGAGGCGTTCTTAGAGAAAAGATAGACATGAATGTCCTGCTCAAGGAAACTAGGTCATAGTCAATATAGGGAGTTCCCCCCTCAGGGTGGGATTGGCACTACAACACGAAATATTTTTTTTGTTTTTACCCACTCTGAGGTAGATGCGCATGCAAAAAATAAGATGAAAAATTACATTGAAAAACTATTAAGGGTGAATATACACAAATGATTTTTGTCATATGAAATTTCATTAAACTGCTGGTCAAACATTGCTCCCTCCACATATTCACCAGAGTTCATGTTCTGAAGAAAAATCGGCACTCCCGCAGTGTGTGTACCAGGTTAGGGTTAGGCCATAATTTTTTCCGATTTTCCTTATTTTAGTTATATTACGAGTTCGGGGACTGTCTGTGTTAGCCATGTGAATATATTCCCCTGTCCATAGGTTTCAGTCCCTTTACACAACTTGATGTAAAGTAGGCGAACAAAATTAGTTACCTCGATATTGGCACACACGCTTCTGGAGTGACGAAATATCTGCTCAGTTATTGGCACACCCAAAGTCGACTGGTAACTAGAGGAGAGACTGCGGAAAGCCATCTTATCTTCTTACCCTTCAGACTTTCGTTGAATATAATTAGTAATGCCCAGTGAGCACCTTAAGTGTTGGTTGGACCCTGTGAACAAAACATGAAGACAATTCAGTAAGACAGAAGAAAATTTGTCGTACATTATGGGTGAACCAAACAGAATAGGGGGTTGGAGTCATTCACTCTGGTCACCCTTGACTCTTAGAAGTAAAGACTCTTAATAATAATACAGGAATTACGATCTCAATTATAACGGACGATTCGTTATTTTATTGAAATTTTCAATGAACGCAAATTTATATCCATAAAGACTATAGTCATAATTTCTACAGGCACAAGTGGGTCGGATGAAACACTTCGATGAGATGGATCCGGCCCACGGCCCGTAATTTGCCCACCCATGTTCTTACACATTGTTCGTAGAAAAATTTTAAAAGAATAGCAGGCCAGGCAGACATTCAATCCAATTACAGTGGTTCCCAAAGTTTTGAAGCGGAGAGATATTCGCGGGTCAGAAAACATTAAGTGTTGAACTATTTTTATTTATTTTTGGGAACCAATGCTCTAAGTGAACCAAGTCATCTAAACCAGCGGTTCCCAACCTTTCTACCCCGGCGGACCGGTAAAATTAGATAAAATGTACTCGCGGACCGGCAAAAAATTGAAATGGCCGGAACAGAAAAGAATAACATATATTTTCCCAATATAATGCAATGTCGGGCTTTTAATATGCTTCTAGACAAAAAAGCACATTTAAAAACATTTCACACGGAAAAAAACTATCAAATAATGTGCCGACCAAAAATAAAAATGGGTGAAGCATAAAATAATGCCATATATTTGCGTAATGAAATACAGTGCTGGGCACCCATTATGCGTAAGAAAGGCACGCATAAAATATCTCACAATAAAAACACGCACAATTAACTCCTGTGAGAAGTTTGCTGCTGTTTCGTTTTCAATATAAGATTGCAAACGAGGCATCAAAGAAGCTTTTGCAACACGTAGCTCTACAGCCGCGTGCAGCCGATTTCTTTGCTTCATTTTTATTGAATCTAGTGATGAAAATGTTTTTTTCGCATAACGCATTAACTGGCTGAAAAGACGAACAACAGTTTGATTGCTCGATTACTTGGCGATGGGTATTCATTATCATCTAAAATTGTGAAAAGTAATTCTTTTTTAATCTGGAATTTAAAGTAGAATCGCCATTTTAATCAAGCCTTTTCTTTTTCATTGGGTTCATCATATTAATCCCTCCGCAGTTGATCGACGCCTCAAACGAAATGAATTTGCATTACAATGACAAAATTGTCGATAACTTGGCAACAGGCTCAAAACTGCTGTGTCTGAAAAAGACCTCTGCGACCCATGCTTTTTTGCGCGTCTCGTGACCACCTGTGGGGTCGCAAGATGTTCATATCTTACTGGAATATTATACTGTTCTTGACTGTTTTCAGGTTTAAACAAGGAGATATGCATTACGTTTCATATGGATGGTCATATTAATCAGGAAAAGCACGCAGAACAGAAAAAGCACGCAGATGGCGCGTAAGACGGCGCCAACATGTCGCGAAAGACGTCGCAATATTTCGGAGGAAGAGAATTGCGTAATGAGCCAACCAACGTTGTCTACGGTAAAGCGATTGAGATGGCATAAAAACAACGAAATTTCTCGCGGACCGGCAGAAAAGCTTCGCGGACCGGCACCGGTCCGCGGACCGGCGGTTGGGAACCACTGATCTAAACTGTATGACATGGTCTCGTCATGAACCAACTGCTTTTGGGACTTGACTAAGTGATTCAACTAAATTTCGGGCTCAAGCTCGGATGACCCATAACATAGAGGTTCAGGAACTCCTACCTAACACTGAACTATAACACTACATTTTGATTAGTTCATGGGTTTGACTTAAATGAAATGATTTGTACTCATGTTTAAAATCAGTGAAACTTAGGTCAATGATTAGACTCGAACTTGCTACATCTTGATAAAGGCATATCTTCAGATTACAACGACTCCAATTGAAGACTCAAGTCATTGACAATATGACCAGATTCCAACATCATATAATAGAAAGTGGGGGGAGATTTTGAAAAGTTTTTTTGGAGCCATTGTGGTGTACATTACGCACAGATAGTTTGATAGGATAGTGTTGTTCAGAGGATGATGGGTGTCAACTGACAAGTATACTAACCAGTTATGGCAATACATCTATAATTACCTAGAAGATATCATTAAATCTCAATTACCTCCAAGTACTTTGTCGCAGATCACATGTTTGTGCAAAAGAAATCTCTCCTCACCTATGATAACCTTCGCCACCAAGCTTTATCAGGAATGTTCTGGCTTGACCATAACTGAAACAAAATGACAAATTATCAATTACTATTACCAACAATATCAATAAATTACAAGTCGGGGACCCATAGTTCAAGAATATCCTACTTAAATTTTACACTAAGTTGGATTTTTCACATCATGTATTCCACACAATATTTGGGCAATATTCTAGCATGAATAGACTTTGTTAATAATAAAAACTTTTAAAAAACACCAAAAATTACAAGCGATTACGGTAAACGAATATTCCATGCGAAACTTGTGGATTATATTTTCATCATCGATGAGGTGTTAATTTTCAAAGCCATAAAATGAACATTGGGTTCATTCATGTGAAAAATGAAGTAAATGAGCGAAAGTGTGATCAATGCTCTGGGAAAAACATGGGGGCTCCGCGAGCTATTAATTTACTCATTAAAATACTAACTTGACTAATTTTGTAACTGAATAAGATAGAATTTACGTGAATATTCAGGGAGAGGAAAGCTGATAATGCGACTCAATCATAATATGGTGATCCACGGCCTCTAGACCGGTTACCATAAGATAAGATTCACATATTTATCCCAGGGGAGAGTAAAGCTGATAAGATCGCTTAAACATATGGCCAATGACGGCCTCTCATCCATCCGGCCTGACCCTGGCCCGTGGGTATTAAACCTGACCCGAGCCTGACTAATTACCTGGATTTGCAGGCCCGAGCCAGAAGCAAACCCTAAATTTCAAATTTTATTTAGGAGTTACATTGCAAGAGTTTAGTACAATATGTGGCCACGGCCGAAACGCCTCATTCAAAAAAAAAGTCAGCGATAGAGAAGCCCGACCCGACCCGAAAATTTGAGGGCTCGGGCTTCAGATCTTAGCTCTACCATCCGGCCACCAGTTTACCTCGAGTACGAGGTCAGTTAGCCAGTTATTTAATCCAGATGCAGGGACTTCATGGTGGAGGAAATTCGAATTGCACAATATAACGAGCCAGTGAATTATTTGTGAAACAACAAAATAATGTACATTTTTATGACAAAATAGAAGATGGGTCTATTAAAAATAGGAATTAAAATGTGTGATCAATGATGGTGAAGAATATAGAAAGTGAATTGTCATAAAATGAAAAGAACTAGCAACGGAAAACACAGCAAAGAAAGTATGGCGGTCATGACATCAAACTTAATGAAAGCTTCAAAACAAATACTAACCACACAGTGGGGAAAAAAATTTCTCTCACAAAAGTGAACGAAGTGTCCATAGAAGCAATAACGGCAATAATAAAGTTTAACAAAGGTAGTATCAAAATGTGGCAAAAAGGCCGTAATTTGAATACGAAAAACCATAAGTTATAATAGATAAATTTAAGTTCCATTAGATAATGCCATATTTCAATACCCAATTTCTTTCCACATTTCGACACTACTTTAAAATAAGTTTCAAGCGAATTTTTCAAATACAAAGCAGCATTAAATAAAGTAATCGGTTTAATCGCTAAGGAACAATGCGTTTTTGATTTTATTTTTATAAATTTATTGTGGGGCTCTGTAAATATAGTCAACCTTTTCACGAGCTCCATAAAACCAAAAGTTTGAGAACCCTAGCATTAGAGCAAAAATACCTGAACAATTCATCAGAATAATGGGCACCTACGCTATTAAAAGTATTTCATATGAAGAAAAATTTAGTGTAATCCATAGGTTAATTGAACTTGATCTAAAACCTTTTGAAATTCCAAATTTGCTTAATAATGTTGAAGTGGTGAAATATTTTTAACAACTGCACAGGACAAGTACAAAAAGAAAGATTCTGTACCAGGGGCAATCACTTGGCTGAGTGGGTCAGTTACAGACTCAAAACTCAGTATGAAAAACAGGTCATTAACAGCCGAGTGGCACATTATATACAGGTGCAGATAATACGTGAATTACGGTTTATTCGTCATTTTCATTGAAATTTTAACGGGAATTAATATCCATAAAGACTATAGTCATAATTTCTACAGGCACAAGTGGGCCGGATGAAAAACTTCGTTGAGATGGATCTGGCCCACGGGCCGTAATTTGCCAACCGATGTGCTATACCATACACAATGTGCTTAATAAAACTAGAAAAAGCATAATAGGCCAGACAGACATTGTTTATAGGAATTTTTAAACAATTCAATTAAAATCACATGAAACATTTATTAAAGATTAGAACAAAAGGGCTCACTTTTGTAACACTATACTATTGTTATTCAAAAATCACCAAAACACAAGAGTGGTTTCCATAACACAGAACTTGATCAAAGATGGGCCGAGCATAACGAAGCCCTAAATGAAGAAAATTTTACCAAATAAGAATCATGTAATGAAATTTACATCTGTTCTGAATTAAAATATCAAAAAGAGAATTCCAATTTTATAATGACGTACCAAATGAGACATACCCCAGCAAAGAAGTGTAATTGACGTAATAAAACAAATATCAGTGTAATATTTCCCAATACGGAAAAAAAAGTTCCGAATACGGACCAAAAGTTTAGGACTCCTGCATTAGAGCAAAAATACTTGAACAATTCATCATAATAATAGGCACCTATGCTATTAAAAAAATTTCATAACAAGAAAAATTTAGTGTAATTTATAGGTTTATTGAACTTGATCTAATACCTTTTGCGAATTGTAAATTCCAAATTAGATTGATTATGTTAAATCCAATATTTTTACAAAAAGGAAATTCTATACCGGGGGCCACCAACCTTTTTGAAGCAGCGGGCTACTCTCTGGGTACCAATTAAGCTGAGAGTACGCTTCTAAAAAGCCAATTCGATATTAATGGTATTTAGCAATAGAGCAGGGGTCGGCAACCTTTTGTCGCTCGCGGGCCAAAATTAAGATTGCAGGTCATTGGCGGGCCACACATATATTTAGAAAGTTGAAAAACCGAACGGATGGTACTTTTTATAATAAAAATCAAGCAGTGATACATCTCTTGAATAGAATATAGATTTATTTCCTCTTCGCATCTCATAAAATTCCATTTGAATATTTTCAGCGCCATTGAATCCTCTGCACTTAACATCAACTTTTCTGCGTTTTGATGCCATTTGCTTCATTATAATATGCCCATTAAACGAGTAATTGTGAAATATATAATTGTTAGGTTATAATTTAATTTAGTCTAAAGAATATTTGTCAAAACGGATGTTTTGTTACTATAGTTTAGTGAAGCTTCGCGGGCCAGATTATAGTGCTCCGTAGGTTGCCGACCCCTGCCATAGAGACACTGATAATTTGAAATATTCAAGAAATTATCCACTAAGCAGTTGTGCTATCATATGTTATATTTTACAAACACATTTAACAAATCATGACGATCATATTCACAACCTGGCCAAATCTAGACAGAAGCCTACATGGGAAACCTGGTATTGCATTATCTCCAACTACGTTTTATGCTCTGCTTTGTAACTAGACACTACAACTCTGAGTGAGTCTTGCAGATGTTCATGGGTGAGGCATGTTCAGTGTTTGTTCTTGATGAGGTTCATGTCATAAAAGCTGATTCAGAAAGATAGGTTGAACCAAACAAGCTTAGGACCTTCAAAGCCTCTGTTCATTCACCATGGCACTTTCTATGTCAACTAGGACCCTAAAGTTTTACAAGCCCTGATTGGCTTTGAGGAGGAGCTCATTTAGCAGTGTTGCAATTTCAAGCTCCATCTGTAAAGCATCAAGGCTTAACATTGTGTGTGTGATGTCATAATTGGAACAGTATTAAATGACCTGTGACATTCTGGAGATTACATATAGAAAATGTTGAACGTTACAATAATTAGCATATTGTCATTTCCATTTCTCATATAAGGTTTCAACAAGAATAAAATTAATAGTTGTAGCTTAATGATAAGCACCGTTATTTGAAATAAATTCAGAACAGACGTTAGGGCGACTTAGTGCCCGCAACAACAGGTTGGTGGCCCCTGTTCTATACAATACCCAATGTTCTTAGAAAAATGTAAAAAGCATAATAATAGGCCAGACAGACATTGTTTATAGAAAGCTTTTAATCAATACAATCACAATCATGTGGAACATTTATTAAAAATTCGAACAAAAGGGATCTTTTGTAACACTATACGATTGGTATTTAAAAGTCACCAAAACACAAGAGTGGTTTCCATAACACAGAAATCAGAACTTGATTAAAGATAGGCCAAGCATAACAAAGCCCTAAATATAGGAAATTTTATCAACTAAGAATGATGTGATGAAATTAAGAATACATGATACAGGTATGGCAGATATGTAACCACCTGAGGTCACCAAACAAAGGCACCTGTTCTGAAATATTAAAATATAAAACAGTATAGCTACCAATTTCATAATGACGTACCCAATAAGGCACGCCCCACAAAGAAGCGTAGTTGTCCGTGGAAAAAATAATATCACTGTATTATTTCACCCGGACTGGCGGTCGTAAATGCTATTTACTCCACAACACTGGGAAGCGATAATTCGTAAACAGTATAGACTCAAAACAGAATGTTGGTACCAATAGATTTGGAAGAAAATACAAAAATAACAGGAAAAACTAAAATTGATGGGTTATATGAAGGAATAAAGACAAATAAAATTGTAGGGGACAGAAAAGTTCTTGTCAAGGTCGATTGTTATATTGAAGAAAGAGATGAAAGAGAAGCATGCAATTTAGTCAAATTAGAAAAATATCCCAATGTAGTTACTTATAAACACTCTGGTTTCTTTGAGAACAATCAAATTCACAATGGTGAAATATGTATATACGCAGTTATGCGACACTACGAAGATAAAACACTCAATGATGTTGACTTTTCTACATTAAGTGAGGAAAATGTAAAGGATATTTTGACACAATTGACAGAAGGATTGGGGGATATTCACAAGGAAAAAATAATTCACAGAGATCTCAGACCTGAGAATGTGTTCTATGAAGAGGATAACGGGAAGATCACAGTTGTAATTTATGGATTTGGACTCAGCAAGGAAATCCTGCATGCGCCGCTACAGAACAGCAGTTATCCGAATAAAAAGACCACAGATTACAGTTCACCAGAGATGCAGCCAGACTCCAAATTGAATGTCACTGAATCTACAGATGTTTTCTCACTTGGAGGGATTTTTTATTTTATTCTATCCAAAGGAAAACATGCTTTTGGAGATAAAGCGGATTCCAGATCACATAACATCATGAAAAATAGGCCAAATTTAACCAAACTGAAATGCAGTGAAGCTGAAATAGCAGAAAATCTCATTCAAAGAATGATAAATAACAAAGCAGTTAATAGACCAGCACTGGAAGAAGTGAAAAATCATCCCTTCTTCTGGAGTAACACAGACAGGCTTAATTTTTGCACAATGTTATATAGAGCGACGGAAGAATGGAATTTTAAAAGAGGCTTAAAAGGCGATTTGAATCTCATCAACCCAATGACTGGAGCTAAGCGTAGAGACTACAAGATGAATGATTCCAAAAACAATTGGTGTGAGAGATTGCAACTGTCCACCAATGAATGCCAGCTGTACGACATACCAAAGAATCAAGCCGGCTGCATAAAGAACCTTCTGAATCAGAGTGAAGTAAAATACAATGGCAATTCTACATACTCATTACTCTGTTTTATTAGACACAGAAAAAGTCACAGCGATGATGAGTTTGTGAAAAAAATTTCTCTGAATGACAAATACCTGTGGGATTTTTTTAAAGGAAGATTCCCCAAATTCCTTTCCATTTTGACCGTGACAGTTAGAGAGTCCAAAGATAAAGGTCTCGCTGAACTAAAATATTTTTATTGAACATGAATATATACTTTATTATAATTTTGCTGGATACAATTTGGATTGTAACGCAGTTAAGAATGAGAATAGGCTTTTATCTGATGTACATTTATTAATAAGCGTTAATCATTTCCAAATCTTCCGATAATATTAAATAATTCTGATTTCAATATATTATTTCTCATCTGTTTATAGCTTTTTCACGCTTGTTTTAACTACACTGGTGTTTTGAATCTTTCTATTGTATTAACCAGAAATGTGCAAAGTGCAGGAATGTGAAATTTTTACTTAATTTGATAAATTCAAAGAGATTTTAAGCTGATTATTAGGCCTCTAGCTTAGTAAATGACCCAGGAAGAAAATATATTAGTTTGTTGAACTATATCTCTTAAAGTTAGTTAATAAATGATATATGGGTTGCAAATTTAAAAAAGTGAAATATCCTTATAGAAGTGGAATATTCTTTATCTGTATCTAGTAGTCTAATTAGAAAAAAATGTAATTTATTTTTTTTCTTGTGTTTTATTATACAGTTGACTTAGTAGAAAAAAAAATAATGACCAATGTTAATTTGTGCACCTACCGAATTAGAATTGGCATGTTTCGGGGTGGGATGAGGTCAAAGGCAAATGCTTCTTCCTCCTTCATTCTCCAATTACTTCCTCATTCATCACGAATGATGCTGGCAATAAGAATGCTCTTTTTTGCTCTGCTTGCTATGCACGGGATTGAAAAAAATCCTGGGCCGAGATCTCCTGAAAGAAAAACAGAAGATAATAATTTGACACTACATGACCAAGGTTTGTTTATATGTTGATAGAGCAGTAATGTCCGATTCCTCAGACATCTTTAATGTGACGTCTTGCTTAACCTAACAAATAGAGAAAAAATGAGTATCGACTTCAAATAAAAATGTCATAAAATCAAGAACTTTCAATCATCGAATAACTAATTTTGAAATTTTAGTATAGCAATGGGTACTCCCGAAGTATGTGAACCAAGATGGTGGACACCGGAACGTAGTATGTGTACCAGCCCACAAGGTTAGAGTTAGGTCATAATTTTAGGTACAAATACTTCAGGAGTCATTTGACTTGTCCCCAAACTTGCAATAGAATTAAAAGAAGGCAAATTGGAATATATTTATGGCCTAATCCTAACCGGGTACACATACTATGTTCCGGTGTCCGCCATCTTGGTTTACATACTTCGGAAGTACCGAGCAATGGGCAACAGGCAGAACAGAGAATATGCAAAAATATAAAAGTAAAGTCTCACATCACCATCTAGTGGAAATTTAAAAGTTGGTTGCATTTAACTTTACCTTTACCTAACATCCAGGATTCAAACATGTATTTTATATTTTGCGAGCAGTAACTAACGTAAATATCAATTCCAATACAGAGAAGAGGGATTTGCGACACCAAGAACCAACTAAGCAACTTACGAGCAATGGGACCCCAATTAGAGTGTCTGCTGAACAGACAGAAGAAACGATAGACAATGACCTAAGTGGCAAGTGAACTAAAATATCTAATATTTTAAGTATTGCTTCAGAGACCATAACAGGTTATATTTATGTTCCAAACCACAAAAAGTTATAACTTCATATCAGTATATCATACCAGTAAGCTGTATCACACAAATACGTCAATCCTACAGGACGTTGGAAGTTTTCCTAACCGGTGCCCACAAAAAAATTCATCCTTCACTTGCAACCATTGCAAAATTCTGTATGCTTAATTTGAGAATTGCGCAAGTTGGCGCTCACAACATTTATCATATACATCATTTTTATGATTCCTAATATTTAACCACTTGCTGTATAAAAGTATTGACAACTGATTTCAATAAAGTTTATTGAAACTTTGTTGAGACTAAATTTAAATTTCTGAAAACTCAAAGACAAAACGAAAATAAAGTTACTTTGTTTATACCTAAATTTCACAAATTGACAATAAGCTAGAAAAACAAAAAGGACATGAAAATGTTTAAAATCACAACTGAAACTATGAAACAATAAAAAAGCGTGGGAAATCTATATTTTACGTGCACTATTCAATATTCTATGAATTACTAACGTAACATATCTAAAACAGATGCAATGGATTCGCTGAGTCTAGAATCGATAAATTTATCTGCAAGTGAAGAGGAAGCAATGGGACCTCCTCCTAAAGGGACAAGAGAAGTGGATTTGTCTGGTAAGTGAATGAAAAGCTTATAATATATCAAAGTATTGCTCCCGATGTATATTATGTGTCAGATTCTACAGGAAAAAAGATGTTTCATTTATCCGAATTTATACAACAGGTCATTTCCGAACACCATAAAATTTGATTTATGAAAATTTACATGCTCAATAGTAGAAATAGAAAAAATCATTTTATATACCGGTAGTTAGTTATCTGTGGCAACATGCACAGGGCTTTGTTTGGAGCAAAAGTCGTCAAGGAGTGTCATATAAAAAAGTAAGTATATATCCCCAATATTAATTCTGGCTCAAGCTAACAAATAGAGAAAAAATAAATGTTAGCTGTGAATAAGAATGTTGCCCAATCAAGAATTTTCAACTTATCATGAAATATAGGTAAACTTTGGGCAACAGGAGGACCAGAAGCAGAAGGGGAAAGCAAAGGGAAAGTGTTTCAAGATCCCACCAAAATAGTCGAACAGAGACGACGACAGGAGAGTAATTTAATTGGTACGTGAATAAAGAGCAATTTTAAATATTTTTAAATTGCTTTCTAAATAACAGAACTCATTTTTTTCAAATGTTTCTTTTTTTTAGAGGAAGTAACTGGATACCATACGATTTATGACAGTAAGTTTTGTTTCTTGTAGAAAAAGAATAGAAAATGGAATAGAATTTTGGTAGATACATACAATAAAGTACTCATTTACTTTCAAATGTTTCTTTTTTTTAGAGGAAGTAACTGAATACCATGCGATTTATAACAGTAAGTTTTGTTTCTTGTAGATAAAGAATAGAAAATGGAATAGAATTTTGGTAGATACATACAATAAAGTTGAATCATTATTCCTTGGGGTGTAATCAAAATATTTTTTATGTCATTAAATTCCATTTTCAACCTCCTATACCTGTAAAATATACCTAACCTACCGAAATAACATCTGTCTTAATGTTTCTACATTAAAAGTCATCTGCATTACTTTTTAGTTGATAAGCAGAATACAATATAACATATATCTTTATATACTTAATATTTTCAGTCACTCTTGATGCAAGATCAGGAATCACTATTAACAAAAGTGATCATGAAAAAATAGAGACACCTTCAGGTGAGTTGAAGAATTGATTTGTATTAGGTACATAACATTACATAGCAATTTCTTTTATCTGGCATGGCCACATAAATGACAGTTCCCGGTGTTTTTCGTTTTTTTACTATTTTATAATGCCCTATTTCAGTCCTGGTATTTTACTCCTATATTTTCAGCCGGAAATTTGAGTTTCAGATTATCTCCCCTAATCACTGTCACATAATACGATGTTTTCACACTGAACGCACAGTTCCGGGGCCCAGGTGATAAAAAACCTAATTTTGACGTCATTGTGGCACAAGACATAAATGTGCAGAGGACTTTTGTGAGATAGGAGTACTTGCGGAATTATGGTTATAATACCTTTTGGACCACACTCGACTTTTCATCCCGGAAAATGTTGATATATTATAACAAGGTGGTCCAAGGTTGTCGGCGTTGCGGGTCACAATATTAATTTTGTGTTGTTTGCAGCCACATTAGTCCCAGATTCTTTACAACGAAAAAAGTGCTTTTATGAATGAAGTTAACATGTCGTTTAAGTATGTTTTTTTTATATATGTTTAGGTATATGTTTTTTTACACAACTTGCCGACATACTAGGCATTGAAGCTTTGTTTTCCACAAGCAAGTATTTTTTCTCCTATATCGAGATGAAAAAATCTGATTGAAATGGTCTGCTTTGTTTTCGAAATCATGTTTACAAAGCGACGCACAAATCACTGCAGATTGATCGATTACTAAATTTTGGCAATTGTTGGGCAGGCTACAGCAGGGTGATATCGCAACCAGTGGCGCAGCCAGGGGGGGGGTTTTCGGGGTCGAACCCCCCCCCCCCTTTTGAATTTTTTAAAAAGTGAAAAAGTTGCCGATAACACGTGCAATTGCCTTCTGCTAAAATCGTCGTTCGTTTTCTTCAACGCGGTGTCTTATTCATGCCGTGAACGCCCTTCACATTGGTGTTTATTCTCTTCAAATCACAAATTTGTGCCGCGGGAACAATGATAATTATTTTATTTTTGTACTCGCACGGAAATGTGAAAACTGAAAAAGCAGGCAATTGCCTTCTGCTAAAATCGCCCATGTTTTCATCAGCGTTTTATTTAGGCCGTAAACGCCCTTAGGTCGGTTTTTATTCTTTCTAAATCATAAATTTGTGCCACGATAAACATGATAATTATTTCATTTTTGTACTCTGCACGGAATTGTGAATTCGTGAGTTATTATACGTTCATCGGTGGGGAGGTTCTAAAGACAAAAGGATTAAAACCGCGATCTAAATTTGATTGAAAAGCGGCATTATAAAATACTGAAAATAAAACCGTAAACAATATAAGTTTTGTTGAGTCCCGCGACAGTCTAAAAACGCTTTTCCAGTCGCAAAATCGCAAAATTTCGTGTGCCTACGGCGCACATTATGTTTGGTCGCCGTTTAGGAACATACCGTCACTAAAATCGAAACACGGTTAATTGTGGGTGGGATTTTCCTTTAATCCATTTCTTTAAAATTGTCGTAGAAAATTTTCGTGTTATCATTAAACAAGGTTGAAAACGCGATTTTTTCCCGGTTTGTGATGATATATAAGATAATTAATCCGAAGTATATCCATCAATTTTTATTGTACTGAAATAAATTTTACTCCATGAGAATTTACAGCAGATTTACGGATTTTTCAGGAGGTTTAATCTTTAAAAATAATCGGAGTGTCAGCATTGCGATTGAACGAAGTCAATGTTACAAGCACATCTCAAATTTGTCGAATTTGCAAAATAAAAAAATACGGATCAAAACAATATATAATAGGCGACGGGCAGTTACCACAAATTTTTATGTCTGCAAATGGCCGAGGTATTTTAAAATTGTGAATTGTAAAAAATTGTTTTGTTTTGTCGACGCAAACGCTGGTTAAATTGAAGACAATTAAATTAATAAAGCAAGACATTTTGAATATGCCCTTATCGGTCACGAATTGATTACTTTGCACAACAGAAAAATCATTTTTCGTTGTAAACGTCGGCTCTTTCAACAAGTGGCGTAATCGCGGCGATGAATATGTATTTTTGATTTAACAATATACTTCATATGCATTTTCATTGTACAAAATAAAATTGTACTTTTCGAGATTTTATATCAGTTATTGAGATTTTTCTAACGACGATAACGAGTTGGCATGATTCCAAAAATACGTATTCAAATTAAATACACCGTTTATCTCATATTTTTATGTCCACCGATCGTCATGGCATTTCAGATGTGTTTTAAAACTAATGTTTTAATTTTGACGTAAGAAGAAGCAACCGCGAGTTACGTTGGACACAATTAAATTAATATTTAAAGACATTTTAGAATTTTGTAGTTGTCAGGGATTGAATATTTCACGCGACAAGAATAATCATTATACGCTGAAAAGACGTCCCTTTAACGAGCGCGTAATGCGAAGACTGTTACAGACCGCAATGGGAATTTATGATAATGACCCCCCCCCTTCTTTTGAAAATCCAGGCTGCGCGCCTGATCGCAACATTAATTGATATTTACTAAATTTTCTGACACTAGGCAACAATTTCAGTGTTACTGTTACAAAAAGACAATGCGATAGTTAGTTGTAAAGTATCAAGCATTAAGATATTGTTAACTAACAACTCCAAAGGAAGAAATAGAATCAATTTGTGTGTCAATGAAAGAATAACGTTCCGTTTATTTTCATGTCAATACCAAAATTCTTTTTTTTGGTTATCACTAATATTTACCTGCATCAGCAAATGTGACCCGGGCCACAGATAATGATACAGCGGGCCACATGTGACCACCCTGTATTATAAGCTAATTAATATAAACTGTAAAGTATCAATATTTTATTGTTTAAAAAATTTGATTTCCTAGAATTTAATCGCACATCTAAAGTTTTTTCTAGCTGTTATATCTTAAAGCAAAGGGTCAGTGGAATAACAGCTCAAATTTAAAATTCGCAAAATCACGAATCGATACTGGATATAATCAAGCACTTTACCATGTATTTTTATACCTGTAGATTGCTGTGAGATTTAGGAGTAGGAGTGCTTTTACTTTGTCGTATGTCAACACATTCTGAGTTTTGTTGGACACAAATAATAAAGAAAACATTTTAGATGCTTACAAGCTTATATCAGTCATGAATTGAATCATTATTCGTTGAAAAAGTCGACTGCTTTAACGAGTATCAGAAGCGGCAAGTTTTGCGCCCTCTCTGAATTGCGACTAACCGAAATTGAAAAAAAAACTACTCGGATACCAAGCTAAACCAAAACAATAATAACATCCCTATGTTTGACCATTACATTTCAAATACTGTACTTAAACAAATCATGAAGCACTGAAACTTTCACTTTAGTAACATAAAATAAAAAGAAAAGGATTTATAATATTCAGATATCAATTCAATGAAATTTGCGAGCCCGCTTGTCTAATATGACCAGCCGTACTTCTCCCTTAGCATTAATTTTAACAGATTTTACCATTTTACATCAAACTCAGCTGCTAAAAAAGGTTTGTGGAAAAAGGAATGACATTCCACAATGCACTAAAAATCAAATCATTTTGGAACCAATAAAGTATATAACACTGTAAATGAGTCTTGAGAAGTGCTACAAACAAAATTTGAACATTCATATATTAAAAAGGTTGAAAACCCCGACTTTATACGACAAAGCCAATGCACTACTCACTACTAAGTGAATAAATATAATTTTTGTAATACAACACAAACATGCAATGAACTATGTACTTGTCTGAAGAAGTCTGATTTCGGTCAGACGAAACGTTACATAAATAAATTTGTGATAGTGTGCGGCAGGACTCTTGAATTGCATAGTATGCAAATAATGCAATAAATACTTGTTGTTCAATGTTCATTCAGGTAGTGACTCGGCAGAAAAAAGGTCATCCAATTTGGTCTTTCCTTTCATCAGGGAGCATCCTGAGTCAGTTAGCAATCTTACTATTCCAGTTATTGGCAGAGAAGGAAACAGGGAAAATCCTGAGTCAAATGGCAATCAAGCTACACCAGAAAGAGTAAGTTTATCCAGAAAGCAATGGTTGTGCATGGAAATTATAGAATGTGGTACTCAATGTTATGGCACCAAAATCAGGTAATGATACTTCCATTTAAAACAAATCCTGAAATAGCAACCTCAGGGTTATAAACGGACAAAGGCTTTTGTTTATGTGTTCATCAGTTTGTACGAACTATGGTCTAACATTTACAAGGTGACCGATATCAGACAAAATTTTTATTTGTCGAGATTTTTATCCCAAGGTCAGCTGTCTCTGTAGAGAGCCGTAAAAGCTAAGACAAATTTACAAATTTTTTGATAATTTCAGAATGAAACAAGCTCAAATGAAAACACCTCAAATGAAAACGCCAACATCACTCAAGAAAAAGAATTTCCATTTCCTAAAGGTCCAGATTTAATAGAATTGAAAAAAAATCTATGGTACAATAAAAACAAAAGATTATGCCCTAGAAAACCAGTATACTATGGGATTCACAAGGTCGGGAATAAAGAACATGACGTCGTTATAAAGTTCATTCCATATGAAGACAACATAGAACCAATAGAGCTGAATGCAATGGCAAAACTGAAACACTCTAATATAGTCGAATACAGGGACAGTGGGGATTACAACTTCACCCCTCTTGGAAAGCACTGGTTTATAGTAATGGAATGTTGTAATGAAAAAACATTAGAGCAAACCGCAAAAGAAAATCTGACTTGGGACAAGAGAAAGACTATAATGCTGCAAATTGCTCATGGCCTACGTTACATGCACAATATATACGAAATGCAACACAGAGACTTGAAACCGGCAAACATTCTACAATCAATCTGTGGTAAACACTTCAAATTGGCAGATTTTGGGTACAACAAAGAAATATTGAAAAGTTCCAACGCACTAACTCCAGAGCATGTAGGGACTATAGGTTACAGAACACCAGAGTCCTATCTTGACGAACCACTCCTAACCAATCGATCTGACATATACCAATTGGGCCTAAATTTTTTTCACATCTTATCCAAAGGTTGTCATCTTTTTGGGCAAGTAAGTGCATCCTGGGAGCATTATGCTTTAAAGAACAAATTGTCAGTCAAGAAGAAAAGCCTGGAGATCATTGACGGCCCGGATCGAAAACTCGCAAAACACTTGATCTTGTCGATGACAAGAGGAAATCCATACAGCAAAACCTTGGAACAGAATGATTATATAAAATTGAGAGAGGAACATTACAAATGCAGGGGCAAGATGACACCAAAACAAATTATTTTAGACAACATGCCCAGACCTTCCGTACAAGAAGTGCTGTGCCATCCATTTTTTTGGAGCTCCGAAAGAAAGTTTGACTTTATTAGACATTTGTCAAGATCACTTAAAACTAGCAAGCAAAAGTTCGAAGATTCCAAATTATTGACCAAATACAACTTGACGATGTGGAGGGAAGCATTAGTAGATGGGGGGGATGAAACACCTACCCAACTCACTGAAATAACAATGGACATGGACAGCAACTGCTGTATGCTCAAAATTTTAGGCCGCGTTGAAGAATCAGTGCAGGATGAAGAAATTAGAAGTAAAATCATGCGATTTGTAGAAAACAAATTTCCAGGTTTCATTCTCGATGCTTATTTGATTGCCCAAGCAAAGAGTGTCGTCAGAAGTACTTTTTTCAAAGAAACTGCTAGAAATCCATCGGAAAACTAACATTACTTGATTCGAGCACTGCAGTATGAAAATTTCAATTCAGCACTCTCGTTCAGTTTCAGCGGATAACATTTCCATCAAACAATAAATTTAATAATCAGCGGTTGGTGTCTTCTGCTACCAGCACACTTCTCAGATTTCAAGAATCAGAATAGCCCCCACATTGAAAGACATTAATTATAACATTGAGTGCAAACCCCCCTTTTACGAGACAGTCTGACCCCCAGATCGGCAAACAGTCTCTGCGCAATATACCGGTACCGGTAATATATCGGTACCAGTCAAAACAAAAAAAATATTCTGCAAATTCAAGCATGACTTACCTTAACTTAGAGCGTTGTTTTCACCGTTTCCCTGCATATTTTCCTCAAATGTTGAAAATCGATATTCTGACATTTGTCCTTAAATGGTACGGTACTGCTGGTACTAGTGCCTAATAGGCACATACTTCAGTAGGTACGGTACCGGTCCACTATTCCTTACAAAGTCACAGTGCACTATCAGAATGTAAGAATCAAATGTACCGTACCGTACGTTTTTGCCTTAATTTTTTTGGTAGCATCTTTGTATTATTTAATCAATTCTCTGCATATTGTCTGTCTATGATGACATGCCGTAACTATCCAAGTATAGCTTTGCAAAAATTAAAAAAAAAATTAACTTCGATGTTCGTTTTGGCGCAAGAATTAGTAATGCTGGTGACATAGGTAGAATCTATGCAAAGATACGGTACCGTAACTAGTTGAAAGGCTGCACCGAAATAGTCACGCCGCCAAAAATACGTTGCGCTGTTTAAAACTGTTTCGGTCATTTCTAGCATAATAGAGTCTGTATTCTCAGTACTCAGGCATCGCTTCCAACTGTAGATTAAAACTATACAGATATATATCCTTTATCCTTTAAAAAAATATTCAGCCATCCCTAGCAAACTTTCATTCCGCGCTATAAGCGCCAAATTTGGAGTGGCTGTTTAGCGCCCACAGCCGGGATATTTCTTAGATGGTCGATCTGTTATAGTATGCTTATTTTCATCACTCCAACGCAAAAAGACACGTACAAGTTGTTGGTGTCGTCAGTTATTATGTGTATAACGAATAGGGTACCGTCTGTACGTCAGGAGAGTACGAGTGTACGAACGAGCGAAGGGACGACAGCACATTTTTCTAAACAAAACAAACGAACAATATTTAGGTACAATAACAGTTAATGTGCCGACAAGAAGCAAGTCAACAATTGAAATCTATAACTTTACGTAAAATTACGCAAATTAGAACTGATCTCAAATAAACCTGCACAGATCCAAGTCATTGAAATAACAGTTATGGCTAATCACGTGCAAGGGTATTATAAAGTCACTATTTTTTTTATTTTATTTTTTTATGAATTCCCAATCAGTAAAATAGGTGAAGGTCTAATTCGCCTCTAATGGCGAATAAAATATGTATTGAAACGAAAGTGCCATTGAGTAGAAAATATATTAAAAAATGCTGATCGATCTGCCAATACTGTATATTGTATTGAAGATGTACTCTGTAAAATCTCAAGAAAAAGAACATAGAGGTTAGTCAGATTAACAATGTTATCGAACAGAATGTCGACGAACTTGACATTCAAGTTCTAGACATACCAAGGAAATTTCAGGATAAAAACGACACACTATATGAAAAAGATGGCATTCACATAAACGCAGAAGTTTCAAGCCCTTCATAAAAGCCAAAAACAGCATTTTGGGGGATAAAAGTAGACAGTGATGCGCACAAGATGGTATCGGTAACTCCATGAAAATATACCTTCTTGTTACCCGGACTCAAATGGAAATAGCAAGCAATTCAAATAGTCGTCAGTAATCATACAAGGCATGAAATATATTCAACTCGGTTTGTATAGGGCTTTTAACATCCTGGATTATGCTGCTTGTACCTGCCATGGTTCGGAGTGCAAGTCTCGTGTTAAATATAAATTTGTCGCCTACCTTGAAGTTATAGTCTGACTGCGCCATTGTTTATGAGTAATATGGCCACGAGGGATACTAAGACAGTATTGTATAAATTTGATTGCGCTTCCTTATCCCGAGACATAGATGTCGGCACAAATGACCCATGAAATTCAAACTATTGTGTATGTATAAAAAATGCTCCTCCTCAAGATGACTCCCGTAGTATTTGTAGGCCTACCGGAAATTATGGCCTAACCCTAACCTGGTACACATACTACGTTCCTGTGTCAACAATCTTGGTTCACATACTTATACCGAAAAATGAACGTACATATTAATCGAGGTCTAAGCGAGTACTTTTCGAGATTCACAACCAGGTGGTAAATCGTGCGCGAAACCATTTTTAGGGTCGGAACCTAGTGAGCGAGTGGGCAACCAGCGCCTTCAATGGTGAGCAATAAAACTAAATATTGCGAGAAGGGCAAATTCGGAGATACTTGAGGGGGGGGGCAATGAAAGGCGATGACACTTACTGCGATACATTCCAGGTAAGATAACCGATAGAGAAAGATCAAAAACTTGATTCCGGCTCTCCTGTCCGTATGCTTTCCTGGTAATGGATGATTTGTTGCCACATACTAAAAATAAAAAGTGAGATAAAATATTGTATGTCAATGTCTAATATATAAAAAAAAAGGTTCAGTGCTTTATTTTGTTTGGTGAAATAGAGGGCATGGGAGGATTTTAATGATGCGGAAAAATAACAAATCGCTAGGGGTCAATGGGATTTGTTAGGTCAAATATCTATTTCTATCACAATAGTGACGTCATAAGCATATTTTTGGAGGCAATAAAATGAAGCCCAACGTAGTCTCTCAGCTAATATTAGTTTTTCGTGATGACTGATACGTGGCGATTTATTGGAAATTTGTCTGTAATGATAACGAGAATCAAATTTAATATTGTTGATACTCCCTTTTCAAACCACAAGTAACCATATTGCGTTGTTTGCTATCTCGATTGAGCGGAAAATATACTGATAAAGACGGGAACAAATCATCACAGCTGCCTCACTTCAGGTCAGTAACGCTGAATTTTGTTTCATTTGGATTGCTACATTGTTAGTGTAGTTGCAGCGTTAATAAAATGGCTAAATGGAGAATTTTGGCCCGCAAAATCGAGTAAAATAATTCTCAAATAACGTTATGAAACTAGTATTAAAACGGTGGAGACCGTTCGTCAGCTTGCGATAACGAATTGACCCTGGTACTATTCTCTCCTTGGTTGGTTTTATTAGATAATTTATTTTAATGCGAAAAACAGTATTCTAGGACTTGATAGAGCTCAATATTCCTGTTTTTAAATAATTTTACTATTTTTTTTTTGTCGTTTATACACCAACTTGAAGCAGATGACAGGATTAGTGTTCAAAAGTTTTATTATAATGTTAGGGTGATGCTGTTAAGTACATACAGTCGTAGCGCTGTGAGATTAAGCGATTATTACGTTACGTTTTTTTACTTTAGGTCAAGTTTTAACGAAACATCTGCTTTGTGCATGCGATATTTCGGAACGCAGCCCTGAGAAATGCGTTACATCATCAGCTTTTTTATTTGAAGTACCGGAATACTTACAATTCGGCGTTGCATACACACTTTATTTTGAGAGTTTATTCTGAGTAGGGTGTCTACGGGGAATTCAAATATACTAAACACTGGATCAGTGTTTCTCAACCTATGAGTCGAGACCCAATCGCCTGAAAATTTTCTCGGGTCGCTCGTTTTTTCAGCAAGTTACTAATTTTATTTTCCAGTAAATTATTTTATTTTATATCTGTTATTGAAGAGTGGCTCAGTAGTAATACGTGGGAAATATCAATTTCCCATATTATTTCATTTTATTCATTCAATTTCGTGGTTATAAAAGTACCACATGCCATTTTGTGTTTGAGCATATCCTTGAGTCGCGAGATTCTACAAAATTTATTTCTAGAAAATTTAGCTCGCTTGAAAAAAATGTTGGAAACCACTGCACTAGACTATCGTCCAAAGATTGATTTCACTGACGTTTTACCAGGAAAAGGTTATATTCGAATAAATTCCAGTTGACCCAAGTCTTGAGTCCATTCGAGTCTCTGAGATAATTCTCATTTGTGCCCAGTTGAGTGAAAGTTGGAGTCATTTCGTCATTGTGACTCAAGTGACTTTCAAGTCTTCGATAAATAGTGGCTCGAGAAAGTCGATACCAACTCGATTCTAGCCGAAGACTCGAAAAATATTATCTACTAATGGCTGATTGTTGAAAGCGCATTTCTGAGATTTGAAGAAATTTGCTTTGTATTCGCTGTAGTATTTAGTGATATACTTTAGTTATATATATAATATAATATATAATACCTATTTATGCACACATTGTTAACTGCTTAAACTCAACAAAAGCGGGGGTTTGACTTGCGCATAACACTCACTAAGGATTCATTGATTAAACAAATATCGAAGCTTTTATGAATAGGAATAAAGAGTTCCGAAATGTGCGAAATAAAGAATTTAACAAAGATGGGGTTAAGAACTATTACTCTAGTGCAGCGTTTCCGGGCCCGGGGCAACGCTCCCCAACCTTAGATTTGTTCTTCCTTTTTCCAAAATCTTCCCTCACTATGCATAAAAAATCTGTTTCCTTTATTTGTATAATCTTTAAAGCAGGGGTTCCCAAACTTTATTGGCCGCGGGCCAAAATTAGAATCGAAAGGATGTTCGCGGGCCGGAAGAGTGTAGTGCCCGAAAGTGTGCAACGGTTTAGCTGGGGTTCTGTGGATTCACATTTGACATTTTTTTTAAACATGTTTGTTTGATTCATAATGGCGCTTTATGTCGTATTGTTTTATAACTTGAATAGTTCGTCGGCAAAGTGGACAAATCGCTGAAGTGTGATTCTTTTCAATACAGAAATACGAACGATGCCATTTATCGGAGTAACATCTGTTTTCAGAATCTTGTATATTATTTGACATCTCTAACCTTTCTTAAACGGCTGATAACTAAATTACTGCCCTATGTAATCCTAATACGGTACGTATAATTGAGATACCGGCATAATCGAATTGTTACCATGAACACGAGCTTAAACTGTGATAATGACATAACAATTGGCGGTTTCTAGATTGTAAAAAGGTAGAAACAAAAGCTATTTCATTGTTTCACTTAAGCTCGGCGGGCCATTTTAAATCGTTACGCGGGCCGGAGTTGGCACTCTGACTTTTGTGCGAATTCGAATAGTTTATATTGGGTACTCCCGAAGTATGCGCACCAAGATGTCGCATAACCTGAACCCTAACCTGGTACACAACCTGAGTTCAGGTTGTGCGCCATCTTGGTGCGCATACTTCGGGAGGTCTTTATATTGTGTATATAAATATGTATCACAGTAATAAAACATATTCAAACAATATCGGTAAATATACAACGGATACAATTAATATCGAAATAAAATTCTTCCTTAGTAGGGGTTTCTCAGCTTGCAATTTAGGTAGTTCATGCCAACCTATTACTCAAACAATATCAGTAAATATACAACGGATACAAATTAATATCGAAATAAAATTCTTTTTTAGTGGGGAATTCTTATCCGACTCGGAAAGGATGGTGTACTGTTTGCGAGTTTAGGCAGTTTATGCCAACCTATTATGTGTTGGTGAGCGAACGCGTACTACTACTTTCAACAACACCTTTCAATCTAAAATCTGTACGCTTTAAACCTTAATTTAGGTTTTGTTTGCTCTCCCGATTTTGTAATCAGTTTTATTTATTTTGTTTTTTATTAATTATTTTATCGTCTATTATGCTGATTATGGAGTCGAAAGGAACTTATTTAATCACTTACTTTTATGTTAAATTTTGTCAGTAAATGTCAAGTTAGAACGGTATACATGAATGATTTTTGAGTCATCTATGTCGCGAAACACATTTGGGATTTGCGTTAGCGAAGCAATTGCACTTATTGCATATATATTCAATTTATTGTTTTATTCATTGGTTCATTTATTTAACTGTCGTCTGTCTTGTGGAAAAATTAATTAAGCGCCAAAATCTTTCACGGAATGACCTACTTTGACGCATGGCTATAAGTTGAACACCAAGATGGCGCACAACCTGAACATAGTATTTATACCAGGTAACAGGTTGTGCGCCATCTTGGTGCACATACTTCGGGAGCACCTTCTGGGTTATTGTGGGTAACAATTAACGAAGTATTCAATCACAGTATTGAAGTTAAGTATACGGCGTGAAAATTAAGCCACAATTAATGGTTTATGGCTAGATTTGAGTAAACTTGCAACTCTTCTATAAGTACTCTTTCCACTTTTACTCGAAGGCTCGGGACCTTGCTTTGAGCAATCCTATTTGGAGTTTAGTATTCGCAAATATAAATATAATTGTGACGTCACACAGAAATTTTGATACTAATTTTCAACTGTTAAAATATGAACTTACATTGTAAAAATTGCAGATAATATGCTGTAGTAGTACATTAGGTGTGATAGGTAGTTGTCATGACGCTGTGTGACGTCATTTAATACGTCATGCATACTTGTGGTAGAGGTGCAACTCCGGAGACTCCGGAAGAGAGACGAAACCGGAAAACCGAAAGAAGAAAGAAAATCGCCGTTCAGATTTGGATCCGATATAGGAAATAATTTTGTGATAGTGGGCCAAACAATGGTACGTTTTAATATGTTTTAAAACGAGGGAATTAAAATAAATTGATTTTTTTATCGTCTATGAATTGACTATAACTCTTAAAATTGTAATTATTTCTCGGTCTTTGTTGGTGTTGTATTGCGAAATCATTATCGATAAATTGATATTTTTTATTCACGTTTTGACGCCGTCAATCGCGGTAAGGCCCGATACACGCAGCTAAAATATCTAATTGTCGAGATAGACCGTAACATCTAACGTTAGCTTATCCGTAGATTTATTTTTCAATAAAGTCTTGAAGTCTAAAAAGCGTTTCAAGTTATGTATGATACAGAACCTCCATTTTTTACAAATTTAAGTAGTTCATGACATAAATAAGTATTGACTTATATTAATAATATAAAACCAAAGAATATCATTAGTTGAAGCGAATACAAAGCAAAATTTCTTTCCACTAACTTTCCCAGGAAAGGATTCCTCTTTGGTTGGGAAAGGTGTTCAAACTTTTGAATTTTTTTGATTTTTGTACCGGTAGCCAAGTTAAGAACCTGCCACGTACGCAGTGTATTGCGTGTTGTCACAAAATAGAATTATGTTATTCAATAATCAAAGGCCACCAAACAATAGGGAAATAGTCGTTATATCGGTACGTTGGCCAATTGACCATCTGCAGTACATGTTTCCTACTGTGCGACTTACACCGAAATCTGTTATCCGTTTCGTCTACCAGGTAAATAATTAAATATATACATACATGCATATTAATATATTGGAGTTCCTAAGAAAATATTATAGAAGGGAAGTTTCGAGATAAGAATTACGTATTACCGTAATTTATTTCGTATTAATCACTGTATAAATGAAATGTACGACGTAAACGATTCCTACTTACAGGAAATTACTGTGTCATTCCCTAAATCATTCCATTTAAAAATTTATTTAAAACAAACAATTTACACGCGGATAAATTGCCAATGTTTGCGCTTCACATGGGAAAATATGGCAACAATAAATAAGCCTTATCGCTTGTAAATATTAGTAATATCTGGACATTGGTTACACATTGTCCACTTCGGGAGAAATAGATAAAAATTATGGTAAGTTGTCATTATATTTTGAGATGATATTTTTAAATATTTGAAAGTGTTGTTTGTGGTAATTTAGTAGTAATCTGTCCGTATGTAATGTAGCCTGAACATTATTACAGATTTTAGTTTTTGTTTGTCGTAGTTTTGAAAATCTATGGATATTTTTGTTCTGTATTCGCTCTGAATAGAGGCACGGACAAGCAACTAATGAGTTCATAGAAATTGGCATTGCAGGTATAACGTCTGTGTTCCAATGTAAGTTAGCAATGCAGATTACTTTCAACTTTCCGGACTCGACAGTTTATGTTTAAAAAGTCCCTCACCTGGTGAAAATACATAATGATTTTATTTCTTGTCGCTATGTTAAATCTTTCGCTGTTTTGATCGATTTCTTTATTACTGCAAGGCTTAGCTTCAATAGGCGCATTCTCTTGCCTTTCCCACATGGACAATTTTTATGTGTGGCCCAGCTAGATGTCTGAAGTTGTTACTTATCGATCTTAAGATCGGTAAGTGTCTGTCTGTCTGTCTGTTTGTTTGTCTGTTAGATGAACACGATATCTCACGAAGGCGAGGTTGAATCTGCTCCAAATTTTGCATGTGCATTCATCATATCTCGGACCAGAAGCCTATTGATTTTGAATGAAATATGTCGTATATTTAGCGAGTTTATTAATTAATTAGTGATGGGACACGCGCTGTCACTAAAGAGTCATGAATCGAAACCGCAGTTTCGATCGATAAGTCTTCGGTCTCCGACCGATATTCTCGCTTATATGGTTGTTGGTTATAAAAAATGTTGCACATCCTTGAACACTATGGACATGCGATTTGAAGACGAGATGTAAGCTGTGATGCGAACAGAGTGAGATCCTAAACTCTCGCCAAATCCTAAAATATCCAATAGTCCAACTACTTCCGGTGGTTTCGCGCTAAGAAATGCTTTTTTTACTGCCATCCACTAACTTACAACACAGTAACATCGACTTTAATAAACTCACAGTCATAAAATAAGGTACCGATATTAAAAATATTACGAGCTTGGATTATTAAAGCCATTGTTTAATGTCAGGGTAACCGCGGTTTGATATTTTTATGGTCGTCTGCTTATCAAGTCAATGTTACTGTAATAGGGGATGGTGAGTTGTACGAAAGATGTAGTACATGGAACGCTCGTCTCCGGCAGCCGTGAGGCTATGGCAGTGGTACCCAAGGAGTGTATCGCCAAAATTAACATAATTGTGTATAACTAGAATATCATTGAATATTCTACATAGTGAATTTATTATAAATGTTTTGTTGTTTCTTATTTTAAATGCTGTGTATCAATGAATTCTACACAAATGGCGGACCGCGGTCCGAATACGGACCTTTCGAGTATTTAATTCGGACCGCACCTAATTCTTTATTTTAGATCATTAGCCCCACTTTTGAAGTTTCCTTTTATAAAATGAATTTATTTTAATAGTTTTGAATATATATGAAAAGAACTATAACACCATAATGAGCAATTTTGATTAGCTAATAATCATCAGCCGGTCGAGGAAGTGTGCGTTTAAGGATGCCGAAATATAAATTCTGGAAAGACCGGACCCAAATAATTTGAAGTTTTGTATGCGGATCTTCGTTAAAAATAGTTGAGTAGCCCTGCTATATCGTTTACTTTCTGTTACGTAGTGCGTGCGTTAATTGTTACGTAACAATAGAAACAGACACTACTAGCTGCAATACCGTGAGTTGCAGTTTATTCACTTGCTGAACTGAGTTTAGCGAACAATAGCGATTTTTTAAAGGAATAGAGTGCAAGGATGAGAAAGAAGATTTGATTTTTTGCCTTTATTCCTTAGTTAGGCCTACATGTTTACAAACTTTATAAGGCATGAAGTGTATCGAAATTGTATTTGAGTGATATATAAGAATTATTGTTATTCGTTGTTCCCTGGAGCTCTGTGGGATTCGTTTTTCTACTAAACGTTTTGTGTCAACAAAATTAAAAATTAAAACGAGAATATCGGTCAGAAACCGAAGACTTATTGATCGAAAGTTAGGGGATCCCCAAAACAGCGCTCATACTCCATAGTGACACCTTGTGTCCCATCACTAATTAATTAATAACTCGCTAATTATACGAAATAATTCATCCAAAATCAATGGGCTTCTGGTCCGACATATGATGAATGCACATGCAAAATCTGGAGCAGATTCAATCTTGCTTTCGATTGAAAATCGATAAGTAATAACTTGTAGCGATTCCACGACCTCATGTTAGCGGATCTTGTGCTTATTTTCGCGAAGTGACCATCGGTTATTTTATTACATGCGGGTAATAATTATTTGATTTAATACGACTTATGTGTTTAAATAGACCCCGTTGACAACGCGCGGATGAAAGCATTTCTCAGGACAGTAAATAAAGTAGTAAATTACATTCTGTTTACTTTCCAATCTTGGCTTTATTACATGAAAACATTGTCCAATTATTGACTCCTGTTTATGTGTAAATTATCAAAAATGCGCAGAAATGTAACTGAAATATAACCGACAAAAACATCCCCGCCAACGCTCAAAAAAAAGAAACTTAGGGAATATCCAGTTAGGTTTAGGAAAGGAGATTTAGATGGAAATTCAAATTTTTAAATCATCCCTAACCCTAACTCTGACCTGACAGAATAATACCAAATTGTAATTTAAAAGCGCAGTGGGGGAGTTTTTTCTCTAAGCGCACATTTTTGCATAAGGTGTGGGGACTTTGTACAAAAGCTCCGACATTTTCCTGCTCAGAGTCATTTTGTCATATTTCAATGTCCTTGTATCCATCTTTCATTTACAAGAAAAACTGACTTTTAGGTAATTTTTACGGCTCTTTTTCGTAGTTGGTTTTACTATTATAACTTGCGAGACCAACGCGTTGGTGTTGTGGGAAATGTGTGGTTTGCTCATAATTAAATGTAACACGGGGTCACAGGGTGATCTACTCCGGCAGTGATGTGTTTTTATTTGGTCCATGACCATAAGCGTATTGTTTGAAACTATTTAAAGACCAAAATGTTTCTCGATTTGATGTCAATGTGAAGCGATAAGCCAGGGCGTTGCCAAGAATTTTCAAGAGGGGCTCTGAAACTTGTTATTGCTGAGTTAGACCTAGTCGGTTCGGCCGGGGACCGGAAAAGTTTTTAATTGTCTTGAGCAGTGCTCTTCAACCGGGTATACGGTATACCCAAGTGTATACCAGTCCATAAGTTGGGTATACAACTGATAAAGGGTATACGAAGGGTGTACAGCCTAAGTCAGGGATTCTAAATTCTAATATAATAAATTATCAAATATTCAAGCGGAGACAACAATGCAAACGCGGCGCACATGAAATATAAAATGTCATTAACGCTAAGAACCAACGTGAGCACATTGTTATTTGTTACATCACAAATTATATAGATAATGCAGTCATATGTCTGGGTTGGTGATTTCGGCTGCTATGCATTTGTTCGATTTACGTTGAACATTATTTCCGTTGACGCTAAGGCCCTCAGTCAAATTTATAACTTGCGGACACTATCCTATTAGATTGCATGATGATATTGCAGTACAATATGTGCTTAAAATTTATTGTTTATTCAAGCCTCAAATAACATTGGTATTTGTAAGGTATACAAAGTTCTTGAAAAATTGTAAAAGGTATACCACGATAAAAAAGGTTGAAGAACACTGGTCTTGAGCGTCTAAAAAGCGTTTTACGCTACGGAAAATTGCTATTTATGATGCTTTTTTTTACATTTCCTAGTTTTCAAATGAAATTTCTTCCGAATTTTAAACAATCACCTGTTTGTCTTCAAAACCATGAACCCCCTCGTTGTCCATATTGTGTATTGTCACCACTGTTACTTTGCGTAAGGATATAATATCTTATGACATCTTGGGTCTCGACAAAACCGCATGGCAAACACAATTCAAGAATTTATGATTAATCGCTTGAATACACTTCACAATTCAGTTTTGTTATGAAGTCAGTTCTCAATATATCTTACCTAAGTTTGTTGTTTTTTAATCAGTAATTGTTATTTTACTTCATTTAATACATCTGTGAGAGCCGAAACAATATATGGTACCGATAAATTCCTTTTGCAATTTTAAATTTTTTAAGACTTTATGAACATCTTATGGAACAATACTGCTTGGTATAACCTCTGATTTTGTAACAAAATTAAAGTTGTAACGGGACTATATCTCATAAAGTCACTTAATTGACTTATTAACATTTATATACAAATGACGGCTTCTCATTGCATGTACAATTACTGGTTTCACAACAGAATTGAAATTGTAAAAGGATCTTATCTTATGAAGTCTTAGCTCTTGACAAAAGCGCATGACAAACATAAATCACAAATTTATTATCAACATTTATATGGAATGACGGCTTCATGAACAATTTCTGATTTCATAATAAAATTGAAATTATGACGGTAATTTATCTTATGTCATATGTTATGTATGTTTAAGTCATAGATCTCGAAAACACCGCATGGCAAATATTATTCGAAGATTTATTACCGATATTCATATAGCATGTCAGGTTCTTATCGCAATGGGGAATAAAACGCCACGTTGAACGAACTATATTTCATTATCTGACTTTTGTACAGACTAATATAATGATGGGCTTCGAAAAAACATGTCCAAAATATTTAGTTGTATTAAATTCATTAGATTACGTTGTTATGTCGTAAATTTTCATGGAGGGATTTTTTCATATTTTTTCACAAGAAGAAAAAAATAAGGCAATTCAATGGGCGAATCAACACCGCACAGACCGCATATACTAATCGTCGTATATAAAATAGAGTCTATGTTATCAAGGTATCTGAGATATAAGACGCCGAGATAGTTAATTCGACACGGTAGTAACTAGGGCCAGTGTTTCCCAAACTTCAAATCCGGCGCGTCGCCACCCCTTGCAATAGATCAAAATTTTCCGCGAGCCCTGTTCACGTTTAAAACGCTAGACAGTTTGAAATATGCTATTTTGATGTTTTATTGCCGCAGTTAACTTCTTGTAGACCTATCCGAGAACAAACACAAATTTTTTCAGATTAACATCAGTGAATTATCCGGCATTGTTATGCAAGCTTCTCTGATACTATGTATTCTCTTGAAATCGTGAGATTCATGTTTTGCGCTTTCCATCGCGCGCCCATCTGCGGGGTCGCGACGCAAAGTTTGGGATACCCAGTATATTAGAGCCATATTTATATTTAACATAAGTCCCTTCCCGGGATAACAGGGCAAACCCAAAGTCTAATATCCGATCTCATCCGATTGTACAAAAAGTTATCCTTCAAATGCGCTCAATTTCCTGAGTTGGGAGAATATGTCTTATTGTGAGTCAGCACCCTTGTTTAAGGGTCCATAGTTTGTTCAAGTATTTGGTTAGTGAATAATGTGTTTGTACGTTTCCGTGTTTTAACAAGTTTATATAACTGTAAAGGTATTGTTCTTGTCAGAAGTAAATAAAGTCGTAAAACTGTATTAACAACTCTGGCCGAGTTGCAAAGAAAAGCTGTCCATTCACTGGTCATAGATGGCAATACTGAATTTTTTTTAGATAAGAATATGTCTATTTAGGATAGGATTCACATATTTATCCCGGGGGAGAGGAAAGCCGATGAAACGTTATAATCATATGACAAACCACGGCCGCTCGTTCGGTTACCAGTCCAGGTCGGGTATTAGCTATCCAGTTATTAGTTTTCATAATCATGGACTTGATTTCGACTATTATTTTTTGTACAGTGGCTCTGACACATTTTTACGCCGGAATTTCCAAGCATGATTGTAAGCCAGATCTATTTTAGTAGTTAGTTGACGGGCGCTCCAGAAGTATGTGTACCAATATGAAGGTAACTAATATGGTTCGCCTACGTTACATCAAGTTGTGTAAAGGGACGTAAGACTATGGGCAGGGGGTATAGCACTTGGCTAACACAGACAGTCCCCGAACTCGTAACAGAACTAAAATAAGGAAAATCGAAATAAAATTATGGCCTAACCCTAACCTGGTATACATACTACGGGAGTACCGTTTTGCGTGCTATTCGTCAATTTTATTGTTCTAGTAAATATAGTGGTAAAACTGCATTGGAAACGTAAGGGCGATCTATGTAACTCGCATTTTACGCTGTTAAATTGCGGTGAAGATTTATTTCTTATTAAGAATAAGCATAATTTCACCACGTTCATGCAAACATTTTCAAGCCTGGTTGTCAGTTTTTAGTTGTGTTTTTGAAGTTCAGGTACAAATGAAATAAATTCTGTGATCATTTTGTCGTACGCGGAGTTTTGACTTAGTTTCAGCGATCGAAAATATGTCCCGAAAAAGTTGCTGTTCAAATTTATCTATTGGCAAATGATGATTATGAAACATTCAAACACAAGTTTGTAAGCGCCAACTCGCAAAATAGTCATCAACAGTTTCTACCAAAGTGTGACTCGGTATCGACTTGCAACTTGAAGCATTGGCGAGTCGACTTGACTTGAGCTTAAAAAATTAGTTACCATTCAGTTAGTTAGAGGGTAAGGGCTGGGAATGCAGATTGTGCTGGAAATTAAAATTTTCAAATCATTCCTAACACGAACAACTCTAACCCTAACTCGTTAATTACTAATTTGTTTTTTTAAAACGTGGCGTGGTGATTTTTTTGAATTTTGTATTCTTGAATTAGTGTCGGAGGCCTTACGAATGATCATTGGTGATTTGTTATTTTAAAACGTGGTACGAAAGATCCATATTTTCGAACAAGAATATGGAATATATATGGGAATGTTTAAAGGACCGGTCATAATTTACAGAATCTAATAAAATCGTTGGTGTAAGAGGAGGATAAATCTATCTATTTAATGGTTCTGGCAAATCTTGAAAAATTTCGAGTAAACGGTTCCATAATGTCCGATAAATAATTGAAAAACGATTGTAAATACAGGTCAACCAATCGTAAACATTGTTTATGCTATTGTTTGATTTTTGAGCCTGGACCATGTTTAAAAAGATGATAAATATCCCTCCGATCGATCTTTTCAAGCGAGGAACATGTATGACCTTTATATAGTGATTGAGTAAATAATATTATTGTCGTCATAATGTAAGTAAATATTTGCGTCATAATGGACAAGAAAAATGATCCGAAAACTTATTCGTCAGTTACTTTGATGTTTCGTCGCCTTCTCGAGATATAATTCTCGAAATGTCGAATTATCAAAAGTTTTCTACCAGGAAATTGTGAGATTTAGCGCCAGGATATAGAACTCGGTGCATAATGGTTTTATTCGAATTACTAAAAGTTTTCTACCTGTGAATTTTCGCAAAATTCAGTTGTAGACACTTTGCACAATTTTTGGAAATTACCTCACTTGTTTAGCGGGTCGAATAGCTTCCAAACTTTTTTTGTGTATGCGACACACGGCCCTTTTTAATTGTATTGTAATCAATTGAAAAACTTCCCAGGCAAGTTCTCAACTTGCATTTTTGATAAGATATAGGAACTTGGTGAGGCGAACACAGCATCGAGCGTTTTTCCGTCGCATCAAGCATTTTTAAGTTTTAATTGTTCAGATATTTCAGATTATTTGTTGTCAGAAAGAAAACTCTAAATTAACCTGTTAAACTGTTACTTTATGTGACAATATGCCGGTAGGTACTTGCTGAAACGCGCATATACACGCATTGCTTTCATTTGAGAGACCGACCGAGTTTTTCTGACTAGAAATAAGAAACGTCGGCAAATTATACCCTTTTTTGCACATCGTTTGTGCTATAAATATTCTCCACAAGTTTTTTAGGGCGTTGAAATTGTGACAGAGCTTTATCTTACGAAGTCGTAGGTCTCGACAAAACCACATGGCAAATATAAATCAGAAATTTATTATCTATATTTATATGGGATGACAGGCTTCTTATTACAATTACAATAACCCATAAAACGACATGTCGTACGAACTATATTTCATTATCTGACTTCTGTACAGACTAACATATTGATGGTCTTCTTGAAAATAATTCCGAGTGATTTAGAAGTATCAAATGAACCATTATGATCTTAAGATAACTCAAGATAAAGTGTTATGTTCTATATCAGGGATTGGCAAGGTTTTTGTAACAGAGGCAAAAAATTTAGCCTATACACATACTGGCGGGCCATGTCAGTATAACGTAAAATGCTACATTTTATGAACAATATTTACAGTGTTACAAAAGCAAAAGTGGGAAACAATATGGCTCGTGCCAAACTAAATTTAATCACAATCTCAACAAATTTCTTGAGGTATTTTTAGCTAAAACATTAAAATTTGGTTTCAGTTTGGTTGTGGCAGCATCAGGCGGATCAGATTGAATCACCCAACGTGCCGGATTTGGCCCGCAAGCCGTACTTTGCTCCTCCCTGTTCTATATTATAGGTATTCTGACTTTTTTACAATGTTCAACTCGAGATCATACTTCCAGGGTGGTGTTTACTTTTTATTATCTCACTCAAAGATGTTAGTAGTTTATAATAATTGAGACAACAGGTAGTTATCAAATCTCAGGCGATGAAAAGCTCAAACAGGACCTACAAACCTTATTCACATAACTCAGGGTGTAATGAATGGGATAAGCCGAGAATGTGCAACAGGCGGCCCGCGGGCCACAACCCGGCCAAGCCATTTTGTGTGGCCCTGGCCAAACTCAAGATTTTTCCCATCAAGCTTAAAATTCTAATCCGACAGTTTTTATTCGGAAGGGCGCTCACAAATATACAAATACACGTTTTTTTGTTTTTGTTGCTGTGTTAAATCTTCCGCCGTTTCGCTCGGTGTTATTATCACTGTAACGCTAGGCGATAGTCGCATTCTATTCTTTTGCCTTCATCATTCAATTTTTTGTGTGGCCAACTACATGGTCTGAAGTTGGTTATAAATATGGCACACCGACAAAAAATGATGACACACCCATGTAATAAGCAATACCGAAAAGGAAAAGTTCAGTCTATTCAAAAACCTTGGCACTTGAGTCGTAACATACTGAAATTTGCTTGGACAGAGCCTCGCTATGAGTATGAGTGAAGGTATAAAACATATAAAATATCTTCCACATGAATTTATCAAATCTTCGGCAACGAAGTTCTTTAATACGGGTGTTGAACTTTAATATATTGGACGTCAAACAATAATTAGGCGTGTTAGGTATTGTATGAAGCTTGTCATTCAATATTTGCCTTGTAAAACGAACATCACGACTGTTCTTATCAATAGAAGAGTTTAGATTGGAGGTTATACTGTAAAAAAAATTGTAAAATTTCGTATAATTTCGTAGTAATTAATTCTGTGTTGGGTAGAAGTCCCCGAGGTCGCGCGTAAAGTCGAGTCACGTGACATTCTAGCCTCGAGTCCGAGGTCGATTCGATCATTGAGTGTTGGTTTAAAGTGAGTCTGAGTCATCTAGCTACATCATGTAGATTCTCGAGGTGAACCAAGACAAGAGGAGCTTTGCACGTTTTTGATGGTTTTTCACGGTTTTTAATTTTTATTCTCTCACCCAAAGCTGTAGTCAATTCAAGATAATTTGAGACAAAAAGTAGTCAAATTTCAGAGAATGAGAAGCTTAAATGAAAAAGTTTTTTAGGTTTTTTGCACGTTTTTACAAGACTTTCCGTGTTTTTTTACGTTTTTTGCTTGGTTTTCTTTAGGATTCCGTAAAAGAAACCTTGGTATTTCGCGAGCTTTTTAGTGAATTATCAAAATATTGACCTCCTGATTTTGTCACTGTCCAAAGAATAAATAACGGCATTAATAAAATTTGTCAGTGGTAGCGTCGAAATGTGAAAACAATACGGTTTTCAAATATGACATTATCGAATCTCCAATAGATAATTTTTATAAATTTATTGTTGCGGGGTTACGTAAATAATAGTCAATCTCCTCACGGGATTCATAACAACAAAATTTTGAGAACATCTGATGTAGATAATACGGTTCATATCAATTCTTTAATAAATAATGCCCCGAGTCGAATTCAAACCGAGTCTATTACAAAACACTGGATATGCTCGTAGCTATAAATAAAAACAGAGGTCTGGTATGCTTCTTAAATACCTGTTCAAATTTAATATTATTTACCTAAAAATAATAGTAACATTACTGGATTTTTATAACAGTGTATTTTAAAGGACAGAATCGCGTATTCAATGTTAAAATATGTTTAACAAGTAGGTTTATAGGGTTAGGGTATGCTCTTATAACTTTTAATAAAAGGTACTTCAAAAACCGAACAGTTTTTATCAGAAACACTTGTTTTATAGCAAAATGAACTTGAGGCGATTTTTCCTAGGGCGAATTTTTCTGGAACGTAATGAATTGTGTGGGCAGTGCTGACCCTTTTAGATTTCGATTTTTCCGGTGATAGTGACTTCTTACATATCAGCGGCCACTCGCACAGAGCTGTATTCAAAAAGAAAATATGACTCCTATACCATCCTAAAACGTTTTTAATTGACAGGCAACGTCGAATCGGAAAATTTTTGCCCTTCCATTCGTGTTCAGAATCGACTTATGAAGCTTTTAAATGGGAAGTGAGTGCCAGTTTCTCGCATACTTTAGTGATTAATCATGTTATAGAACTGCCTGCTATTGATTGCCATACTTATGAGTGGGGAATATAAATTTAGATTGAAGTAAAACCAAAGCAACTGCGTAATTTCGTCCATTTCTAACAGTGATTTCCGTCAATATTATTATTTACGCGGTGTCTATCTGTTTGTGGATCGGGTGCGTCATATTGTAATCGTGCGTTTTGACAACAAACAAAATAGGCGCAGCCGTTCTCGAAAAAATATTTACGAGACTATGGTTTTAAAGTTTATATTTGAGGTTACAAATGGAAGTTGTAGGATGCAGTTATATATATTAGTATTATTATTACTATAATTTATTGGTGTTTGTAACTGACGAAGTTTTGTGCACCTGGATTTCTGTTTACTGCTATTTCCCGTCAGCAGTAGGTTTGATTTAACCTAAGGAATAATTTAGGGATTAGACGGCAAATTCATAATATTTATGGAAGATACTACAATAGGAAAAGTTATAACGGAACAATTATAAAATGTTCGACGGTTTCTCCTCAACTAAAGAGTCGCAAAGTTTAATTTTTATGTCTGCTGAATTCGATTTTTGTGACTGCTTCTCAAGCGTGTAAACTAATTTTTCAACGCCCTGACCAGCACTAACTGAATATGTGTGAATCAGATATTATAATATTTAAGTGCAAGAAATAAATTATTGAACACAAAGTGTACACATGGATAGTTTTGGTATTATGTTGTTGTTGACCTTGTTGGAGTTTTTTTTCTTTAGGTTGTAAAAATCGTTTTCTTAACTATTAAACAATAGAGTACTAGACCGATTGCTTTAAAATTTTCAGTGGTTAAGGATTGTTGCTGTCGTCGCTAGACTGTGTCACTATGACAGATTGCATACTCGTACTGCTTCTATTTGGCCTCCGTGTCCATTGAAGCATCGCTTTTTTCAGCCATCGTTTTCTAAAGCAGTTTTGATTTACTGCATTTGCTGATGATTCTCGCCCATATGCTATACGCCAGGGGTCGGCAACCTACGGCCCGCGAGCCGGATCCGGCCCGCAGGGCCCTATAACCCGGCCCGCGGCGCTTTACTAAATTATAGTAACAGAACATTCGTTTTGACGAATATATTCTTTAGACTAAATTATATTATAACCTAACAATTATATATTTCACAATTACTCGTTTAATGAGCATATAATTCAATTATAATTAAACAAATGGCAACAAAACGCAGAAAAGTTGATGCTAAGTGCAAAGGGTTCAATGGCGCTGAAAATATTCAAATGGAATTTTATGAGATGCAATGAGGAAATAAATCTATATTCTATTCGAGAAATGTATCACTGCTTGATTTTTAATATGAAAAATGTACCATCCGTTCGGTTTTTCAACTTTCTGGAAATATGTGCGGCCCGCCGAAGACTTGCAACCTTAATTTTGGCCCGCGAGCGACAAAAGGTTGCCGACCCCTGCTATACGCAATTAATTGTATTGCATACTCTAGTTTGTTAACAATATTTCTATTTTAAACATTTAGTCGGGAAATTCGGCTTTTCAAGATCTTTCGTAGCCAAGCTGGAAGTTAAGTTTTGTGCTAAATCCGGCATTTTCTGTCGTGAAAATGTTTTTGCGGGGTGACCCTAAAGAAACACAATCCCGGTCATTCAAAAATTATTCTAGAGACGACATAACTTTTGTGCATAACGTATTAGATTACTGAAACCATTGAGGCAAGATCATACGTAAGCCGAAGTTTAAGTGTCAAATAATTTTTTTGTTTTCGTAAAAGTAATTGAAAAATTATGGGTTTTGTTTTTTAAACACCCTATAAATGTAGACAACGTAAATGTTTTTCTTGTTTTTGTTCTTGTTGTCAATTTTATGCGGTCAATTTTGGATTTTGAAGTTTTTTAATGTTTGTTGACTTACTTTTTCTGAAGCTGTATTATTTCATTTATGACATTGTTTCAGGAATATTAAAAACAAATATTTACGCTAAAACTCTTAGCTATTAAATATGGGGTACGGCAACGTGTTACCCCCGATTAAAAATCAAATGGTGAAAAAACGACGAAACTGGGTCATGAGGGTGAGGTTTGGACCCCATTGGTCGAGTTATAAGGGAGATTATGACATCATTGACGATAAATGGATTGTAAAAGGAAAGATGATGAATATGGTACTTGTTGGATTATTTATTACCGATGACATGACTAACGACGTCGTAGTTACGTCGTGCAAGAATATATTTTTAGTTTTCATGCTGTTAATTTTATTGTATTATTTCAAAACAAACTTTCTAGGTTGCCTCTTATCAGCCCTTGTGACGTCTCCACTCACAAACGCACTTGGATCACTTATTCCGATTACGTCATTGATAATATGACGTCACTGTTACGTCCTACAAGAGGGACGATATATTTTTAATTTTCATGTTCACTTGTTTTATTCCAGAACACATTTATGAGATTACCTCAGATATCTCGTGACGTCACTACTCACAAACGCCAGCTAACGAACGGGAAAAAGGAAAGAATATCATTCATGGCATTCAACAGTCTAGCACGTTCAGTCGGTAAGTTGTCTGAAGCCTCATAATTAAATCTCATTATAATTGGACACGTCAGTGTACATAACGATCGTTTCAATATTAGGTTGTTGTTTTTGTTTGTATTTATTCTTCTCCTTCGTCATTATAAAATCGCTTTTCTCTTCGAATACTGGACCAATTGCTTTGAAATTTTCAGTGGTAAAAGATTGATTTTTTTGTCAGAAGGCTATTACGTTTACTTACTTCAAAAATTTATGTCTTGAAGAGATTCGTTTTTTATGTGTCAGAATCAGGGTTGTCCAAAACGAATCGAATATTCGAATGTATTCGAATATCAAAGTATTCGAATACCCTTTCGGCTGCTTTTCGAATAATTACGAATAGTAGCCACTTTTCGCCGTAAACGTGGTGTTCCGTTTTAACGGGAATCTTCAAACGACTTTTTACGCTGTCTCACGTTTTGTAATGACAATGAAATAGAATCGGCACTTTGATTGTTTATATTCTGTGCGACCGTACGTCGCATGGTGTTGCGACACATTTGCACGTTTGCGCGGGTGGACATTGCCGACATTCGTGTACGTGGCTTTTAATTTACAAATTCATTTCCATTACGTCGAAAAATTGAGAAAGTATGTTTATTTTATTTCTATGTGGCCTGCTTATTATTCGCATGAGTCTTCTCAAGCATGATTTGTGTAACCTTATATTTGGGTCTTAGGGTCTGCCAATCATGATATTTAATCGCAGGCTGGTTATCGTTACTTTAAAGAAAAACACGGCCACCGAGATAAAGTGATTTGTGACCCTTTCGTTTTGCCGATTCAGCAGAACACGACAGGGATAGGAAAACACAGCTGTGAAATAACCCATGGACGTACAGTGTAGTACTTATCACATTCCAAAATTATTTCGACATTCGGGTTAATAGGTTGTCTAAAATGATTGCCGCTTCACGACTTAATTTACCACTCATTTGTTAAAAATAGTTAATTCTGTGAGTATGATTCTACTAAACTAACATGATCTGGTTCTAAACATATAAAATTATTAGCGCATATCAGCATTACTGAACAACAGGGACTGGAAAAACCCCTTTTTTGAGTGCTAAAAATAGACATCGTCCTATTTGCCATGTGGACTTATTAGCCGGGAAATACGGTATTTATAGCCAGCATTGTTACGATATCCAATAAATTGTCACAAGTTGGAAAAACAAGTCGATTTATTAGAAAATAATTCTGATAACGATAGTTATAAGTATCGATCCTTTACCAGAATGATTTTTTGTTGCGCAAAATAATCCAATCCATGACTGGTACCAGCATTTAAAATGTCATGCCGTATTAATTTAATTCTGTTCAACGTAACTCATGGTTGTATCGACAATCTGTGGACATAAAATGTGTGGTAAACTGACCAATATTATCAAATATTGATTCCTATTTTTATATTGATAAAATAATGAAAGTATTAATACCAAATACAACGGGTATTTGTGGACATGAAATACGTGGTAAACTGCGCAATTATAATTAATTTCGGATTCGTATTTACAAAATAATAAAACTATTATAATTCTAAAATGCAACGGCGATCTGTGGCCTTAAAATGTGTGGTAAACTGCCCGATTTACCAACATTTGAGTTATGATAATAGAATTAAATTAACACGGTAAGGCATTTTAAGTAGTGGTATCGGTCATGGATTCGGATATTTTGCGCAGCACAAAATCATCCTAGTAAAAAGTCCGTCATTCTAAATACAAACCAATGGCAACCATTATCCAAATTAGTTCCCAATAGCGGGATAAAGTATAAATTCTTTTTCCGACTTGTGACAATTTTTCGTGAGTACGAAAATAAGAATCAAGATTTAATTATATTCGGCACAATATCACGGCAATCTGTGGACATAAATTGTGTGGCAAACTCGCGATTAATATTAATTTTTGATTCCTATTTTCGTATTTACAAAATACAACGGCGATCTGTGGACTAACAATGTGTGGTAAACTACCCGTTTATAAATAGTTTTTGATTCCTATTTCCATATTTATGAAATAATAAAAGTATTATTACTCAAACATACAACGGCGATCTGCGGACTTAAAATGTGTGGTAAAGTTCCCGAATATAATTAATTTTTGATTCGTATTTTTGTACTCACGAAAAAATTGTCACAAGTCGGAAAAATACCTCATACTTTGTCCCGCTTTTTGACAAATAATTTGGATAATGGTTGGTATTTAAAAGTATGGGCGTTTTACTAGGATGATTTTGTGTTGCGCTAACCTATTAAAATCCATCATCGATACCACTATTGCCGTATTAATTTAATTCTGTTAACATGACTCATGGTATATAAAATATATACTGCAATAATCTGCAAATATGAAATGCCTGGTAATTTGGCTAGGTTGTAACTTTAGATAGCAGTTATTCCATTGCTCATTGTATGGAAATTCCTACATACATTTAGATAAGCTTCAATTAGTGGATTTTAGTTTCGAAGTATTCGAAATTTCATATTCGAAAAAAATAATTTCGAATGTATTCGAAATAGTGAACTATTCGGTATTGGCCATCCCTGGTCAGAATAAAAGATAGCAACACCTCGTGACCTGTCCATATATTTGAGCACAGCTCTCTTGTTGATCTTCGGTTAAAAAGGTTCCGGCACTGGCGGTTGTTGTTCTCAGTTGTTTTCCTTTGCCTTGGTTCCCCACGGCTTCACTTTCCAGTAAAATTGTGTGTCTAATTTTTTGTATTTAATTTTTGAACTGACTGAAAAAATAACACTGACTATAACTATATAACTCGAATCCAACATTCCCAAGAGAAAAGGTGGTTCGACAGAAGCTAAAATTGATAGTGAGATAAAGAACGTCAAGTTATACGTGAATCATTCACGGATATAGTAAAATTGTGTTGCGAAAGACGTTTGTGTCTCGCTGCGAATGCTGTATGCTCCCCAGAACCCCTCACACATGGCTACACCAATGGTGACGAATTAAAGTCAAATTGAGTCTCCATTCATAAAGACATCACTTTTATTGAATATTTTGCATTTTATGCTGGCACTCTTTTTTTTTTGTATTCTTTTTGGTATCATTATGAAAAAAATCGCTCTTCTCTTCGATTACTGGACCAAATGCTTTGAAATTTTCAGTGATTAAAAATTAAATTTTTTTCTAGAAGTTTATTACTTTTATTTATTTCGAATATTCCGGTGAGCTGCATGACATTCGTTTTTTTGTGTGCTAGACGTCATTAAAATTTGCCGCTATGTGGCGCCACGTGTCCATATATTTGAGCATAGCACTCTTGTTTATAAATAAAATGAAATGTATTTCATTTCAGATGACCTCCACATCTCAACTAATATTCCAGCATGCACTGCTGGGCGAGACATGGATGACGTCATAACCGAAATTTCCTTCCAAAAAGTCGAATTTGAAAACAGAAGAAACAGTTGCGGAATCGAAGGCACAAGCCTACGAACTGCTCCTAGTGGGATTGGTAGGAGAAGATGGTCTGACAGTGCAGCAGGACAATTAGCGGGTGTGGAAGGGGGTGTGTTACAGTCGGGACAAGTGCGAACCAATCAGGAGCGGGGAAGAACGTTGGGACTTCAGCAACGACCAATGGTATGTGTTAGAATTGTAGTCTGCTCACCGTTTCATCTAGATCACGTGGGTTCTCAAACTTTTTAAGCCACGCCCCTTTTTAGAATTTGTCAAGTCTCGCGCCCATTTCGAAAATAACTGTCTAACACTACAGATAACAGATAGTAATTTAGATAATTCTTTGAAAAAAAAATGCGGGGATGGAACGTGAACATTCAAAATAAAGGAATGTAAATGTTTGAAATAAAGCAGGCAAGATCGAAGCTAACAAATATTTTTGAGTTTAATTATCTTAACCCCCCCCCCTCAAAAAATTGTCTACGACCCCAATGGGGGGCGCGCCCCACCGTTTGAGAGCCGTAAGTTGGGTAAACAATGCCGAACCAGAATAATTTCAATTCTTCCTAAATTTGACAGTTTTTTAAGTATAAGTAGAAGCTGGCACAGTGAAGTCGTGGAAAAGCCTTACAAAAATATTTGCTTTTAGACAAATATCTGAACTAGATTAGGTTCACCATATTTAAAAAAGCAAAATTCCGGACAGTTCATGACCTCGTAGTAAAAAATATTCGCACGGTACGAAATAACAATGTTCTTTATTAGCAGTGTACATAGTACGATTGCAGATGCAGTAAAATTCCTGATTCCGGACATTTAAGCATTTTTTAAATTCTTCTCGGACGCAAAATTTAACTCTAGATTCCGGACATGTCCGAAATTTTCCGAACGGTATGGCAACCCTAAACTAGATTCGCTATATCACCATCCAATTCAGCTTTATTTGCCGATGCTAATGCATCTCACGACGCCAACTGAACACGTAGATTTCGGACTATCTCTCTAATCTTGAACTTGCCACAATATTGCAACCGCCTTCAAGTGAAAAAAAAATCAGTAAATTTATTAGTCTTTTTGTGTTGTGATTGCTGTGTAATTTTTTTTACTAAGCTATTTCACATCTTGCACCCCGAACCAGGCCCGGTACAAAAAGCTTTATCGGAATTATTCTCTGTGTCAAAATAAACATAAATTTCTGGCCTAATCCTGCGTTTTTTTGAAATTGAAAATTCGAATAACCCTAATATATTCTTCAGAATTTAGTAAAGTCGGACACGGCTTGCATTACACAGAATGCGGATGAGTTACTGCAGGAATACAAAGAATTCGCTAAAAGAAAAGACGGAATTCCGGAACTACATGAAACCGGAAAGGCAGGAACAACGAACAACGGCGAAGGAAGGTTTATTGCGTCAATGTGGGTTGGACTAGAAATATTATTTTTTACCTGATTTTTAACTTTTCGCCGGAACTATGCGTAGCGGTGGACGCGTTGGCCTAATATTTAAGGGACCATGAATTTTTGGTGACCGTACATTTGAACCCATGTGTATATCCACGGGTTTAATCTATATGCGGGTGCTAAAACCAATGGGTTAGGGTTAGTGTGGGTTCAACTATCCGAAAAACAAAAAAAAATCCATAGGTGCAATAGCATACAGGTGCAATTGTCATGGGTTCAAATGTACGTGGGTTCAAATGTAATGGAACCAAAATTTCTAACTAAAGAATTCCCGCTTTACATTGCGGACTTTTTTAAATATTGACACTCAAAAACTATAATAATTCAATGAGTAACCCCTGAATTATACGGAAAAAACAATATGGAGGTAACTAATTTTGTTCTCCTACTTTACATCAAGTTGTGTAAAAAAATTGAAACCCATGAGTGAGAAGTATACTTTCTTGGCTAACACAGACAGTTCTTGCACTCGTAATAGAACTAAAATAAGAAAAATCGGAATAAAATTATGGCCTAACCCTAACCTGGTACATACACTACGGCAGTACCAAAAGGCTGGCTTATTCTCCAATACAGCGAATTTATCAATATTGTATTACTTTTTAGCAACTCTCAAAGAGGAGCAGAATATTTTCATTCAAATCAGGTGGCGAGAGATAACGGTATCGGAGAACTGTTTTCAAAATCGAGGTCGCGGTCCAATGGTTTACCGAACGCTTCTATAACCGGAAAACCAAAACCGAATCGGAGGCAAACGACGAATATGAATCTATTCAGAAACGTAAGTATATAGGAATGTGCTGACGATAGGAAAATCAGCTTCAACTGTTCGATGATCTCACAAGTAATGACGTAATTGGTTACTAGAGAAACTGTTGATAAATTTATGTCGAGGTTTTTTAAATTAGCAATTTAACATATTTGGTACTCCCGAAGTATGTGAACCAAGATAGAGGACACCGGAACGTAGTATGTGTACCAGGTTAGGCCATAATTCCAAGTACAAATATTACGGGAGTCACTTGGCTAGTCCCCGAACTCGTAATAAAACTAAAATAAGAAAAATTGGAATAAAGTTATTGCCTAACCCTTACCTGGTACACACACTACGTTCCGGTGTCCGCCATCTTGGTTCACATACTTCGGGAGCGCCTTTTCATCTACTTATTTTTCAATTTTCCTAGCGTTCTGTTAAAATAATTCAGCCAGCTGTAATTTATCACATTTGCGTTCAAATTCACCCAAGTTTAAATGATTTTTACATTTACATACTTCTCGACTATTATTTAGAAACGCGGAGTACTTATTCCATCAGGAGATAGTTCTGGCGGTCGTCGCCTTTCAGTTGAAGCAACAATGAGTAAGACAGGGTCTGCAACAAGGATGCTGCAGAAACGAAGCAGTCGAATGCTAGGCGGGAAACGATCGAGCACTCTTCGAAAATCTGACATGAATATGAAAGCTAAGAAGGTGCGTTTGTTGGGCAGGATAGACCAATAGGATAGGATTTACATGTTTATCCCGGGGGAGAGAAAAGCCGATAAGACGGCTCAATCATATGGCGAACCACGACCTTCTGTCCGGTTACCAGTCCAGGTCGAGTATGGGATTAGTTAGCCAGTTATTTGTTTTCGGAAGCAAGGAAAGCCGATAAGACGACTTATCTATATGGCGAACCTCGGCCTCTCGTCCGGTCCGGTTAAGTCGGGTATGGGATTAGTTATATTGCTTGTTTTCGGAAGCATGGACGTGGTGGTGGAGGAAGCCGTAACCGACCAGCGGTTACGTGAACCACCCAACGACGGCGAGGAGTCCAGCAATCCTCTCGCACATAACCATCCCTGCATGGGATTTGAACCCGCGAATTTCAAAATTACTGAGACCCGGTTTGTGATAATAAAGTAACCTCTAAAAGTATGAATAGAAATTATTTATCAAAAATGAACTTTCACATATCTAAAGTTAATGAGGATAATGCGCACTTGGATTTTCCTCTAAACAATAAAGTAAACATTTGTTTTGTATTTCAGGTTCCTCCGCGTCCAGAGTCGCCTCCGGTTCCCACTGAAGAAGACATGCAGGAGTTACAAGATTTACCGGTTATCCGGAAGTTCCTAAAAATGCCTCCAAGTCGACCGAAAGTTGTTTGTTTCGACTACCCAGTAAGTAGACTTTATCAAGTCTGGCCTGAATCTTGATTCTATTTTTAGGCGTTTTTGCAACGAACAAGGTAACTACTGGTAAATAATGGGTTGATACTATTAGATTGATCGGAATATATTTTTCTGTGACAACAACACGATTTCCTCTCCCCTGATTGATATAAAAATCCTATCCTACTTTAATATTTTTCATCCAGGGTGTCGATCTGACACACGTGGACGTGGAACGAGCGATAGAAAAGGCGATTCCTGGCGCGTTCGAATCCGGCAAAGTTGTTTCTGTTCAGTTTGAAAACGTAAACGTGAAACTCGCTACAGGAGGATTAGACAACAGGTAAGCATTTAGTAGAATAGTAAGTGTATAATAAGTTGATAATATGGTTTATAATTATATGCCGTGCCATGTTTTTTGTCTGGTTGCCATTTCATGTCCGGTACGGTATTAGTCGACCAGTGGATTAGAATAATCAGGGCTAATCAACTATTTTCACAAAAGGTCCGTTTACGAAACTTCAAAATTACTGGGGTCCGAACAATACAGAAAATTTATTTCATCAAATAAACGAAACTTCAAATGCAATTTTCAATTAAATACAAGAGCAATGAATGGCTTGCAAATATGGACACAAATGTCGCACATCGGTTCCAGTACGACAAACTGTATAGCTGTGTATTTAATCTGTATCAAAATCATCTAAAACTACCAAACGATGCTTATGCTGCCAAAATAAACAAGCAGACGCGGTCCAAATTAAATGGTCAAAAGGTCCAAATTCGGACCGCGGTCCGACAGATGAGCAGCCCTGGATTAGATTATGAACTTGATGATGGAGGAAGTCGTAACCGACCAGCTGTTACGTGAACCACCCATCATATCGCACATAATTGTATCTTGCAGATTTCGAACCTGCGAACCTAAGCAGGTTAATCAGAGGTGCGTTGCGATGGCGAGAGTATTTTTAACGCTTAGCGCGGTGCGCACATGATGGAACTGTGGCAATGCTGTTAATTAAACATCTGCGTTTATAATTTTAGGGTTCTTTTACTTGGCGTAGTATTACGCACCGCAACTGTAAGATTTCTTATAAAATGTTCATGTGCTTTCAACCGTGATCAGGGAGTCCGTGTCAAAAGTATAGATTGTCGTTGTTCATGTTGGGAAAATCACTCTTCTCTGCAACTAATGCGCGGACTGATTCAGTTATCGGTAATCAGTAGTATATTTTAACACCACATTGGAAAAACACATTTTACTTACAAAATGAAGAAAAAAAATTGCAATCCGCGAGGAGTCGCGATAAACCAGAAGTGATCATCGAGTAGCGACACCTGTGAAATAGTCTAACATTAATTTAACAAAAGTAAAAGAAGAAATGAAATGTTTTTAACATTTGGCTTCAATTTTGCTGACACTACATAGTGGCCACATTAGTCTCTTGGTCTTTGTGTTTATCTATCTACCTTTTTTCTGTTAAGTACCTCCCGAGTCACAAAAAATTCAACGCGAACCCCCGGTAATCAGACATCAAACAAAGCTGTGATATATTCACTGACAATTTGCTGCAACAACAATTTATAGACCAACTGCTGTAACTAAATTAAATATTCGTGTTGATGTTATTTCCCTTGTCCTCCGCCTAACTAATAAATTCTTGATATTTCTCTCAAGTTTCAATAAGCATTTCACTTTCTACAGTGGTCGCAACACATTATCTTTTTAGACTTTACAGTTGGCTGTAAAGCCGTGTGTTTCACATTGTTGCGTCACAATCACAACAACGCAAGATCAGGGAAAATCTACGCTGAGTTTCAATTGGCATGCGTTTTCCTCTGTTAATTAACGGATATTAAAAATGAAATACTCAAAAACTCAACTGCCACTCAAGTACCCCTAGAAATCTTTCCGTGAACCCCTAGGGGTTCGCGAACCCCAGGTTGAGAACCCTTGATCTACAGGGTGTCCATAAAGTCATTTTGCAATTTTAATTTTGTTATGAAGTCAGTTTTCAATATATATTTCCAGGTTTTGTTGTTTTTTAATCGGTAATTATTCAAGTATATTTACTTCATTTAATACATCTGTGAGGGCCAACCAATACATGGCATCGATAAATTTCCTTTGCAATTGAAAAAAAGCCTTTATGGACATCCTACATGGTGGAAAATACAGTTAGTTCATTGCACAACCGGCAAATGATAGATTAAAGGTTGGCACCCCCCGTTTAGCAGGTCAGAAATGTTTCTTTAACAAAATCCCACAAGTAATTGTCATTCATAGAAATTTTTTTCACCAAATCATTATCGCCGTGACTTTTTCTGTGTCTAATAAAACAGAGTAATGAGTATGTAGAATTGCCATTGTATTTCACTTCACTCTGATTCAGAAGGTTCTTTATGCAGCTGGCTTGATTCTTTGGTATGTCGTACAGCTTGCATTCATTGGTGGACAGTTGCAATCTCTCACACCAATTGTTTTTGGAATCATTCATCTTGTAGTCTCTACGCTTAGCTCCAGTTATTGGGTTGATGAGATTCAAATCGCCTTTTAAGCCTCTTTTAAAATTCCATTCTTCCATCGCTCTATATAACATTGTGCAAAAATTAAGCCTGTCTGTGTTGCTCCAGAAGAAGGGATGATTTTTCACTTTTTTTATTTTTGGTCTATCACTTGCTTTGGTATTTATCATTCTTAGAATGAGATTTTTTGCTATTTCAGCTTCACTGCATTTCAGTTTGGTCAAATTTGGCTTATCACTCACGATATTATGTGATCTGGAATCCGCTTTATCTCCAAAAGCATGTTTTCCTTTTGATAGAATAAAATAAAAAATCCCTCCAAGTGAGAAAACGTCTGTATATTTAGTGACATCCAATTGGTCGTCTGATTGCATCTCTGGTGAACTGTAATCTGTGGTCTTTTTATTCGGATAACTGCTGTTCTGTAGCGGCGCACGCAGGATTTCCTTGCTGAGTCCAAATCCATAAATTACAACTGTGGTCTTTCCGTTATCCACTTTGTAGAACACATTCTCGGGCCGGAGATCTCTATGAATTATTTTTTTGTCGTGAATGAAACTCAATCCATCTGTCAATTGTTTCAAAATATCTTTTACATTTTCCTCACCTAATGTAGAAAGGTCAACATCATTGAGTGTTTTATCACCGTAGTATGGCATGACTGTATAGATACATTTTTCACCATTGTGAATTTGACCGTTCTCAAAGAAACCAGAGTCTAGACGAGTAGCCACATTGGGAAAAGGGACTTCTAGTTTGTCTAAATTGCATGCTTCTCTTTTATCTCTTTCTTCAATATAACAATCGACCTTGATAAGAACTTTTCTGTCTCCTACAATTCCATCTGTCATTGTTCCTTCATATAGCCCAGGTATTTTAGTTTTTCCTGTTATTTTCGTATTTTCTTTTAAATCTATTGGTTCCATCATTCTGTCTTCAGTCTATACTGTTCACAAATATCGTTTCCCAGTGTTGTGGAATAAATACCATTTATGACCGCCAGTCCGCATCCGAAACTTTTTTCTCAGTATTGTGAAGTAATACAGTGATATTATTTTTTCACGGTTAACTACACTTCTTTGTGGAGCGTGTCTTACTGGGTACGTCAGTATGCGATGGGTAGATTTTCTTCTTTTAATATTTATATGCTGCAACATGTGTTAATCTATACCATTAAAATCATCCTTGGTTGATTATATATTGCTGTTAATGAACAATAAAGCTCATGTTTTCCAAAGGTGTCTTTAATAATGCTTCATTTATCTTGTTTGTGCATGTGTGTGTGCTATTAATTGCCAAGCATTTTGCTTTACTTTGAAGCAAATTCACATTCCAAGTGTTTTCTATACTCCAGTTGTATGTTGGTAAATTTTTATTTGCGTGAAAATCACAACCATTCAAAACCACACATTTAAGAAATGAATTGATGGTATTGGCGTAGCACAAAGGCTAATGTTAACAATTCCCAGCCCTACTTATTGAACAAAATACTTTATAATTTGCAACTAGCCAACTCCTGTTAAAAAAATCTTCCAATGCTTGAATGGAGCCAGCCTAAATATTGTCTAATTCTTGGTGACCCGTGAATTCCATTCCTTGAAAAACCTACCCTTTTTTGAAAATTACAAGTTTTGTCTATGGGTTATCAATTTGTGTAGTTTTTTTCTAAGAATATTCGGTCAAAGCAGGGTCGATTGATTTGAGACTCGAAGCAGTTCAATACAATCTGGAAAACAGCAATGAGTCAAATTTGAAAAGATATGACATGATCAAAATTTATGTATCATTATAGTGTTGGGTAAATCCCAAGTACTGAGTTGAGCAACAAGACATCACAGCCTCGATTCATGTTTGATCCCGATGTCAAGTGCTGTGATAAGTCTCATTGACGGTTAGTGGGGCATAGGTCTGAATCCTTTAATCCACTTAAGTAATCTTTGGTAAATGGTTACTTGAGTCCAAATCAAGCCATCCTATCCCTGAATGTGTCTTGTATGTGCCAGCCTAAATATCATCCAAGACAATCTAAGAATGTCAGGCTCCATACTTGGAAAAATCAAGCTTATTGTAGAGTTTTATACGATCTAGGGTAGTTTAAACATTTGACTGATTTACCTTGATATTATTTACTTTTATTGTGTTTATGGATGGCACACTTACGTCTTGATATGGCTAACTGTCGTGTATTCCAGTCTATGTTAAGATATGTTTTATGAAGGTATTTAATGGTGCTATAGTCATTGGGTTTGAATTATATATTTTTTAAGCTCCTAAAATAAATACAGTATTTGGGATTTTCTTTTCTGACAAAGTCATTTAAATGTAACTGGTATTTTTGCTATGTATTATGCTTGCTTGCTTGTAACACTTATTTCAATGGTTACATTTTATTGTTTGTCAGATCACTTTGTCTGACTGATATTTGGATTTAATCAATTTTAGAGGAATTGTTCGTTATATATCGGGATATTAGAAACATAGAACACAGAGGGGATTTGTCAACCCAAACTATATGAACCTTTGCCATATCTATGCCATCCTAACTTATAATAAATAATTTGTCGTTATGTTTCAGTTGACGGTCAAACCAAAACATTTCTGATGGATAGGTTATGAAGAGAGGTGAGGAGATACATCATTTACACAAGCGAGCAATTAGTGGCATTATACGAAGAGGTAAGATTCTATAATGCAGGAATGGTTCTTCTACTCTGACTGTGTCGCTGCCAAAGTGAAAGACGTTGCTATGCTGTTCGTTGCCCATGGTTACCCCTCCCGTACTTGACGGTGCCCGGGGTCTTTTTTCTGTAACAAATTTGGTTTTTGGACTTGAATATTTTTAATTTATATATTGTTCGACTAATTTCTTTTAAACCTGCTCGATCACCAACTTTGGTTTTTTGTGTCAAACTTCACCGTGAAATGTCATTTTGAACTTTTTTTTCTAATTTTTGTTCACAGTAAGTGCATTTTCATTTTGGTGAAAAATAAACAACCGACTGACTGACTGATAACTGCAAAAAACAGACTCCATATCATTTGGAACTTATTCTAAAAATACATACTTTTGTGCAAATCATCCTAGATTACTCGAAACTTTGGCGTTCCCGAAGTATGTGAACCAAGATGTCGGACACCGGAGCGTAGTATGTGTATCAGTTAGGGTTAGGCCATATTTTTCATCCAATTTTTCTTATTTTAGTCTTTATTACGAGTTTGGGGACTAGCCAGGTGACTCCCATAGCATTTGTACCTGAAATTATGGCCTAACCTGGTAGACATTGTACGTTCCGTTGTCCGTCATCTTGGTTCACATACTTCGGGAGTTCCGAAACTTTTAGGTACACTCCTACATGAAGAGAAGTTCAAGTGTTAAATAAATTTTCTTTGTTATAATATAAGTAATCAAGAAATTTATCATACCTATTTGTTTTATGGCCACCCTGTTCATTCTAGATTAGGTCATACGAGTCATTTCATTTTTTGACGACTTCAATCCCTTCGAACCTTTGATAAAAGTAAAGTAAATAACTCTTGCCCCCAACGCTGGTGACAAATTTTCTTTTGCACCAACTGAATTGTCTTCTCTCTTTGTTCACAGGTCACAACCTACACTTCTAGTGCTCACTGAACATTATTTCAAATCCTCATGGATTCGGATTCAAATGTCTTCCTAGTGAAGTATTGCCTATTGATAAGGAGGCTACATTTCCCTGAATCCCTCAAGGGCTATAGTTATCTAAAAAATCTATACCCTTGACAAAAGACTATTATGCCTGTCTTATACGAACATGACCTACAGGTTCTTTAAAAGTTAAATTCCAAATGAAAATGTTCAAAATTGATGCTGTTATCAAAAAAAATTAATTTTACCATTTTTGAAGGGGCTCGATCATTCTAAAAATGGCGCGTTGACGTCTTTATCTCTGAACACGGCCATGGACAAGCAGTCACGTATGTGGGTGAAACCACTTTACCTGCAAACGACCCAAAATATTCCATCCCGCCTATCCAATTTTTTGGATACACATTGATAGCTTGTAAAACATAGGATTTTAATCTGTGATTGCATCATATTTAGGTATAACGCCTTTTCTTACTGGGTTCCTTGGTTGCATATGAGATTTAGTTTGCTAGTTTTGTAACTTATTCTATATTACTGTCTGTATATTCAACATGTGCATTTGTATAATAAATACATGTTAACATTTTTTTTTCTTTTTTTCAAATTTTGTTTTACTGTTAACTTATGAGCACAAACTTGGAAGGAGCTGACTCCGATGACTGCATGGTCGTACAGCTCCCTCCGGTCTATACTGAAAAAAAAAATTTTTTATTTTGTAGCCTTCTTTTTACTTATCGATTTTAATCGGTAAGTATGTTGATAGGTATTTGTCTGTCTGTCTGTTAGATGCACGCGATATCTCACGAAAGCGAGATTGAATCTGCTCCAGATTTTGCATGTGCATTCATCATATCTCGGACCAGAAGCCTATTGATTTTGGATGAATTATGTCGTATAATTAGCGAGTTATTAATTAATTAGTGATAGGACACACGATGTCACTATGGAGTTAGAGCGCTGACTTTCGATCGATAAGTCTTCGGTCTCTGACCGATATTCTCGTTTTATTGTTGTGGTTGTATTTTTTTCTGGTTGACTACGGAGTCGTCGTATATTTTCAGTCTTGAAAGTTTGGTGCCCTTTCATGGAGGAAATCCATCCATCCAACTTTTTATATCTCATGGGCCCCCTTCCAGAGGATTTCAAGCACTCCCCCCTTCTGTTTATAATTTCAGAGGTATTTAGTTAGAGTGTTATTATTATTAATAGATTCATGAATCTGGAGTCTATTGTATAAGTTTATTTCGACTCCATAATCAGCAATAGACGATAAAAAAAATAGATAAAAGTAACTGATTATAGAATCGGGAAAGCGAACAAAACCTAGAGTAAGGTTTGAAACGTACAGATTTTAGATGGAAAGGTATTGATTGATAAAAGAAGTAGTACGTGTTCGCTCACCCAAAAGTAAAAGAAACTAATTAAGAAGGCACGCACACACACACAATCATCGAGACATGATACTGTCGGAAGCGAAAAAAGCGAGACTTAAAAGGAAGGAAAATATACAAACAAATAAAAAAAAATGATTAAATTATTTTGCCACACCAAATTAATAATTTTATGAGGATTGCCAAATTGGATACCGAATTAGTCAACAAGAGTAATGTATTGTGGATAAAAAAGTATTCCTCAAAAGATATCGTCAAGCTGATTATAATTGGAGATTGCCTAATCAGAATTGCCAAGTTGGATGTATGAAGAGGTGGGCTAGACCTGCTTCACTCATCAAATAGAAGCCACAACAAGCCAAATAACGTCCAAATTATTTTAAATACTATTAATCAATAACAGTACCGGTAATCATAATTAAAATTAATGAGGGCGCTATGATACAGAGGTAGGAAAATTGGTTAAGGGAATATATATGGTGTTTAAGGTTCAAGTAAAGTTTCTAGGGTCATGGATTATAGGCAAGTAACTTCAATTGAGGTTGTTGATCACTGCGGTCAGTTCAAATTCATCACGGATGATTCATCAGTCTGCAAGTTTTGTTGATGTATACACCTTTCATGTTGACATAGATAGCATTTAAATTGATCATCATGACGTCCTGAAAAACGAAAAATATATCTCCGAATACAATATTTAATGATTGCAAATGAGGAATCAATAGAAAACTACCCTACACCTTTGAGTGGAAGTTGTTGAATTGTGTAAATATTGATTAATAATAATTAAATATCATTAGACTGCTAGTTGAAAGACCTGAGAAAGAAGAGATTGTGGTTGGGACACAAGAGAAATTGTTCACAAACCACACACATGTATGCCATTATCTTCATTAGTCATTAACATCACACTAACCCTTACACATTTGCATGCTATACACAGCATAAATTCGACCAAGGATAAAAACTTTGTACACACGCAGGACACAGCATATATTACTTCAGCAAGTTAAAATGTAGGGGAGAATCCAATATACCTCGACTGGTCACCTAATTACAATATTAGGTACAGGAGTTAAATTATACCGTCTACAACCCTCACAAAGAATCACACCACCCAAACAGAAAACAAAGTTCACGCATGTGGAATATCAGACACCCAACCAACATTGAAAGAAAAGGAAACATGCGCATGCAGATATCAGAATGTGAACAGCCATATTAAGGAAAATCTTATGCTATAGAACAAAATAAATGGCCAACTAGAATGCAAAACAGATGAAGAGAGCTCAACTGCTTGTTCAAAAATAAATTAGCAATCTCAGAGACAATAACAATGTTATGGCTGTTCAACATTCTCATGAAAACAATAAGTATGTGCAAGTGCTGAGTGTCCCAACTTATGTCATGGTCTTTCTTTTGAAGTTGTAGCTAATTACATACAAAAAATATATAACAGTGTGATTCTAATAATAAATTTTAATATTTTGATACCAAGTAGGACTTGACTTTTTTCTGAAAAGATTTTTTGGATGTCAATGTCTTTAAATTCAAGGGGAGAGAATTCCACAGCTTGGGCCCAGTATAACATAAGGCATGCTGGCTCACAGATGTACTCATAAAAGGTATGAACAGGTTGGAACTACTTCTTCGATTGGAAGTAATTTTAGTTAGTATGTCGTCGAAGCAGTTTGGCAAGGAATTGTTATGGAAATCATGGACTAATGATAATACTTCAAATTTCATTATATCTTCAACTTTGAGTATATTTAGCTTTTTATAGAAATGGTTTACACTTTCACGTTTACCTTTCCTAAAAAGAATTCTTAAAAAATTATTACAAATACTTTGCAATTTTGAGACAAGTGTTTTATTACCATGGAGCCAGACTGAGCAACAATATCGGATATGGCTGAGTAGTAATGATTGAAACATTGCTAGTAAAGCTGATTGATTAACACACTGGGATACTTTGGCATCAACTGCCAAGTTTCTTTTTGTTTTACCAATAACATGCAATATGTGTGATTTCCAAGACAGATTTTCATCGAAGATAACTCCTAGAAATTTTATTTCTTTCACTCTTTCAATTTCATTGCCATTGAGCAGCAGTGGTTTTGTACAACTCACACTTTTATGCTTGCTTGGATGGAATAATACAAATTTAGTCTTGTTAGCATTAAGAGATAATTTATTGACTAATATCCAGCTATGAATGTTGGCTAGTTCGTAGTTTGCAACTGTGAACAGATCTTCAAGGTTTTCCCCATGAAGAATTAAGTCAGTGTCATCAGCAAACATGATTGACTCAGAGGATTTCAGACACCTGGACATGTCATTAATGTAAGCTAGAAAAAATAATGGGCCAAGTAAGGATCCTTGTGGAACTCCGTGCTTCATGACACAAATATTTGTAGAGAATGAGTTGTCATATGGCACAATTTGTTTTCTGTCTTGCAGGTAGTTCCTGATCCAATTGAATGGGACGCCTCTAATTCCATAGTGATAGAGCTTACACAAAATGATGGAATGGTCAATGGTGTCAAAAGCTTTTGAAATATCGAGGAATATTCCAATTGGTGACCGTACATTTGAACCCATGCGTATATCCACGGGTTCAATCTATATGCGGGTGCTAAAACCCATGGGTTAGGGTTAGTATGGGTTTAACTATCCGTGAAACAAAAAAAAATTTCATAGGTGCAATTGTCATGGGTTCAAATGTACGTGGGTTCAAATGTAATGGAACCATTCCAATTGCATGTTGTTTGCCTTCAAAAGCCTTGGTAAGTTTGTGTACCAAAACATTAGCAGCCATAGCAGTGGAGTGTTGCTTGCGGAAACCGAATTGATGCGAGTGGAAAACATTGTTGGTTTCAAAGTAGTTTGACATTCTACTATACATTATTTTTTCAAGAATCTTAGAAAACGACGGTAGAAGACTAATAGGTCTATAGTTCCCAAGATCTGAGACACTACCCTTTTTAAAGAGATGAAGAACTTTAGATGTCTTGAAACTTTCAATGTATAATCCAGTAGATAGTGAGAGATTGAAAATGTATGCCAGAATATCAGTGATGTGTTCTGGAATATATTTCAATAGTTTGAATGGAATACCATCAATTCCAAAACTTGACTTGGGCTTCATTTCGCGTATGATATTTTTTTATTTCTAATGCTGTAGTTGGCCTTAGAAACATGGATGACGATTCTTGCCTCCCAAGATATGAAATGTAATTTTTGTCACAGCTAGCTGGTTGTGGCATATTGTCGAGCAATCTTTGTGCCACTTGGGAAAAATGTTCGTTCAATTTCTTTGCAATTTGTGTATTACTGCATTCAAGTCCAATTAAAGGACATGAATTGTTTTTATTTTTACCGATTAGTTCATTAATTGTTTTCCATACTGCCTTAATGTTGCCTTTGTGAGAGGCAAATTTGGACATATAATAACTTGATTTCTTTTTATGGAGAAGTCGAGCATAAAGATTCCTGCATTCATTATAATGTGACTTGTGTTTGTCATCTATGTTTTTATTGTTTATCAATTTCTTATAAAGTTTTTGTTTGACTTTGTCGAGTTTGCGTAACTCAGTATCATACCAAGATTTGTTTAATCTGTTTGCTTGTGTTCTGTAAGGAAAAGGCTGAGAGTAAACAGTAGAGAATTTATCAAAAAATTTTTCAAAGCATATGTTTGGATCCTGTATGCTGTTGAAGTCATCAATATCAATGGAATTCAATTCATTTATAAAAGTATTCAAGTTGGACGAAGTAAATTGGCGACGAAGTGTTTCAATTCTGTTTTGGATTTGTTTTTCTAGGAGAGAGCATTGCACAATTGGCAAATGATCAGAAATACATTCTGCTAAAACAGCACTGTTAATTTTTTTATCATATACGTTTGTCCAGATGTGGTCTATACAGGTAGCAGAACTTGAAGTTATCCTGGTGGGACAGTTTATCAGAGAATAATAGGCCAGACTGTGCAAAATATCAACAAATAGGCTGGTATTCATATTGGACTCATCAATAAAATTATAGTTGAAATCACCCATTATATAATTATAATTCGACCTGTTCATCTTTGAGAGAACTTGGGACAAAAGATGTCTAAAGTTAGCATTGTTCAATTCATCAGTTAGTGGTGATCTATATATAGTACCGCAGGTTATTGTTTTATTTTCTAATGATATGTCAATAAATATGGATTCAAAAACCTTCTCACACATGATAGTGAGATCCTTACGGACAATGTATTTCAGGTCATTTCGAATGTACAGACCAACACCACCACCTCGGTGATGAGATCTACTATTAGAGATGAAAACATATCCATCCAATGCATTGAAGTGGCCATTTGTATCAGATACAATCCATGTTTCATTTATATAGGCTTACCATACGTCCCGGTTTAGCCGGAACAGTCTCGGTTTTGACGAGCTGTCCCGGCGTCCCGGCCAGTTGACTCAAATGTCCCGGTTTGTCAGCCCGACTGTCGTGGGTAAAAAATTCATATTCATTATTATTACAATTTTTTTTAACGATGGCAGCCCATTTACCACTGTTTTGCGACACACTTCGCTAGTTCAGAGAGAGAGAAATTGCTCTATTGTTATGTCACAATCGGTATATGTTTTACTATCACACTGCTATTCATGGCCAAAGTTTTGACTGCACCTCTAAATTAATTTTTCTTTAGCTTAATTTGCGTTAACTTGTAAATATACACAGTTAGAATTTCTGATGTCCGCTGTCTGATAAGCGGATTTGCTGATTTTGCACGTTCAGCCAGAAATAAATGAGAGTCGGTGATTTTTAATTGCATTGCTCCGCTGTTCTCCTCTGAACCTAATGATGATTTACTTTAAACCAGTTTCGTATCAGTAACCTTCGATGCATCAAACAGAAAAAAATTAAAAGCTTGTTCCAGTTGTGGTTCGTTATTTTTTACCTGATGTTGGTGTGAAGATAAAACTATTAGAATTCAAATCTTTACCCAGGGAAACCGCCAAAACTTTTACTGAATACTTGCCCTCTGTTCTCAGAAAAGTTGTTGGATTCCGTGCGGATAACTGCAACACCAACTCTGGAGGCGTAAAAAGAGAGAAAACAAATAATGCTTTTTTTTCAAACTAAAAGAAATATAACCGGTATAGATTGTGCGGCTCATGTAGTTCAACACTGCACTGCAATGCCCTTTCCAACATGCCGTAGATACTTTGCCTGTTTGTTTTGTTGTGAGAATGTATGATTATTTTTACATTCACACTGTCCGAGTAACAGAGCAGAAACCATTTTGCGATTTTGTTGATATTGAATATCAACGGCTATTACAGCATGGCAACACTCGGTTTCTCTCTTTATTACCTGCTTTGAAGGATTACGGAAAAGTTTGATAAGTTATTAAAATTCTCAAAAAGAATGTCCTACCGTAGTAGTATATATTTACGGTCCTACTCTTATGCTTAAATGTTCCAACGTACGAACTTTACTTGAAATTTGTCCTTTGCTAGCTCACCTACTTCAGCAAAATTATTTTAATTTTGGAAAAAGATAATACTAATGCCGTAGATCAGGGGTCGGCAACCCACGGCCCCCGGGCCGGATCCGGCCCGCAGAGTATTATAATCCGGCTCGTGACGCTTCACTGAATTATAGTATTAAAACAGCCGTTTTGACGATTATATTTTTTAAACTAAATTATATTATAACCATACAAGTATATAATTCACAATTACTCGTTTAATGTGCCTATAATTTAATTATAATTAGACAAGTGGCAACAAAACGCAGAAAAGTTGATGCTAAGTGCAATTTCAAAGGCGCTGAAAATATTCAAATGGAATTTTTTGAGATGCAATGAAGAAATGAATCTATATTCTATTAGAGAGATGTATTACTGCTTGATTTTTATTATAAAAAGTATCATCCGTTCGGTTTCAGCTTTCTAAAAATATGTGCGGCCCGCCAATGACTCGCAACCCTTAATTTTGGCCCGCGATCGACAAAAGGTTGCCGATCCCTGCCGTAGATGTCAGAGGTGAAGCTAAATTTGAAGGAAAAAGGGTAAAGTCTGTTAATTCCGTCGCAATCACTTGTACTTCTGAAATCCTTGGAACGCTCTGGCGAAATCGACGTAAGTTCTCCCATCATTTTATGAGTATAAAAACCATTCCATCGGTAACAACCAATCGGCAAAAGCGACAATTTTCAACGATAAGAAAGTGTCTTTAAAACCGGTCCAAGTCAAGGGATTAATAAATATAGACATGGTTTATTTTGAAACCTCTTTCAAAAGGAAAGGCAATATTTACCCAGATAAATACAATGACATATTAACAGTAATCAGTAATTTATTTCTTCACCAAGCTGAAAGTACGAATTATACATACACAAATAAAGGAAATATAAAAGACCGCTTTCCAGGGTGAAAGGAGACGCCGAAAACCAATTCTGGTTATCGAGCGGCGGCGCCCTCGGGGAAGTCTAACAAAAACGTGATAAATATAATTAAGCGACAATTTTCAACGATAAGAAAGTGTCTTTAAAACCGGTCCAAGTCAAGGGATTAATAAATATAGACATGGTTTATTTTGAAACCTCTTTCAAAAGGAAAGGCAATATTTACCCAGATAAATACAATGACATATTAACAGTAATCAGTAATTTATTTCTTCACCAAGCTGAAAGTACGAATTATACATACACAAATAAAGGAAATATAAAAGACCGCTTTCCAGGGTGAAAGGAGACGCCGAAAACCAATTCTGGTTATCGAGCGGCGGCACCCTCGGGGAAGTCTAACAAAAACGTGATAAATATAATTAAATCGAACAAAATATATTACTTAATAAATAAATAAAGAAACGCAATCGATGCGTCAAGGCGACCCGGTAAAAACCAAGCAATCGCCGTTTAAAAATAAGGAAATCGACTCCATGCACCACAGTCTAGGTAACCATGGAAATTATTAAGTGAACCAAACAGACTTGCAGTGTGGTCATGGCAGGTAAATAGTTCGGCTACGGTAAAGTGCAACACAAGTCGATTGTGTGCATATAAGAGTCCAGATTGAAATAAAACTGGATGTTAAGAGTACACAAATTGTAAAAGTATAGAATACCGTACCAATCAAGTATGCAAATAACAAAATATTGACACTTTGAGGCAGAAACAAGCTAGTAGTGTAAAAGCTAAAATGTTGACCTGGACTAACAAGTGTTTTGATGCTGGAGTCAAAGATTCACATACGGGAATTGTATAGACATGAGGAAAATATACATCGAAATATTCAGCAGTATTAATACAACACAATGAAGTGAGTATCATACCATAGAAGTAGACTAGGAAAATTTACAAAAAAAATTAAGTTAATCAAAAGGATAAAAACAATTGACCTGGATCACTGTTACCGAAGCATTATAAATAGTAAAAACAAATACAACATTAGGCTTGACTGCCCATAATGAAAGTAATCAGAAGGATGCCAATTAAGTTTGGATCCCAGTTGAGGCATGTAAAATGGCATGGTAACAATAAGTGTATTTATGGGCATTGGACTGTAGGCATGAATTTGTCATTGGCAGTTAACAGAATAGATATCAAAAAATTACACACTAAATAGGAGACCAAGATCATTGAGGAGCGGGCTCAATAGTAGGGCAAAAAGCCTGCAATATTTTTTGTTATATAATTTTAGTAATATAATTTTTGGCTTTACCTCAACCCACAATGTGTTGGTGACAGAAATACTTGTCAAGTGGCTTGTGCCCATCAGTATGGAATACACAATTAAAATTATAAGCTAAAATACAATACGAATATTTACACGAGACATTGTTTTGTTACAGGTGATTTGGATCGAGACAAATGATGAGCTGGCAATGACGAAAAGATTTGCTGGGACAACATCAACTGGATGTAGAGGCCGTGGAAAGGTAAAGGGAGCGCATGAATTTTTTGTATTTGAAAGTGTCATAACTACAGTTACGTAAGTTTAAGGGAATATTATTCCAAGTTACCACACCTTTATATTTCAAGGAGTTTTGGGATTTGCTTAGAGAAAATCTGGGTACAAATAAATTAGACCTTGTCGAAGAGCGTGTGTTATGATCATGCACTTTACTGAGCGAAACAAAATAATCGTCGAAAGCAGCGGGCAAATGGAAAAACTGGAAAATGGAAACAGAAACTTCGGGAAAGCAGACAAAACCTAAAATAAGGTTTAAAACGTTACTATGAAGAAAGGAAAGTTAATGCAAAGATAAGGACATGCGTCGCTCACTCATAGATATATATGCTGCTAGACTTCTACTGCTTGAACATATATTCAACACGCCGCGGTTTCTTGGAAGCAAAATGCTCAATAACGCGCTGATTAAAGTCATGCATCCCAGAAATAACGTCTCTGTGAATGGATAAAACAGCCAAGGAATTTAATCTATGTTGCTTCATTGTGTTTCTGAGATACGTTTTAATACGTCTCAGCGTGCTGAATGTTCGCTCTGTGTCGGCGGAAGAAATAGGCGTCGTCAAAATGATGTCCAGAAATTTTGCAGACGCCGCAAAGGTAGTTACTAGAGTGTTATCTATGAGGAACCCATAGAGCGCGCAAGTTGATGTGATGTTCAAAAAAGTTTGATTGGTGTATATACATCGCAATTCATTTTCCAATTTACCCACGTTTATCATGGAGTAAAATTTGGAGACAGTGGATGGATGGGAAATTGACGTGCAAATTTTGAAAAATTTTTGGGGTTCATCAAAGAGAACGCGGCAAGGTGTTCAGTGCGCAGACGATCGCCTATTAGATTCACCAGAATGTCACAGCATTCCTTTGCAGACAAAATCAAACGCTGCGTTGTTCGCCCGCGGCGTAAAGAAGCACTCCATGTGTCGTCGTATTTTATTGTTTCCCGGATACGAGATACAGCATCGCAGAAGTCTGAAATACACGACTGCACAGACGCTCCTGCACTGCACAGAAGGATGGAACATTTGCAAAAAATATACGGACGAGAGGGGCATCAAGACACATATTTTTAATAACGAGGTTAAAACTTTTGCAGTCTTTTGCGGCTCCGCGTCAATTGCGATATATTGTATGCATGTATACTTCAGTCTTCAATTGATTTTTGTATTATCATTATAATTGTTTAATTGCGTACAATATTTCATGCACGACGAAATAAAACTTCTGAGTTGGTGTGCATAACAATGTAAAAAATGCGCATGGGGAAAATCTTCTTTTATATAAACTTGAACACCATGTTTCGACCCACTCATGACTGCCGCGCCGTCATAAGTTTGAGCTATCAATTTCGATTTCGCGTTGTAAGGCTGTAACACTTCTTTCAGTACAGCCGATATCCCGCAAGCCGTGCGATCAACGATTGGTACAAAGCTGTGAAATCTCCCGGTAGGTTTACCATCTTTCACAAACCGAAAAATCACAGCCAGTTGGGAAACGCACGTGATGTCAGTTGTCTCGTCAGACTGAATCGAAAGGAACTGGCAATTCTCAATTTCCAGAGCCAAATGTTGTAAATCAATTTTATACATTGAGTCGAGCAAATCATTTTGGATATCCTTAGATGTCCCTTTCGAAACAGTTGCGGCATCAAGATGATCTCTCAATACTGTATCTAGGGATGCGGTGTATTCCACCATATCCAAAAATACCCCTCTATTAGAAGAGCCAGCCCGTTTATCGTGCCCACGGAGGGACAACTCGTTACAACCAATGAACTTCAAAACATCTATCAATCGACCGAGAACATGGCGGTTTTTCTCGACGTTTTGGTTGTGCCGACGAATAGAAACCGCGCGTCCTTCATCCTACTGTGCTGCAATATTAACATTTCCGAATGTTCGGTATTTTACTGCATTGTCCAGATGCTCCATAGAAGATTGATGATCCCTGGCACGCTCGGAAAGATGTTTAAGATCTCTAAAAACAAATTTACACCAACGTGAGTCACGGGCGGTAGCAAAAAGTAGGCAATAAAAACAAAAAAGTGCATTTTTGTCCTCGCTGTAACACAACCATTCGTGTTTTTTATACCAAGTTTCTGCGCAGAATGTACACCGACGCTTTCCTCCGTCATGGGATTGTTCCAGTGAACAATTTTTTGGTTGATAATGCCCAAGACGTTGTACCTCTAATTTTTGTTCCAGCGGCAGCTGCGAAAACGGAGTGCGAAGTAGTGCATCAACCTTATTCATTATGAGGTCTAAGGCTAAGAAATGCGAAGCCGGAAAGAAGTGAGGAGCTCAAAAGGAATGTGGAAAATCGAAAGCAAATGGACTAAAGGTCTCTAACTGGTTCAAATAGCGAAACAAGCGACAAAAACGAAGGCGAGGAAACTATCAACTCTTCAAGCAACCAACGAACGAGAAGGAATGCGTGAATATGTCAACACGTTGTTGTAAGAAACGTCGGCATTGTGTCGTCATAATTTCGGGGCTAGTCCCGATCGGTCCCGATGATTTAGTAAAAGAAACAGAAAACAAACGAGACAGACGCGGCGAGTGGAAGATAAAAGAGAGAATACGATATACAATGAGCAACCGGGGCAAAATCGGCGTCGCCCCGTCGACGTTCGGCAAAGGCTTTGCGAGCGAAAAATGAACCATGTCGGGAGAATATGGCTAATATATATATAGAAGTGTAGACATTCTGTGCAACCGATATTGAGGTATTTTTCGAATATTTTTCATTATACCGAAAAAACAACCGGGGCATTGCCCCGGTTGGCCCTATTGACGCGCCGCCACTGTAAATGATATATATGTTTGGTTGGCTAGTCAGATTTTGAATAGCGATGCACTTTTCGACAAATACCGATGAAGAGATATTTATTTAAACGAGCATGGTTCAAATGCAATTTGGCATACTTTGCCGGTTGAAATTAAGTGGACAGAGATGTTTAACGTTTTTTCTAACAGAAATATTAGCTTTTCGAATTTGCAGAAACTCGTAGATTTTGTTTGCCGGAACATCGGCATCTGTTGAACGGATTTTCTCCATTGTTAAAAATTTTTGATCCGAAAACAGGTTCAGAATGCCAGAAGAATATATAAAAGCACTCGTGACCTGCAAATTTAATGGTGATGTCTCTTGTTATCAGTTTTATGAAAAAATCAGAACATGAATTTTTGAGAAGGGTTCCATCTGCGGACAATACTTTTGGTCTAAATAAATAATACTCGTACAAACTATTTTTTTGTGTTTTTCCTAATTTAATGATCAGTAGAGGTTTACAGCCGTATATACCCTTAATGACATGGTAGACGTTTCAATATTACAAAGACTGGCAATCGACCGAATGTTTGCCAAATCGTACCGTCCCGGTTTTTTGTTTCAGATTTATGGTAAGCCTACATTTATAGCAATTACATGTGGCTTACAATTCAGTGAATTCACTAGTGCTTCAAATTTTGTGTAGTTTTTGAAGGAGTCTAAAGATCGGATATTGATTGAAAGAGTCATGAAGCCACTTAGTTTTAGACTATCATTGAATTTAAGGTCATTGACATCACTGGAGCAAATATACTGATTTGAGCTATTGTACATGAAAACACTGTCTATGTTGATGAATTCTTCAGTGTCAGTATAGGTTGACTCAAGAAAAATTTGATTGAGGTATTCAGCATTAAGTATTTTTGTAAGAGTCTGGGCATCAGCTTTCTCTGAGTGAAAAGTAGAAAATAATTTTGGTATTTCAGAATCAGAGATAGAAGAGAATGGTAAACATTCTTTTTCACAAAGGAAACAGCACCAAGGCATTTCATCAGCTTCAGATTGCAGGTTTTCATATTGCTGTCCAGAGATATTAGTGCATTTTAAATGTATCCAATAAGAACAAATATTGCAAAAAATAGCTTTCTGATTTGTTCGGTATGATTTGTGGCAATTTCTACATGGATATTTCATCATATGTTTTATGGTTGTGGCAAAAAATAAAATAGATATAAAAAAGAAAAAAGTATAAAAATGTAAAGAAGTAAAGTCTAGTGTTAAAATACGAAATTTACAGACAAAGATGTAGAACTTATAGTTAGATAAGTACTGGCCTATTCGACAGAGAAAATTATATTTGAAGATAAGTATTTATTCCCCATCACTCCTGTAGGCCACCACTCTACCAAAAGGACCAGGGTGCATTCAGTGAGCCTGTTTGCTAAGCCCCATTTGACGAGCAGCACCCCAGGGGACGAGATAGAGTAGTAATATCATTTAAACAAGATATAACTCGCCTTCTGTCCAAGTACACGTAGATAGTTCCATTCATTGTTGACACTTTGTGCTTCCCGAAGGCTTATTTGGCAGCGGTGAGCAGCTTGAGCCTGCTACGGGTCAAGGACTCCGTGATGGACAAACCGCTGCCTTCCAGGTCTTTTTTCCTACCATATAATAAATTTTTTGTCGATCTTCTGACAAATTTAATAATGATAGGGTTCTTCGGGGATTTTGATCTCAACTTATGGGTAATGTCAATATCGAATTTGACAATAGGACTGTCAAGCTTCAAGTTGCTGTTAAGGGATTTTATAACGAAGTCCTCAAACTGATCGTATTTCGTTTCTGGCACGGATTTGCAGCCATGAAGAATTATACAGTTTCTTCGGCCGTACTGTTCTAAGTCGTCCTGCTGTTTTTCCAAAATCTCCAGTCTCTTCAAAATCTCCTCGATCTTAGGGGAGATCTGGGCTACATCCTGCTGGAACTTTTTGATATCTTCAGATCTGTTGCCATGATCTTCTGTGGCTGACAGTTCCTCCGATCGTTCCAACAGCTTTTTTTTGAGCGTCCTGGACTGATGCGACAGCGGCCAGAAGCTGGTTTTGGGTTTCGTTATTCATCCTGCTGTCTTGATAGTGGTTGAAACGGTACCGTGTAAAAGATTGATTGAAAGGTGGTAGTAATTCAGGCAAAATTCAAGTCAGTATAATAATGAAGTTATAATCCGTTGGATGATAGTACAATAGTATCGAAGGTATTAGGCTATAGTACTTTAATTCTAACCAAAGGTTACACTAACATCTGCAAACTTAATCAAATAGCGAATAAATTGTTTTTTATCTTCAACGATGACGAAGGCATAAGGGACTGTGATTACGTGAGACATCTTGCGACTGGATTCATGAATGATTTATGACGTCTACACAAATTTTACAGTCACGTGAAGCTCCTATTGTGGCCTCATAATTGATACACGGTCCGTATGACGTCATTGTTAAAGATAGGCCTAGCATCGTCTAAATCCGGTGTTGGTTACAGTATGCCGGTATTTGTATCTATTGGGTGATTGCGCCGAAATGTACTAGTATTATTATTTTAAATAACTTGAGGGACTGAAAATTAAACTCGTTGACGTACACCGTCTGTGCGGTAGTCTGTAGATAACTGACAGGCGAGGAACAGTGAGTATTCATGTGCATTTAACCAACTATAGAACATGCATCAGTAGCTGTGGCATATGGCTGGTATGTGTCAGCAACTTGTTGTACACGAAATATGTTATGAAGAGTTTTGCTGAAATTAATTGTTGTTGTAACCAGGCCACGGCGGGTCCCGCACTTTCGTAGACCCGAGCCAAGTCTAGTTGTAAAAATTATTAATAAATTCAATCATTATAAACTGTGATCATACGAGTCGGCGTGTTCGTTCTGTACAGGCGAAACTTTAGGTTACTCTAATAGCATATTAGTGCTTGGTTAAAATGCATAAATTGTAAAGACGAATACATTTCCTATACGAAATCTTAAATTTTGGTCATATTATTTTCTCTACCCAGACTAGGGCCCGCGCATTCATTTTTACATAGGCCGTTGTCGTTAGCAGAAAATCGCATCTGTAACCAATTAATTTCCAGTACCTAAAGATGGAAACGCAGCTAGAATCGTATAAGCGACTGGAAGCAGGGTAATATGACGCCGGGTTTTCTAGCGCCATTGTGCTTTATTGGAGCCTTGAGTATTTTTGAAATCAACTCGAAATCCGAGGAGGTAATTACTGATTGGCGTTAAGTATTTATCTGAATTTCATATTGCATGCAATGTCAAAATTTATTTAGGAGGTCATAAGGCCGATATTTTACCCGAAATCCGAAAAAAACAATCACAAACACTTTATAGAATGTTTTATTGATTAAAATGCAGAAAACATAAATTGTATGAAGCAAAAAAGAATATGCTGAATAATGTGATATCTAGATTTGCTTTAAAAAAAATCTCCTTGGATTTAGAATACATTTCAATGCTATTGAGCAGAGCATGAATATTTTGATCTCCCAAAGAACGTAATCAAACTAAAATACAAAACAAGAGGGAAAAAGTGATGGAAATAGCCACAATGGATACGAATCTTCATAAATTCATACCAAGGGGCCTAGGGCAGTTTGATTTTCAATACCCCCAAAACAAATACAGAGTGAAGCCCAAAACACAGAACTCATATATTTCTTATTCACGCCAACGATAATATAGAAAATATGTGTTTGACACTTGAATTCCTGTTTGTGTGTGATTGTACTCAAAAGTGTACTCCTGAAGTATGCGTACCAAGATGGCGGACATCGAAACGTAGTGTGTGTACCAGGTTAGGCAATAATTTTAGATACGAATACTACGGGAGTCACTTGGCTAGTACTCGAACTCGTAATAGAACTAAAATAAGGAAAATCGGAAAAAAATGAAGGCCTATCTTGATACACATACTACGTTCCGGCGTCCGCCATCTTGGTCCACATACTTCATGGGTACCCCCAAAAGTTCCAGTGATTTGAGACACTTTTTTTCCTTTCAGAATGTGTTTTAAATAAACTTGGTTCTGTGTTTAGCCAACCCGTACAGCGAATAGACTTGGAATTGGGCGATGAACTCGTCGCCGGGGTTATCATCCAAAGTTCAAGACCTGGTTAATCCTTCGGTTCTTACAAACAAATTGATCTTCAATTGTAAGCATGTGTGTAGAGTGCGCAGTAATAATTCTAGTCTACGCGTTAGAAACCTGGTATATTAAAATTACGTTTTTATTATCAAAATTTATTTTTCTTATTGTTCGGATCTGAAATCAAAATTGCCTCTGAACGGGATGCGGATTTACAATAAATAATTTTGTTAATCCGGTCAAAGAAAATGTGTTAGTATTATTTCTGATCGTGAATATGGGAGTATCAGACACAAAACAAACTTATATATATATATATACTGGAATGTTACGATAATTGTAAAGATGGCGAAAAAGGGGTGGAAAAGTCAATTTTATTCTCACAAACGTAACTTTTTCAGTTTAACATCTCAAAAACAATTCACGCAATTTTCCCACAAATGGCACAAACTGATTCCATTTTTTTTACGCACAATGTACGAATAAAGCAATCAGGCTATATTCTCCACAAAATGGACGTGTTTTTTCGCGCGAATGTGGCATTTCAGTTTAACATCTCAAATACAGTTGTCGCGATTTCCCCACAAATGGTACAAACTGATACAATTCTATTCCCATAAATATACGTTTTCTCAGTTTTATACCTCGAAGACTACTAGCGCGATTTTTCCACAAACGCAAATACTGATTTATGTTAATAGGCCCATTTCTGCGATTTTGTTCCCACAAATATACGTTTTCTCAGTTTTATATCTCGAATAAAATTCAAGCGATTTTCTCACAAATGGCACAGACTGGTTTCAGTTTTACAAACAGAAGAAGTTCCTTATTTGCTCTATAAAGGATAAACCAAATAACCACTAAAAGTAATGTAGTTCCCAAGGTTGCTGTACACGGCATAGTTTTTCTCGTTGTAACTTCGGAGCCATATTTTATCGCCTTCTTTCAAGCTGAGCATCAAACTTTGACCTTGGATTTCACGAGCACGTGACTTGCTATCATTGTAGATAATCGACTGAAATAAATAAACATAAAGATATAAAATTTGGCGAATATTCCGTATGCGGAGCTAGAAATATGTCAAAAACTATTCAAAACGAGAGAATGATTGAAATTTTGTCTCTGACACCATTAGACATAGAATTTGATGAAACTATCCTATTTCAATCAAAATTAGGAATTTTCACCTTCTGAGAGTTGATAATTTCTTAATTAAACCTGAAACATTTCTCTGGTTCAAATATTCGCAAGATTTACTGGTAGTAAATGATTCGTGAACGCAGAATAAAAATAAAAGAGCGAGATAACACGAACTGAACTGAATTCTAATTCCTGCAAAGTAGGATAAGTGGCTCATTTGGCTGATGAATCGTGTTGCTGACGAGACTCGATCCTGTTAGACAAGGGGTGGCAAGATTTTTAGGCCGAGAATTTTGCCCATGTAGACTGGCGGGTCGTGTGAGTGTGACGTAAAAAGTTACATTTTATGAACAACATCTACAGTGTTGCGAAAGTGGAAAACAATAAGTCTCCTAAACTTAATTGCAATCGCAACAAATTCCTTGAGCTATTTTTAGCTGAAACATCAACATTTGGTTGTGGCAGCATCAGGCGGACCATTTTGAATTACCAAAGCGCGGGTCATTGTTTGCCCAGGTCAGTGTTAGTCGTGTTTCCTTAGCTGAAGTATGATCATGCATCATACCGTCTTTCCTCTTGTATATCGAAGTTCTTAGGTAAGTGGCTTCATTTTTGAGTTAATTTTCGATTTTAACTAGAAATTTTCGCTCAATAGCTCTTCACATATCAGTGCTTGCTTATACAAAGCCTCGCTTTGGAGTGGAAATCGTAAAAATGCAAATTAAAAGAATGAAGAAACAGGTAAAATGTTTATGGCGAGATTGCGATATGTTTTAGCCAACTCCTCTCTTTCGTAACAAAAATCTTACAAACCTGGACTTCGTTGAAATTCTTCATCAGCATAACTGAAAGCTTCTTTCGAGGAAATTTACCAACATTGTACGCGAAAAAATAAGCACCGTTAGCGGGCGCTATAAATTCTGCTTCTTCCACATCAAACCCTCCCCCAATGTTTACAAGAATTTTATCGAAAGCGATCCTCCCGTTGGGGGCAGCTTCAGGGCTCATAACGCCATCTAGCGATAAGGTGGTATCCGCCATATGTCCCCCAATCATGCTTTTAGTGCACGTCGCTGAAAACGCTATCCTTGGATGCTGCACCACTTCTTTCTCGGTTGTGACGTCATCCAAAGTCCCGGATGGTCCCATCCCGCGTTTTTCAACCAAACTGACAGGTGAATACTCGATTCCACGAGTTGCTCGCTGGAATGCTTCACGCCGATGTCGACGGTGAGTCTGAGTGCGGAACGCTGGATTGGTATCTAAATTTGAATATATGGGTTATTAATTAACAAAGGCTTAAAATTTTTCAAAATTACAAAGGGAATTTATCGATATCACATATTGTTTTGGTCCACATAGATGCATTAAATGAAGTAAAAACACTTGAACAATTACTGATTAAAAAACAACAAACCTGGGTAAAATATATTGAGAACCGACTTTAAAACAAAATTGCAATTGTAAAGAGACTTTATGGACACCCTGTATACGTTGTCAATAACAGGGGATTTATCGATACCCTATATTGTTATGGCCCTCACAGATGTTAAATGAAGTATAAGTAAAGGGGGCTCCCGAAGTATGCGAACCAAGATGGCGGACATCGGAATGTAATATGTGTACTAGGTTAGGGTTAGGCCATAATTTTAGGTATAAATACTACGGGAGGCTCTTGGCTAGTCTTCAAACTGATAATAGGACTAAATTAAGAAAAATTGGAGAAAAATCATCGCCTAACCCTAACCTGTTACCCATGTTACGTTCCGATGTCCGCCATCTTGGTTCGCATACTTCGGGAGCACCAAGTAAAGTTCAAGTAAACATACTTGAACAATAACTGATTAAAAAACAGCAAACCTGGTTAAGATATATTAAGAACTGACTTCATATCAAAATTGCAATTGTAAAGAGACTTTATGGACACCCTGTATATTGAGAACTGACTTCATAACAAAATTACAATTTTAAAGCGACTTTATGGACACCCTGTATACGACAATTTTTCTGATCATTTTTTAAAACTAAAGTTTTTTGGTAAATCGGCCTGAACACTTTATAAGGGCAGCAAATCCGAATGTACATTGTTGACTGATTATTTTGTCCTAATTTGTAGTCATAGACGACTTAATAGGAGGGATCAATCATATGGCGAACCGTGGGCTCTGTCCCGGCCACCAGTCAATGGCGGGTACCGGTATTGGATAACTTAGTCAGGTATTTGTTTCAGATGCATGGCATTGACTCTCTGGGAATTTTCATGCATCTAACACACGGATGGGCGAGGTATTTGGACCACGGCCAAAAATTTTGCCCACCAAGACAGGCGGCCATGTAAGTGTTACGTAAAAAGTTACATTTTATGAACAATGTTACAAACAGTGTTACAAAAGCAAAAGTGGAAAACAATAAGCCTCGTGACAAAACTAAATTCAATTGCAATCTCAACAAATTCCTCGAGCTTTTATCTAGATAAAACATCAAATTTTAGTTTGGTTGTGGCAGCTCCAGGCGGGCCAGATTGAATTACGCAATGGGCCGGATTTGACCAAGTCAGATCTAACATAATAAAGTAGTTAAATAACACCACTCGTCTGAAGCCTCGGTATGAGCGAACACCAATTAGGAAAACTACCATGGTTTAGTTCCGTTGTAAGAAGCTTGCCAGAAAATGTTGTCAGTGTGTTGTTCGTAGCGTGGATCACTATATTGGTATTCCGCCGATGTCCAAGTCGAAGCCAGACCCTTTGAAAATTAAATAATTGAGATAATGAAGAACCCGTATGTATGATAATAAAAAACAAGCACTCAAAGTGAAATGTTGGGGTTATGGCCTTTGATGCTTCTGGACCAGTGGTTCTCAACCTTTAATCGTTGACCACTTATGTTGCACAAGAATTCTGTGGCCTTGTAACTTTCACATGCAAGAGAAAAACTACAGGAAAAACAAAAAAAGATTTTTTCCGCGCAGATAGACACTTTTATTTCAATAATTAAACGATATTACCACTCAGCAGCAAAAACAGCATCTTTCATTCATTGCTACTACAATCAATGGGACCTCCAGAAGTATGCGCACTAAGATGGCGCACAGCCTGAACATAGTGGGTGTGTACCGGTTAGGATTCAGGTTGTTCGACATCTTAATGCGCATACTTCTGGAGCAACAATCAATGTTTAACTAATTTCTTAATAACTCTACCAATTTTTAATAGGTCTGTGGCCAACCTGAATATGTTTCTGTTGGCTATGGCCTACTGGTTAAGAACCGATGGCCCAGATATGAATGAGTTAGACCAAACTATACTGATGTCGTAGGTAAAAGATCTCTAGGCCATTTGCATCACGGTGTGTAGGTTACGGCCAAATGGGTAGACAATATCGTGCCCTGAATATTCAACACAGCACTAGCAATAATAAAATATGGACGGTTAATACAAGGGTGTGCAACTATTATTACTCGAGGGCCAGATACAAATAACTGGGCGAAACCCCGCGGGCCGCACCTTTACTTAACATAGGCTTTCTAGTAGTTACAAATACCATTTTTACCAAATTTTGTGACTGTGACATTCTTGTGCACAAGCTCAGATATAGGCATTGCAACGCAAGAAATTGAAATTACTCGCACATACTAGATTAAATTAAGAACTCGTTTCGCGGGCCGCACATGTTTTCCTTGTGAGCCGCGGGTCGCAGGTTGCACACCCCTGTGTTAATATAAGCTATCGTCAAATGGGTATCCGCAACACCCAAGAAGATGGAAGACTGTACTGTACTCTCAACAAAGCATAGGATGAATTTTATGACAAATATTTTGAGTCTATTTTACAGTAATAACATGAATTCACTTCGAATATTCTATTTTGAATATTCGGAAGGTCGAAAATTCCTTTTATCGAATTCGTTCTTCAAGTCACCCTTTAGGAACATCTCAATTCTCAGGTTTATGTTTTAATCCCCCAAAAACTATCTCAATTTCACCGATTTTGAGAAAGTTTCATGGCAAAGAATTGAAAAACATATAAATAAACTGCCCTATTTACAACGAGATTATCCATGAAAACTACAATAGATGGATTATATAAGAATTCTCCACAAAAATGTAATAATTTTGCTATTTTCGTAATTTCACCATCATTTTATATGGTTTCGGTATCTATTAGCGTTTCAGTATAGTCGCCGTATGCGTGTGTCATCCTGAAGTTGCTTTGTGCGAATTCTCTAAAAACTTCAACAGTTTGGCAACGGATATACAGGCTGTCCGTAAAGTCTCTTTACAATTTTAATTTTGTTATAAAGTCAGTTCTCAATATATTCTAACAAAGTTTGTTGTTTTTACTTATCGATCTTAAGATCGGTAAGTATGGTGATAGGTATTTGTCTGTCTGTTCGTCTGTATGTCTGTGTGTTAGATGCACGCTATATCTCACGAAAGCGAGGTTGAATCTGCTCCAAATTTTGCATGTGCATTCATCATAGCTCGGATCAGAAGCCTATTGATTTTGGATGAATTATGTCGTATAATTAGCGAGTTATTAATTAATTAGTGATGGGACACACGGTGTCACTATGGAGTAAGACCACTGTTTTGGGGGAATCCCCTAACCTTCGATCGATAAGGCTTCGGTCTCTAACCGATATTCTAGTTTTAGTATTTTTACGTTACATCTGTGAGGGCCAAAACAATACTTTATATATTATAACGTCTTGCTTCTTATTCATATAGTTTTTTTTCGTAACCTTTCGTCTTTAGGAATTCAAAAAATTAAATGTCCAAGTCAATTTTTGTTGTACACGAAACCACTTCGCCACAAAAAATTTTTATTTCGGTATTTTCATAATTTACCACCATATGGTTTCGCTATCTACATCAGTATTCGCCGTAAATTTGCTCAAGAGATGAATTTCTTTTACTTCTGAGTGAGTCAATTTGGCAACTGATATACAAGGTGTCCGTAAAGTTCCTTAACAATTTCAATTATATTTTAACCCGGTTTCTTGTTTTTTAATCAGTAGTTGTTCAATTATTTTTACTTAATTTATTACATCTGTGAGGGCCAAAACAATATATGGAATCAAAAAAATTCCCTTGCAACTGCAATTTTATGAGACTTTGTGGACACCATATTATAACGTCTTGCTTCATATTCATATATATTTATATCTGTAAGCTCTCGTCTTTTTTAAAATTCACGACATAGAATTTTCGTTGTACACGTTTATCGCTTCCGATAGTCATTTACTTACAACGAGATTATCTTTAAATACTACAAAAGGTTGATTGTGTACTAAATCTGATTCGCCACAAAAATGTAACATTTTGCTATTTTCGCGTTTGAGAATTTCACAAAAAGGCTTGGCCTTGATTGTACTGTTAAAAAAATTTGTAAATAAACCTAATTTCTACAGTGACGAGAATTCGGAAAAATGTTGTATGAAAGATTTCGAATAGAAATATTGAGCAGTATGACGTCATTTGATGACGTTATAGGCTCCTTGTGAAATTTCATTTTAAACCGTACGAAGACTCTTCGGAGAAAAATGAGAGCCGTTTGGAAGAAAAATAATAAGGTGTGAAAAATATTAAAGATTATAATTTTTACATTATTTCATTTCAAAATTGTAGTAGTACGTTTCATTTTTACCAAACCGTTCGCTGTCAGTCCTGGGGGCGGGGAACCCCCTATTCAAATGTAAAAAAATGTATCATACATAGAGCCCGCAAGACCCTTGAAAAACCACGTTTTCGAGCCGCTAGCTGTCACGTTTTATTTCGGCAATTAGGAATTTTAGAATCCCTTCATCGACTCATTTCCATCAAATAACCAACGAAAACGGTCACCTATTTCCACGCGATTGCAATTTGTATTCACATTCACGTGATTCGATTAACGACCACACAAACGATTTGAATAAACTTACTTTTTTTACTTATTCTTATTTCATTATAGTAAGCTATGTTCAGTGACGTATCTACTAAAATGGCGCCCATGGCAAAGTTTATAAATGCGCCCCATTGATCGTTAACTGATAATTTCTAACCATTGTTGTTGAATTGAGGTACTTGTACGTTGTTATTTTAGTAAAAATACGAGATTTTCAATTATTTCCAATTTGAAATTATTTTATTGAAACATTTTACCTTTCCCCTCTTTTTGCGGCCCCATCCGAACGGCGCCCATGGCATGAGCCATGCCTGCCACACCCTAGATACACCACTGGCTATAGTACAATACAACAACACCGCGATATAAAGCTCAACATTCCGCGGCTCCCCAGAATAATTAATATTTATTTATTATTAAATTCCGCAAGTCAGCAGGCGGTTTATTGCAAAATAAACTATTGGTAAACACTGTAAAAAATAGGTAAATTTAACTTCGAAAGAAGTGTATTTTCGGTCGTGTGACAAACTGCCTATTTATCTTTTGATATTTTGTAAAAACAAATTTAAATTCACTAATGCAAAAATATGAGATTTGTGAAAATACACCCCCGCAATGCTTTTAATAACACATTAGTGATTATCCGCGTGGGGTTAGAAATTATTTAATAATTTGAACTTCCCTTTTCTAATTTGCTTTAGATGTCAAGGACTCAAACTGTCTAGAATTTTATTATTGGACACGTCAGTGACATAACGATCGTTTTGCATTATTTTCAGACACCTAGTGGAAAATTTAAAAAGTCGCTTTTCTCTCTGATTACTGGACCAAAATTTTCAGTTGTTGAAGATGGAGTTTTTTTCTAGAAGGCTATTGCTTTTATTTATTTCAAATATTTCTGTTAGCTCTGTGATATTCGTTTGTTGTTTGCTATGACGTCACCGTTCTGCGAACGCACATCAGCTGATTCCGCGCTCGGCGTTTGCCGGTGATTCTAGTGCTTAGCGAAAGTGGGAAGTTTTTTATGCCGAACGGTGGACTATGGTATGGTTTTCGGAAATTGGCGAAATGCTCTACTCTACATGCCTATGTATTTGAGCATAGCTCTCTTGTTTCATGAAAGTATAATAAAACATACCACTAAATTAAGAATTTCGAATGATTGAATTGAAAAAAAATATTGAACTTACAACGCAATCTGCATTTCTGACCCCAACTGGATAATTAATAATTTGTTATTTAAGATAAGAAAATTAGTAATGATCAGTTACAGCTGCTGTGAATATTATTAGGAATTTATTCGAAAATTTGCATTTACAGCGCAATCTGCAGTCCAAGTTTCCATCTTTTATTCCAAGTTTCTTGTACTGCTGGATCCGTATATGGCCTACATTAGAGGATTCTTGAATATGATAAAGTTGAGATTTTACAGCAAACTTGCACGTAATAGACTAAAATGAATTCTGTAATTGCGGCGAAGTCGCTACGTAATGACCGCGTAATTGTGATAGTTTTACATACATTGCACTCACCGGTTTTTCCGGTCATAAAGGTATCGGAATCTGACGAAACGTGTTGCAAGCATCGTGTTATATTTAAAAAGGTACTCTCGTAGTGTTTGTACCAGGTTGGGGTTAGGACATAATTTTATTCCGATTTTCTTTATTTTAGTTCTATTACGAGTTCGGGGACTGTCTGTGTTAGCGAAGTCAATATACCCCCTGTCCATAGGTTTCAGTTCCTTTACATAAATTGATGTAAAATAGGCGAACAAAATTAGTTACCTCGATATTGGTACACATACTTCTGGAGCGCATTTAAAGAAGCTGATTCTGGACGAACAAAACGAAAAGACAAATGGTAAGTGGATAAGCAACATTGGTTTGCAGCAACAAATAGGAATATCATTCAATGTAAAACAAAATTTGCCAATATTTCGCTTGAGTCCAGCTTCGTCGGGTATAATGGTTTCATCTGACGTGTATATAGTACTGTATATACAATAACTCATGCTATCGACTTGGACCCTCTGTAAAAACTACTTATCTTACATATATACTGAGGTTTTCAAAACAGGAACCTTGTCCTAATTTTTTTTAAAGGGGGGGGGGGGGCACGGAGCACGAGGAAATATACCTTAACTATTCAGCCTTGCAGGCAGAGGATGAAAATTTAAAATCAAAGGAAGCCAAAGCAAATACTCCAAAAACTGACTTATCCAATGTGCACTTTTTAGAAATCTCAAATTAAGTTTTTCAATTTGACACAAATGTGACAAACTTTTGAATGAACTTCGGACATTGCTCGATATGTGCTAGATATTATTAAAATTTAAATAAAAAAAGAACAAAAGCGTGCTTTCCCGACATAACAAACACCAAATACGAACGAAACAAAATTCCTGGATGATTTCCGGCTTTATAAGGTCACGACCTTTCAACACGCGCGACATTCTTTACCCAGATTAAATAAAAACATAAATACCAAAAACCAGATCTCGCTTACTGTTAAAAATAACGCTAAACTTTATTGGCATTCTAGCGTAATTCAAGTTACGAGATGTTTTAAAAATATCCAAACCAATCGACGACCAATTATGAAAAGCGATGTAAAAAGTTATGTTTCATTTTTGAACATACAAATTCAACGATTTACATCAAAATTTGGGTAAATTTACTCTTTTTTTGAAATTACTGTACGTACGACTTCCTTAATGCGAATCTAAAATCAGGTGAAGTATGTTTTTGACGCTGCAAAATAGGCCAATACGTTTGGAGGGCTTGAAAGTACCCGATTTGAGACATGAAAACGTGCTGAGATTGCAAAATAGCATTTCAAAAGGGGCCATAAGCAGCAGTAACCAATTTCCCGCGCAACGAGTTTTTATTGCAAGTTTTGACGCATTCTCGACGAAAAAGCCTCTTTATAAGCAGAAACTAATAAGTATATTTGAATATTACGCACACAAGGCTTTTTATTAGTCACGTAGGTTACGAAAAGGGCTTTTCACAACCGAACAACGAGAATATCCGTCCGAGACCGAAGACTTATCGATCGAAAGTTAGGGGATCCCCAAAACAGCGCTCTTACTTCATAGTGACACCTTGTGTCCCATCACTAATTAATTAATAACTCGCTAATTATACGACATAATTCGCCCAAAATCAATAGGCTTCTGGTCCGAGATATGATAAACGGACAGGCAAAATCTGGAGCAAATTCAATCTCGCTTTCGTGAGATATCGCGTGCATCTAACAGACAGACAGACAGACAGACAAATACCTATCAACATACTTACCAATTAAAATCGATAAGTAATAATAAGTTAAAAAATAGTGTTAAATAAAATGTGCTAACGACTGCAATCTAGCATATTAAAGAGCGTCATAATTGGATGCTGATTAAGCAGAAACTAAATACCCGCGCGAATCCTTTTTTGGAGTCGTTTTCGCAGATTAGAAATTTCATTTTTCATGTGCATTACCCAGCGATTTCCCTACATCCCCCCTAAAATTGTAAACACTCCCTCAAATTTAATTACATTTGAATATCCTGAAAGTTGCGTGCAACAGTCCAGATCACGGTGGTCCAAGGTTGTTGGCTCCGCGGGCCACAAAATTATTTTTGCATTGTTCGCGGGCCACAATAGTGCCAAGAATAGGTAAACAGTGGAATACAAAACAAACACTTTTATTGTGCAAACACATAGTTATCAGACATAGCCATCCCAGGCTAATAGAATCCGCATTCGATTTTTAGTTTTCTATGATGCCTATATTGTTAGCTTATATTCCCGACCAAAAAGTTAGAAAGCCATATAAAAATTTAGACTGCCAATCACATCATTCAACTTTGCTAGTTGCCCCAGCTAGCCATAACACTATTTAATTCAGTGAAAATAGTGATGACAATATGTCAAATAATTTTTCTGATTAATTTTATGACGAAACAACTCGAAATGCGATTTTTTGATCACTCTTCGAATGTGACGCGGGCCACAGATAATGAAGCGGCGGGCCACATGTGGCCCGCTTGCCTGGGTTTGGACCACCCTGGTCCAGATGGTCAGTTACATAACATATTCCCATAAGTTACTAATAGAACGGTAACCCTAATAGCCAAATATTTACCACCCTCCTAATTTTTCTATAATGCCGTATGGATAAATATAAAGTTAAACCACGACGCCGCCATATGTAGGCTAAAAATGCCCGTAAAACTATACCGCAACCATCGACCACACATACATTCGTCTCAATCACCCGGCTGCTTTATCTAAGACAGCAATGATCATTAATTATAATTATATCCCACACGCATAATAGGTGTTCACTTAAACTTAAATGTAAATTTTCATTTTATGAAGGGTGACACAAAAATCAAAACCCATAATTTTCTTAATTAACTCTACCGGAATAAAAATTATCTTTAACACTTGAACTTCTGTTTTAGAATGATTGTACCCACAAGGGGACCGAAACAATTTTCTGAAAGAGCGTGAAGCTAATTAAATATATTTGTTAGACTTGATCTTATCCGCCTAATTTGTTTTTAAAACTAATTTCATCATTTACGTTTCATCCACGTATTTTCAACGTGGTTTTTGAATAAAACATACTTTCGCCTTACTATCTGTTATTTGTAGCCTATTGCTAACACGTTAATTTTGAGGTGGGTTGCGAGACTTGATAATCCTAAAAATGAGGCGCGATTTGAAACGTTTGAGAAACACTGATCTAGAAAATGTTCCAAATGACCGTTGTTTTTTTGCGTTTTACCCTGCACATATCTAAACTTTTTGAAATCCACTTATTGTTAACTTTGAGATTCCGGTATACCCGTAGCGTGTGTACTAACTACCAGGTTAGGGTTAGTCATAATATTATTCCGATTTTCCTTATTTTAGTTCCATTACGAGTTCGGGGACTGTCTGTGTTACCCAAGTGAAGTGAATATAACCCCCGCTCATAGGCCTTGGTACCTTCACACAACTTGATGTAAAATAGGCGAACAAAATTAGTTACCTCCAGATTGGTACACACACTTCTGCCTTCACTTCTTCTGTCGAAATGCCAGTAATATTTACCGTAAATGCGAAGTGTAAATTAAATGTAAAGTGTAAAAATACAACTAAAAAGTAAATTTATTCTTTTATTTTAGAACTTACAAATTTATCGAGTGCACACTGAAAATCAATTTCTGTGTGGAATATGATACATGCACGGGGATTATATCCGTTTGTCGAAGTAAGGCTTTAATTAGGACGAATCATCAATAAGGAGATAAAGTATATTACTATGCTATTAAAAAGACGAGCAAAATTGACGTGAGATCAACCGTCCAATAATAGAAGCTGCAAAAATTCTCGAATCGTTTGTGCAAAGTCTCCGCCAATGCTCAAAATAAGGAAATTAGTAATTTTTTAGTTTGGGCGTTGTTGTGGCGTTGCCCCCCCCCCCCCTAAATCTCGTATTTGTGTGTTAGTGTTGGGGGTTCTGCACAAAAGATCAAAAGTCTCTTTGATTAGGTCTCTGCGTCACTCACTAATTCATGAACTGTTTCAACAAGTCTCGCACTTCTGCGCAATTATTTCCCTAAATATTAAGGACACGTATAGTTTCTGGCTAAAACCGTTATTACCAAACTCTGGGCTTTATTATTGTCCTGCACTAGGTTTAATTTCGTAATTCAGAAAGTCCAAATAGACGCGGCGCTGACGAGCGATAATTGGTTGACGCTGTATCTCGACCAAACATGGTCGTTGGAGATAAAGTGAGACGAAATTCGCATACTATGCTTGGTCTGGTCTGAAATCTGGCTCGTGTTAATGTAAAACAGTGCACAAGTTGCCATTCCTCAAGTATTATCTAACGCAATTCTACGCTATAGTCCCAGAAGCGCTTATGAAATTAAAATTGACATGAGGTGTTCTCGCAAGAAAGGGAGTGTCGTGTGTATACCACCCACATATTAAGATAATAAGCGTTTGTGCAATTGTATTTGTAAACATTACATATGATCGCTGTGGCTTTATAAACAAAGTTATATTGATAACAACATCAAGGTCACACGAACTCAGTACTTATTGGCCGCTGTCCGCCACTATATTAGGTGTGGTGATGAAAATAAAATTTGTTTTCTGCTAGGTATATAATCAGGCATACAAATGTATATGTAAGTAGTAGTCCCATTCGCCAAAGATCTTTTTATCGAGAAAGCCATTCGGGCGGGCAATCCGGTTTATCATTGACCGCACTTTACATGCTCGCCCCGACCCATTTATCTACGTCAGTGTTTCCCAAACTTTTTGGGCCACGTACACCTGCTGATCTATACCCCAATCTATACAGTATGAATTCCTGTATCTAACAATGAAGAAGTATACGGCTGCATTTGCATGGCAACAACAGATACAATATTGATATGTTGGTTGAGATTGCTTTCGACTAGCAATTTGTGACAAAAAAACTCGTAGCGCCGATTCTACGCAAGCCTGAGCCTGTTTTTTGTTCATAAAATTGGTGCTGAAAATACCGTCTCACACATATAAATATTTCTAATTACTCTTCATGAAAAAATAATATTCGTCCGCAACGCACCAACAAAAAGATGTAATGGCTAAAAATCAATCATAAAAATCGATCAGACTCTTTTCATTTCGTCGCGCACCCCAGTTTGGGAAACCCTGATCTACGTTATATATATCTATTTGACATAGAATACACCACCATTTTTCATTTCCCGAAATGTTTGAACGCAATTAGATTCATTTGCCCTCTCTTCCACTAGAGATGCATGATATATATCTCGGAAAGGTGTTCTTCAACTTTTCTGTTATGACGTCACGGATTCAGAGGATTCGATTTGAGTTCATGCCTATTACTCGGATTCGTCGAATCCCCGTATTATCAGACTCGTCTCATGCCATAGAGTCGCATAGACCATATACGACAAATATAGCGCTGGCTTCTTCTGTTATTATTTGCTCTTGACAAGCCTAGACATTGACTAAGCATTTACACAATGAGCAATACCTAACTAATGCAGATAAGGCCCAAAATTACTTCCTAAACCCATTAAGCTCTAACATCTTAGACTTTACCTTGTCTATGAATCACAAGATAAGGGCTTTAAAATTTGAGCGTTATGGAAGTGTGTGTACCAATATAAAGTGAACTAATTTTGTTCGCCTACTTTACATCAAGTTGTGTAAACGGACTAAAACCAATGGACAGTGATGAGATTCAGCCGGTTCGCACCGGTTATATAGAACCGTCTAACGGAATTTAATGATATCAGCGAACCGGTTAGCATTACTGGTTACTGTCAATGTTTTGTTTGTAACAGAACCGCTGAAAAATATGACTTTTGTGAAGGAACCGGCTGACAAAAAATTTGGATCCCATCACTAAATATTATATTCACTTGGCTAACACAGACAGTCCCCGACCCCGTAATAGAACTAGAATAAAGAAATCGGAATAAAATTATGACCTAACTCTAACCTGGTTACACACACCACGGGAATATCTAAATTTGTGCTCAGGACTGACATTCTCAATCGCCGTGATGCATTTGCTTCATTATATTCGGATTTTTTCACGCTTACTCGTGACCGCCGCTCCGAACAAGGTCATGTACAAGCAACTGGTATCTCTCGATACGTAAGGGGCTTTTACTATTTAGAAATACCTAGAATCGTTTTTCAAGGAAGGATTGCCTACAATTAATTACACCCTGAGTATTCCGGAGTATAACCGGAAGTATTCCAGTCCTATGCATGCTTTCACGCTAGTTTATAAATTGCATTTTTAGAAGGAGCGCGATTTTCGTTTTTAGGCTCATTGGACATAACGACCGTTTCAATATTATGTTGTTGTTCTTATTTTTCTTCTCCTTCGTCATGATAAAATCGCTTTCCTCTTCGAATACTGGACCAATTGCTTTGGAATTTTCAGTGGTTAAAAATTGATTTTTTCGCAAGAAGGCTACTACTTTTACTTATTTCAAATATTTCTGTGGACTTCAAGAGATTCGTTTTTTATGTGTCAGAATAAAAAATAGCGATACCTTGTGAGTCGTGACGTGTCCATATATTTGAGCATAGATCTCTTGTATTTTAAATCAGATCACATAAACCTTACAATTCCGATTTTCCGTATTTTAGAAGAAATACAGACATCTCAATATTGAGTCACAAAGCCAAATATGTTTTGAATTATTACCGAACAAAGGGAGTCATAAACCATAATCTTATTATTTATCAACCCGTGTATTTTCCCGTCGTGACATTTAGGAATTGTTGAACGGACCATGTCCGATCGTAGATATATCACGCGTCCAGGCATGGGACAGGCTAATCCAACAATAACTTAATCGTACTACAAAAAATTTCCGTTAAAATGAGTAATATTTTGAAGTAAAGAAAATAGCAAACATGCACTAGGAGTTTGTCAAAAATAGGAAAATTTCACAAGTTTTTTAACAGTACAGACTGGAAAAATATTGGTTTCAAGGTCGCAGACGAATTACGCGGTAAATTGGTGAACGATTCGGAAATAATGTCGCGAATAGAAAACAGTTTTAATATTTGTGTGGTGGGGTAACGCCCACCTGAGTCACACCCATTTTGATCGAACAGGACTTTTATTTTAATTGGGAAAAGGAGATAACAGCGGATATAGACTCGGCGGTCGGCGGCCATTGTGTTAGGAATACGTTCGCCACCCCCCTCAAATTACTCTGCATGGGTTCTCAGGTTCGAATCCCGTGGGAGTTAATTATGTGCGAGAGAATTGCTGGACTCCTCATCATAAGTGTTTAACGCAACCTTTGGTTTGTTACGGTTTCCTCCACCACCAAATCCATGCATTTAGAAACAAATTTAAATATAAATAAGGGGGCAACATTTAAAAACAAATGCTTGGCTAACTATAATCAAACCGACAAAGGCTGATAACCAGACCAGAGACCGTGGTTCGCCATATGATTAAGTCGTCTTATCGAGTTTTCTCTCTCGGGATAAATATGATAATTTTATCCTAACTAATACCATACCTATAACATAAACTGTTTCGATACAAAAACTACCGTACGATTGAGGGGAATCCAGTTTGGAATATGGATGGATATATCACCTTAACCGAAATTTCGATGGCCTCTTCCATATCGGGATGATATTTGGCTGCCATACAGACAGCATGTATGATTCCAAAGCAGTAACAAAAGATATATACTGCCAATCGAGTATAACGTAAAGCCTTTTAGTTCGAAGAAAATAAATACCAAGAAAATATGTTAAATGGGTATTAGCATACCTGTCATCCTTAGCCAATTGCAGTAATATATTTGTCGTTGTGCTTTTTAAATTCTTGATTTTCCCGCCTTTTCCATCTTTCGATATCACTATGACGTCATAATTATTCTTCATTAATCTCAGACGATCAATTATAGCGGCATAACTCGTGAAATTAAAAACGTACAATCCAGGAAACGGGGCAATAAAATACCCCGTTTTGGAGTTGAAACCACCCCCAGAATTAGTCTTTCCCGCCTCGAATATCAAAGGCTTATGCGTAGTGTGTGAATATTCGAAATACGAGTGACTGTAGACCGAGAATTCTATAATATTTTGCGGATCTGTCGTGTCCTTTATTCCGGCGAAATTCTGTTTGATACCGGGGATGTCTTCGGCTGAAGAAACTCCGAGCAGAATAGCCAGATATATAGGAACAAGCTTCATATTGCTCTAATATTATGAATAACACTGATAGGTCCTGTATTTAAATATTCATAACTAAAAATAAGAGGCGGTTATGAGAGTGGAGATTCATCTACCACGTTTCTTATTTTATATACAGGGTGTCTAAAATCTAAAAGAATTCGCCCGATTTCATAATAATAACAATTGTAAGTTTACCTAAACTTTCTTGTATGATAAATGAAAACTACCAGCACAATAAGACTTATTAATAAACAAAGAAAAAGAAATATTTAATTGTGAATACTATAAAATCGGGCGAAATTTTCTGGACGCCGCATACTGTATCACGTGTCCCTACTCAACTCATGAAATTGCCTGAAGACCGATACGTTAGTCGCACTTCACTGTTTACAACTGTATCTATAACTACACCAACTTTAATCGTCTTTCGTACGAATTGCCACAATACTTGCCGAAATAATACTTCAAAGCAAAGCCCATATATGCGGTTAATTAAGCTGCATCCATACGCGTCATAAACTGGTAACCGTACGAGATTATAAAAAAAAACAGATTGAAAAAACAAGAACAAGTCTGAATCAAACACCTGTTTAACTGTTTCCATGCCTGACATGAACTGTAGGCCGGATGAAAAGCTGTGGTGCACCATATATAATTGATAAATATCATCGCCTTGTCTTTCTCTGAGATAAATATAAAAATCCCATACGATAAACATGTATTTCAAAATATCCGAAGAAACAAAACAACTTTTTATGGAGAGTCTCACCTTAAGCAAACACACAACTGCAATTTGACTGCATGTATTTCCATTTTATTCTCTCCGCAGTATGCAAACATTTTTTCTTCCGCCGATTACGTCACTGGGAATTATTGCTTTGCATGTATGTTGCAATTCATTCCACGCATTTTTTGAATGTTTCAATTCAATTACTTTATGTATAACGGACGAATATGACGAAGTTATAAAAAAAAAACGACGTCATAATCATGACGTCATAAATTGTTCCGATTCAGTTCAACCAATTGATAATAATGCGAGATTAAATTAGGAGTCTTCGTATTTATATTCATTTCGGTGAGAACAAGTCGATAAGATGATATTTTTTACAACGCTTATTCACGCGTTTCGCTCCAAATAAGACCCTTTGCTGGCAGTCACTGATTGCTCATACCAATGGTTTTCAAGGGGCCACAAAGCAGTTTAGAGAAGGCGCAACGCAAAACTGATTTTACCCTTCGCTCTGCAAGCACACTCCCTGTTATTCGTAGTATCATTGCTGACAAGGTTATTTTACGGAGTGTTTTCACTTTATTGAGCATGAATTGCTGGAACCTAATGGGATTCAGAATCTACCAATCAAAATACCACTGTAATGATAAACATGGAGACCATGAGTGCTCGAAGCCTCCGGAAGATGGCCACGAGTCATAAAAGGTTGAGAAACACTGGCCCATACCCAATTTATTGCACCCTGGGTGGGATGAGGGCACGGATTTTAACCCTGAATGTGTAATCTGTGATGCAAATATCGCTAAGCCTAATGCTTTAACCCAGTGGTTCCCAACCCGCGGGCCAATTACAGCTCGCGTAACGATTTGATATGGCCCGCCGAACTTGAGCGAAACACTTGTTTAGCGTTTACGTCAGTATCACAGTTGAAGCAACGGCACTCACCTCACCCGCCCCGCGAATATTCTTCCGCTTCTAAGTTTAGCCCTCGGAAATCAACGTTGGGAACCATTGCCTTAATCGCTAAGCCAACTAGTTACTGCTCAATTTTAGTCAAACATACAAACTTTTTATCAGTTTGCATACCTAATTGGTAGCTTGTTCTACTTGTGAAATAATATTTATTTTGCAACTTATGATTAGTTTGCGAACAGGAAGAGCAAACACACCTTCGAGTGACTTTTGATCCCATCTTACGAAAGCATTTGCTCCGTAAGTGAAAGTATTCAAGATTATGAAATCATAAAAATATAAATTTATTTACCACTCGAAATGATTCTTATGGTAAGGGATGAACTGTCTGAAATATGAAAAGAACTCAAGTCGTCTCACGTACATTCTTATCCTGCCAAAATGAAGTATCTGAGCTAGATATGACTTAAGTTCTCGTGGCGCCTGGTAAAGCGAGGTTATGTATAAAAATAAACATCAAGTCGCCCCATCGTCTTTCATCTCCTCTCATATCGAAACAAAGTGTATTATAATGTAAAAATGAACAAAAAACATTACCCACATCGTTTTCGTTACCTGAGAAGCATATGTCCTTTTAAAAGAGTATCTGAACTATATTTGAGCTGATACACGAATATGCATGGTAAGGTAAGGATATGCTGGGAGGAAATATAAATAAGCGATAAGTCATCCCATCCTCTTTCCAACCAGACTGATACAAACCCAACATTGCGGTTCCAAATGATCCTAAAAGTGACGCTTTTTAGGAGCGAACTATATCTGATACTGGTATCTCCTAAACAGCAACATAAAAGGGCAATAATTCGCCTAATCAGCTTCCTTTTCCGGTAGCGTAGCCAGGAATTGTCAGAGGGGACTAGAATTTCAAATTACCAAGTTAGATCGTAACAGCTACCGCGTCGGGGTCCGCTTTATTACCACTCAGACGGAGAGCGACCGTCAACCCTGGCAAGGCTGTCCCTCCCGCCAGACTAAGACAAACTCGAGTCTAAAGCAGTGCTCTTCAAACGGGTACACAGTATACCCAAGCGTATACCGGACCATAAAATGGGTATACATTTAAGTGTAAGATATACAAAGCTCTTGAAAAATTGTAAAAGTATACCACGGTAAAAAAGGTTGAAGAACACTTGTCTAAAGTATAAATAACTGTAAACCCGTCATCGCTTTACCGCACCTACGAAACACGTATATCTAATCTAATACTTGAATCTGTCTCATAAAAAGGGACTAAGTTGAAATCTAAACCGTCTCATCGGCTTTTCTATCCCACCAGACTAAAAAAACGGATCTCGAAAGTACAAGCAAACCTAATATGGCGCTACCCACAAAGCACGTATCCTCACGCATTTGTGTATTGTATAAACATTTATAATCTATGAAGATCAGTGCCTAAAGGCATGCGGAGAATGTCTGGCATAGATTAGAAATTTCTCCCATAAATCAAACACTCCCCTTAGATGTATAAGCCCAAACAAAATGGGCCCATATATGACACAAGCTTAAAAAATATTATCGTTGACTATTATGTTCTTCTGAAATGTAGGAAATTAGTGGTAAAGATAAGAGACAAATTCGTCTTGTGATTTAGTCTTAGGAACAAAGCTATCTCGTCTAATATCATAAATATTAAAACTATAGCATAATTCTACGCTAAAGAATTTTCTAAGCGCGATCGCTTTGTGATTAGTGCGTTAGAAATGTCTGTACTGGCGTCGCTTGTTGACGATGTCCGGTTAACCATTTCTCCATCCACGGTGAATTAAATTTGGTCAGATATACCGCCGCCGTAGAAACAAATTACTTTTATTCCCGTTTTAAGGTTTTGCGAATTTTGTAAGTTTCAAATTGAACTGCCAAACCTAGAAATGGTCAGATTACAGGTACTGTGAAAGATTTTATACTACTAAGTGTTGACCTTCGTGTTGATATAAAAATTTCTCTCTTGTATAAAATTTATTTCAACATAAGCAACCACATTCTTCTTCTCTAACGAGGTGCCTGACCATGCACAGCTTGAATCCTGTTATACTTTCATTGGACACAAAATGGACCTATGGATTGTTTTGTTATTTGTATTTTTCTTCTCGTTGTTACCGTATGAAAAAATCGCTTTGAGAAAATTGCTTTGAATTATCAGTGGTTAAAGATTGGATTTTTCGCTGGAAGTCTATTACTTTTGTTTATTTCAAACCTTCTGTGGGATCTATATGTAATTCGTTATTCACTTTGAAATTTTGTGTGATGAGCTGGAAAATGAATACAAATTATTTGTATGGGTTCTTCGACCTCTCTCGTGCTCTCTTTCTACGCGAAAATCGCAAGTTCTTTGATGGCTCCGTAAGTTTAGAAGGTAAAGTAGACTACTGCTTCGCTTTTGTCTTCGTGTTCATATATTTAAGCATCGCTGAGTTGTTTTAGGTCGAATTATTCAGTTAATATTGAGACCTCTTATGGCAAGTCCTATATCAAAATCGAAGTCATCCACATCACGGTACTGTATAACCACTACAAATTATGAATTGTTACTATAGGACCTGAGCTAACGACCTTAAAACCGTAATCTATAGGTTGTAGTAATTAACATTTTTCCCGCGGCTACTCTTCCACCTTAGAGTTTCAATCCCCACATCCGTCCAGTACTACAAACAATAATATAGTATCAGTCATATATGAACGAATCAACGAATTATGCGCTAACTATCAACTTCAACCAGTGGATTATTTGGTATGAATTGAGAATGTAATCGTATTGTTACGAAACAAATATGTGGTTGTCTGTTACTAGGGTCAACGACCAGATTTCGCAATAATATGTCAATAGACTTTTACTATGTCGAATTGTGGAATTCTGCATCGGGTAAACATTTATTCAGTTGCTAGTTTAATAGGTTAAAGTTTGCCGTACACCAACATGGATATTCTCATGTTTTTTTTTCTCACATATACTTTTTAGGCAAAATTGTTGTAAAAAATTATATACCGTTACAATTATGTTTTGAAATATACATTATGGGGTTGTAGAAAATTTATTCACAGAAAATCTAGCGAAGCAAGTTTTAAACCTGCAGTGGTAACCAAACTGATGGGTGCCATCCAAATGGCGTGGGGGAGAATATCTCTTCATATTCCCAACAGAACCATTTTTAGATTATTTAGGTGCGATACACGTTACACACTAACTCAAAACGATTTGCCCTAGTTGGAGTTGACTGTGAATGTCAAAACAGTATGATGATCTGAGAATTTCTACAACAATGAATCTACCAACAGCTGCACAACAAACAGAAACTTTGTTAGGATTACAAGGTCTTCTGGTGCGCAATACACATCCATACATTTTCACTATCAGGAGACTGTCTAGCCTAGAGCCACGTTTCATATTTCTTTCACGGCGCCACGGAGGAAAAGCAGTTAAGATGGGGGTAAATTTCCCTTTTGAAATATCTCGAAAGGTAAACGCTAGAATAAAGATTCAGAACCCGGGGCTATAACCAGAAAACGGTTTATCTTTATCTACTTCCCTGCCTGATATCACACTTACCCTAAAACTATAACGTATCTACTTCGCCTATAAGTCACAATACACAACCCTCACTGCGATGTTCAAACATTCCAAACTTTATGTGCTGGAATGTCGCGGTCCGTCATTTTGCGAACGACACTTGAATTCCACTTTGTGGCAGCTTTATGACGTGATAATATTTTCTTTTTATGTGGTATTACGTCACAATAGGTTAAAAAGGCACCCATTCCGAAACAACGAAGACACGCCTTGTTGAAACGGATATTTGCTTTGAGGGAATTATGAAATAAAATAAATAAAATTCCCCTTCATACCTGTAATGGCAAATACAGTAATCATAATCGCCACGGTATAATTTTTCGAATGAGGTGTTGATTATTCGTGACGTCATACATTATGACGTTTTAATTTAACGCTCCAAAAATATTTTCGGGTATATTAGATCATGTTTCTTTCTGGTTTCAATTCATCGCCTTAAAGTTACCGACCATTTTCTCAAAACCCGTTTGAAAGTACGGGAGAATTGGTCGATGGCAGTCTCTAAACTCTTTCTCTCACAAATCACAATACACACAAGTTTGGTATCAATTGCAAGTCGCAGTTCACTATCTACATACTGCGAAACTGAGCCAAGGCATTCTCGTCATATGGCGGTCCAAGGACTCCCATGCAATTACCAGGCAAGATCGGGTATGTGGATTAGGGTTGCCACACCGTCCGGAAAATTCCGGACATGTCCGGAATTTAGGGTTAAATTTTTGCGTACGGGAAGAATTTAAAAAAATGCTCAAATGTCCGGAATCTGGAATTTTACTGCATCTGCAATCGTATTGTGCACACTGCTAATACAGAACATTGTTATTCCGTGCCGTGCGCATATTTTTTTACTACGAGGTCATGAAAATAGTCATGCACTGTCCGGAATTTCGCTTTTTCAAATATGGTGACCCTAATGTGGATGGTCTGTCTTTCAGTCAACTGTTTCATATACGCTGAGAGAAACATATGTTGTGTGGTATGGTTAAAAAAATTCATATTCATAATTTTTTATAAGAAGGAACAAGAAACTAGTAAAAAGTTTTGGATCTTTTGTACAAAAACCCGCAACTAATGCAAAAAATGTGATATTTGGGAAAAACACCCGTTTTAAAATAAAAAATTAGTTTCTAATAATCGGTGACCGTACATTTGAACCCATATCCGCGGATTCAATCCATATGCGGATGCTAAAACCCATGGGTTGGGGTTAGTAGGGTCTTGTGCATACATCCCGTCTTCAGTATTTATAATTACTAATTATTTTATATTGCTTTTACGAGACGAATAAACATACATACATACATAGGTTCAAATATCTGCAAAACAAAAAAAAATAGGTGCTCCTGAAGTATGCGCACCAAGATGTCGCATAACCTGAACCCTAAGCTGGTACACAATCTGAGTTCAGGTTGTGCGCCATCTTGGTGCCCAACTTCGGGAGGTCCAAAAAATTATATAGGTGCAATTGTCGTGGGTTCAAATGTAATGAAACCTAATAATCCTTTTGGAATTAATGCTGTAAAGTCGTGGCGTGATGGCAAGTTGTGATGCCACAGATTTTTGAAAAAGATTTATAATAAAATGTAGACGTGTTTCAAGTTTTCATAAATGTTTTCGCATTCCCATCCTCACCAAGGATAAGTATAAGAAGACAGTGATAAGTAAGAACCAGTGGTGAGATTCAAATTTTTTGTCAGCATTTCCATCATACGAATGTCATATTTTCAGGCGGTTCTGTTACAAAAAGTCATGTAATGCTAACCGGTTCGCTGATCTCATAAAATTCCGTAAGACGGTTTTATAAAACCGGTGCGAACCGGCTGAATCCCACTACTGGTAAGGACGTATTATTTTGGGTAGGATCGAAATATTTATGGTTCAGCATTGCTTACCAAACTTATTATCCAGCCACCGTGAGGCGGTGTACAAGAGTTTGATGCGAGGATCAACACTAACACAGCTCTAACGCTTTGGCTATTATAAATAGTAATTACGGTCAAGTGACGTAATAACCCGCTCAAAAATATTTTAAATTGGCCTTAAACTTCACGTTGGCGACGACCTACGGTTTGTCTATTCAGTCCGTTGATTGCGGTTTATGACGTCATTATACGACAGACTGTAAAACGTTTCACTCAGCAAGGATATCATTGTGTGGTAACAATGTAACAAAAGAAAATTCTTATGACTCACAATAATAATATTATCATTGAATTAGAAGCTATTTTCACTTTATTTGTACTACACCAGAATAACGAAGTTTAATAAAAACCAGGCCATCCTAAACCTAATAAGAAAAGTACTCCTGAAGTATGCGTACCAAGATGGCGGACACCGAAGCGTAGTATGTGTACCAGGTTAGGCTATGATTTTAAGTACAAATACTACAGCAGTCACTTGGCTAGTCCCCGTACTCGTAATAGAACTGAAATAAGGAAAATTGGAATAAAATTATGGCCGAACCCTAACATGGTACACATACTACGTTCCGTTGTCCGCCGTTATGGTACGCAAACTTCAGGAGCACCATAGGAAATTCACTTCTAGGTAAATTTGTGCAATTTCTCAATTATGTCTCATGCAAGTAGCACGTTACCTCTGACTCGATACGCCTATGTTCGGAACAAGCAAACATTACTTCACTTGATTTATTATTTACATTTCCTCTATGAAAGTCTGACTTTGTACAAGAATTTCAGATATGTGGTATTGGCTTGAGTTGCCTCGGTGATGCGTCAACCGGTATATGCAAGCGTGCAATGCATCAATATAATTTTATCTAACAATGATTTTCAACATTTTTGACGGAGTGGAACCCCAATGAAACATTCCAGAGACTAAAGCAGAAGTAGGCTAGGTTTTCGGGCCAGGGGCCGAAAATTATTTTTTGCTCAACTAGACTAGCCATGTAAGTGTGACGTAAAAAATTACATTTTATAAACAGAATTTTCTTTACAGTGTTACAAAAGCAAAAGTGGAGAACAATAAGCCTCGTTTGCAAACTAAATTTAATTTTAATCTCAACAAATTCCCTGAGCCATTTAGCCAAAGCATCAAAATTTGGTTTGCTTGTGGTGTCGACCCAAAATACAACTTACGCAGTCTACGATAATAAATTAACAAGCCTATTGTGCCACACAGATTTCAATAACAACGACTATGTAGTGGATGCAAAACTCGTAGGAAGCTGAAATTTATGGCAGCATCAGGCGGGCCATATTGAATCACCCAACGGGCCGTATTTGGCCCGCTGGCCGTAGTTTGACAATGTCAGGACGGACCCCTGTGGAATAATTTAATCGTCCGAATTGTACAAGCTACAAATATATATAAAGCAAATATAATATTGACAAAGCAGAATAATCTTAAAAGTGTAGCAAGTTCATTAATATTGGCAAACCTAATTGATAATTGATGATAATTAAACAATATATATATACATATAATAATATTAACCAGAGGTATGCACAACTCAAATAAAGATACGTGCCAAAATTACCATGTTGCGTGCCACGCTACGTTCGAATAATTGTTGGTATTGGAAACGAATTTCCGTAAAACACATAAAAACAAACTTAGTAAACAAGAGTTAACGAATAACTATTCACTCCAACAGTTTAATGTGCTTTAAAAACTAATGCTTTGATAATGTTTTTGGTGGTAATTTAAGTTTATTTCGATATAAAAGAGATATTACTATTTTTATCATAGATACAAGAATAAATTTTTACCAAACCGTTAGCGTACCACGTTCGAACATGTGGCGTGCAACATTGAGCACGCATGCCCTGTGTTGTGCACCCCTGATGTGGACTCTCTAATTTGGATGCAAACTTACGGAACCCTAGGGTGTCGCGGTACCTCGGTTGAAAACCACTGTCATAAGCGCTCAGCATTCCATTGGTTGCATGGTACTTTTCTTAGAAATGAGTAGGTTTCCTATGGGGTTTCCCTTCTCCCAGGGAAAATTTAATCCCTACCCTTATCAAAGAATTCAATATACGTGGTGTCCATAAAGTCCCTTTACAATTTTAATTTTGTTATGAAGTCATTTCACAATATATCTTAACCAAGTTCGTTGTTTTTTCAATTAGTAATTGTTTGAGTATTTTTTGTACATTCGATACATCCATGATGACCAAAACAATATATGGTATCGATAAATTCCCTCTGCAATTTTAATTTTTTTTAAGACTTCATGGACATCCTATACTATCCTATACATCCAAAAATTTTGCATTTTTTAGATCTTTCCACGACAATCTGCGACTGCCAATCTTTGTCTATTGCTAAACCTGCCACACCCATTCGAGCTGCTGTTGATCGGTTAAATGTTTGATCATAAAGTATACATGAGAAACCAAAATACAGGCGCGTCTGGAAATCATGACCTCAATAATTTACCAATAATATTACTAAGGCACTTGCGTTTTTTTTTTGTCTTTTTCAGATTTCCTCTAAAGTTGCATCTGGATAAACCGAGCTTGAATGCCGTTTGTTTAGAGAGCTGGAGGTACTCCTGAAGTATGCGCACCAAGATGTCGCACAACCTGAACCACTAACCTAGTACACAAGTTGAGTTCAGGTTGTGCGTCATCTTGGTGCGCATACTTCAGGAGGTACGAGCTGGATCTAATTGCCGGTATATTGTCGTCGAGGCGCTCCAAAAGTGTGTGTACCAATATGGAGGTAACTAATTTGGTTCGCCTACTTTACATCAAGTTATGTAAAGGGACTAAAATAAAGAAAATCAAAATAAAATTTTGGCCTAGCCCTAACCTGGTATACATACTACGGGAGTACCCAAGTTTATAATCCTAATAATATGTATATTTATTCTGGTGTATGTGGTATTTTTTGTCGTAATTTCAAAATGCAATATTTCATTGTCAATTCAAAAATCATTTGTGACTCAACAATGATGTTCACACGTCATAAAGATCTAAGTGTCAAGATATATTATGACTCAATAAACCACATCCGATAACATGAAAATATATAAATAAACAAAACGTGTGCGTTGTTACAATATAAACAAACCAAACATCAATGACTATCTGATTCTCATCTGCGCAAGAACAAGGACCTAAAAATTTGGAAATGCCGGTAATTTTACGTAAATGCGTGAAACAACCAGCATAAGCCAGTTATTTAATTTAACGTGCGTAAATTACACGTTAAAGATATGTAAAGACTACATTTGTTTTTATGCTGAGGAGACATTGGAACTTGGTAGAAATAGCTACTTGAAAATGATCAACTCAATAATCAAATTTTGATTAAACAAAAATAAAATTTACAGAGCGCGGAGAGTAACCATGAGTGAAGATAAATGGGCCGAACTTATTTGAAACTTTATGTTTTTACTTTTTTTACGTTCTTGATACCGCCAATTGTTACGTCATTATCACAATTAAGCAGTAGCCTATTTTTGCAACAATTCAGTACCTTGATTATGCGCATCCGGTATCGGGAGCTACCCCCCCCCCCCCCCCCCCCCGGCCCGCGAATATCTTTCCGCTGCTAATTTAGACCCCTGGTCAATGAAACCTGGGAACCACTGATCTAATGCATAATTTTCGACGCCAAATAAAACACTGGTCGACAGCTGAAGAACGGGTTCGCTGAAAATCACAAAATTCCAATAACGGGTTCGCTACCTCTAGCGGTGACCCAACCCAACTCACAAATTGCACGTCGCGACACATAGTTAAAAAATGCACGCGTCTATATGTATTAATGCACACGGACCATCTGATAAGCCGGTAACTCTATATTACAGCGCAGATAGAATTTCATTCCTAAAATTTCTCTTTTCACGGCAATAAAGACTTTGAAAATTGAGTTTGAAAAATATTTAGAAAATCTGACTTTTTTCAACCAAATTATTGAAAATCGACGACTCATTGAAGTACCTGAACTGAGGTGGGGGAATTCATTTTTTAAACAAACAGAATTGTGGAATGCGAGGAACTCTGGCCAGTTGCTATTGGATACAATGAACATCGAACTGTCACTGATTGCAGCCAAATATTTTTTAGTCGGTGGTTCATTTGTAGCAAGGTATATTCATTTTCTGTTTTACAGTATGTTTACCGGTAATATTATAGTTTTCGCGCCCTCACACTTCCAACAGGGCTGCGCGCGCAAGTAACCAAGGATACGAAAGGAGACACTATTTATGGAGACCAGACTATTTCTGGTCCCGCATTGGCGAACCCGATTTTTGACAACCTGGGTGTGGCGGTGAACCCAAGACACCTATCTGTGATGCCAGTATAGTTTAGGCCAGGGGTCGGCAACCTACGGCCCGCGACGCTCCACTAATTTATAGTAACAAAACATCCGTTTTGACGAATATATTCTTTAGACTAAATTATATTATAATCTAACAATTATATCTTTCACAATTACTCGTTTAATGAGCATATAATTTAGTTATAATTAAGCAAATGGCAACAAAACGCGGAAAAGTTGATGCTAAGTACAAAGCGTTTAATGGCTCTGAAAATATCCAAATGAATGTATCACTGCTTGATTTTTCTTATAAAAAGGAACCATCCGTTCAGTTTTTCAACTTTCTAAAAATATGTGCGGCCCGCCAATGACTTGCAACCTCAATTTTGGCCCGCGAGCGACATAAGGTTGCCGACCCCTGGTTTAGGCTTTAGCAACTTCAATACAGACAGGCTCCACATTCTATTTGCCTCTACAGACCCAAAGCGGAAGCTGGCAATAGATGTTTCCCCGAGCATCGACTACCATGTTACTTCCGTAACAATGGCTACTCAACAAGGGACAACAAGTGACGTAGCAGATATTTCAGATAGATATTTCAGTAGCCGCTCAGACATTTTGTCACTCGGACAGATTTTCGTGCATGGTTGTAAAAGTTACCTGGTTATCGCTGTTCTGCATGTCATTTGTTAGTTTTTAGTTGTGCTTCGTAAATTTAGTTATGAATCAATCATATATGACTCAATAAACATTTTGTCTTATTAACAGTTTAAGTTTAATTGCAGTAATCCGGGGGTCAAAGGTCGGGGAAACACCCATAATAATCGCTACTCCTGCGTATTGCTAGCTACTTGTCTATATCTGTAAAAAAATGGTAAAAATTCATAATACGGTAGGGTTATCTACGAGCTACCGACCCCAATTAACATTCCAAAATGTGCTGCGCATGCGGGATGTTTACTAAACATGGCAACAAGACTTTCTGCACGATATAACAAAAAATAAGCGTAATCGAGCATATACGTCATTCATAAACGGAGCTGGGTAAGCAATATACTGGATGATTAAGTTACTGGATTAGTAAGTGCGAGGTGGCAAACCAAACTCACATTTTCGTCGCTGCAAAAATCAAATTGATACAATAGCGGGCGAGTTCCCCACAATTCAAGTATTGATATGAATAAAACGATTTATATAATTACACTTTCGTCACTCATTATTAAAGCAATGACTCGGCCAATTTTGTAAATGTCCAAAGAAGTAATAACAGCATTAAAAACTTGACCACAGTAACGTTAATTTAAATGTGACATTACTTATAAGTTCTAATGACAATGCCATATTTCAATTGACGCCTAACTGCCGCATTTCAACACTACTTTATTAATATGTTTTTCAAATTTGTGAGGAAAATTTATTCTGGGGCTCTTTGGGTTGTAGCCAACGTCTTCACGGGCTCCATAACACTAAAAGTTTGGGAACTCCGTGCCCTTATTCATAGTTGTTTTCCTTGTTCGCATCACATGAACTGCTTCAAGTCTCACGTAAATTGGTATTTTATACTGACGCACAATTCCCCAATATAATTTTTCATACTTCTGCCTCGTTTCCCCGAAAATAAGACCTAACCTGTATTTTAAAAATGATTTTAATATAAGCCCTCTCCTTAAAATAAGACCAAGTCGATAGCGCGAAATTTTTGTTGACCCATTCGATAGCGATACATCTCGCAATTCGCTACTTTGTAATTTTGTTTTTGATAAATGAAAATAAAGGACACCCCCCCCCCTCCCTAAAAAAATAAGCCTTATTGGTACTTTTCGGTAGAAATGGAAATAAAACCCTGTCTTATTTCCAGGCAAACACGGTAGTAGCTATTAGCATTCAGTGGTCCTCTGTACTTCTTATCAAAGATCATTCTCTTGAATTTCCGAGTGAGTTCCCGTGACCTCGCTTTTAAGAAAATATTCATAAAAAGATCGGCATAAAAATCATAATAATGACGTTTTGTAATTGATGTTATAGCCGACCACTAACTCATTGAACAAACCTCATCTTCAATTTATCATAATGGAATCAATTAAAAAACGTTTTCAGATTGTTTCGTAAACAATGCTTGATTGCAATCGCTGTCGTCTGCGAAATACTGTTAAAAAATACGTTATATTATCTGAAATTTTGAAGAACCTTTTTCGATATGTAATTAACACGGGCAGGGTCATAGAGGTTATATACCCGTAGTTTTAAGTGCTCTTACCTCAGCTCAGCTTGTATATCCATTATTGCAGTATAATAATCGTCCTACTTGCTTCCTCGGAAAATACTGTATGCCCGCTTGCCAAGGATCGGGCAGTCAGCGAAAATTAAAGCACAACCGGTGTCAGCAGAACGATGGTTGTGCCTGTTGTACCAGGACTTCTCAAACCAGTTGGCCGCTCAATTTTAGTGGTCGCAAAGAATACACCTATTTCACATATAGTACTATATTTGTTTTACTTGTTCAAACTATAATGGCTCGAGACGCAATTATTTAAACTAGTGCAAAACGTAAATCTCGCGATTTCAAGAGAATACATAGGATTAGAGAAGCAGCGCACTTGCATAACAACGCTGACTTTGATTGTGACACCCGCGAAAACAGCGCGCTTCCATCGAATTGTTTAGCATTTGAATGTAAAAAGGGGGGGGGGGGGGGGGGGGGCGGAAAATTTCAATATATTAAATGGGGTTCGAGCCTAAAATTTAGGGAAGCCCTACGTTTTACTGTATTTATCTCCGACATGAATATACCTGTTAGCAATCATGCGCAATTGGTGGTTTATTTGCCATAACAAAAAAAATGCACAGAAATTGATATAGAAATTAAATATGCTATTAATTAACGTTATTTGTGACAGCGCCAGGGATCTCGAGATTTGAGTTCTGAGTTGAGTATGCCTGTTTGCGTAATTCTTTACATTTAACCGTGACGAGTTGAATTATCTTATTCAAATATAGTCGGAGCCGAATATTATAAATTCCTGCTATTACGAGTTGGCAATCATACTCGATCGGGCAGTCATCAGTCGTTTATTTGTCATACCAACACACAAGTGCACAGAAAATAAATATGCTATCAACGTTATTTGTGTGACAGGACCTTGAGATTGAAGTTCTCAGTTGATTATGCATGTTTGCGTAATTCTTTACACACGTTTCGAACCGAATCGAGTTGAATAACATTATTCAAATAGAGAAGAAGACGAATAATATGAACTACTCTTATTACGGTACCAGATAGCACATAAACGATAAAGCCAAGTAAAAACCTACTGCACAGGCATATTCCTATTCATTTATTTGCGTTTAAATTATAAAGGCACACTAGTCTACTCAAATCTATCTTGAACCTGACCAAATATGGAAATTGTCATTCATCATTTGGTTGTCAGTACTGAAACAATTTTTAAGTCTGATGTCATAACCACATGTATGACGTATGCCACTATCACTTATTCATAATACATATTTGTGTGGCGCTTTGTAATCCATCTGTTACTAAATGATTTACGTATTGCTTTTACGTTTTTCTCTCGTTTTAGTTTCTACGCATTCGTCCTGAACCAGCCGTCACTTTTTATGAAGTATTGACTAACGCCCATTGACATGTATAATATAAAGTAATTATTTCAAAAGACCAGAAATCAGTCGGTTCGGCATTGTCTACGCAATTTTTTACCCCCAAAGTTAGGGGATTGGTATTTGGTTAAGCAAGGTGTGAAACAGGCGGCCCGCGGGCCACAATCCAGCCCGCCGAGCTATTTAGTGCGGCCCTTTTCGACAGTCAAATTATCCCATTAATCATAAAATGCTACGACAGTTTACGTTTTAAAGGTGCTTAAGTGGGTGAATATACTTAATGTTATTTCGCTCTTGCCGCTACGTTAAATCTTTCGTCGTTTTTCCCGATGCCTTCATTACCAGAAGAGTAAGCGATAGCCGCATTTCTTTCTATTGCCTTTCCCGCTGCGCTCTGATTGTCGTTAACATTTTAGGCTGTAACATTTCATTTATAACCTTCGAGCAATGTAAGATATTGAGCAACAATACTCTTATGATAATGTAAGATGTAGACATGACACTTGTCCGGGAAGAATCAACTGGAATCCTCGTCAAATTATCGTTGCGATCGCCTAGTTGTTAGTACGTTGGACCTGTGACTACGCTGGCATCGTAGTTTAATTATCTTGTAAAAACTCGATACCCGCCATCTTGACCAATAATCAGCATTTCATTTTTTCACGATACTGATACTACAGTTTGTACGACCGATATAACGAAATCAAGGTAAAAATGCCTTTTCAGGTTGAAGCGAAAAACCAATCTGTGCTGCGACGCCCGTGATTAAGTCTAAATGTAATTAGGAGAAATAAAAAAGTCAAACAATGTATCATTAAACAAAGTTCATACCAAAAAAAAAACACGTTACATACAAAAATACGACTGCGAGCACCGCCAGGAAATATATGAACCAGGATATAGCAATTTGGGTACTCCCGTAGTGAGTGTACCAGGTTAGGGTTAGGCCATCATTTTATCCTGATTTTCCTTATTTTAGTTCTATTACGAGTTCGGGGACTGTGTGTGTTAGCCAAGTGAATATACCCTGTCAAAAAGATTTAGTCTCTTTATACAGCTTGATGTAAAGTAGGCGAACAAAATTAGTTACCTCCATATTGATGATACACACACTTCTGCAGCGCCGCAATTTGACTAATCAATGGCGAACCTGAACGATCCGGGTCTTTTCATATTAGTAATCCCAGCCTATCAGTAACTGCTAGTCCAAAGACTTATTCTGGGTAAAGACGCCGTATTTTAAAAATTATTGCGTCATTAAAAAAATTTTCAGCGAAAAAACTGTCACATACAAAAATAACACTAGTAAGGTAACCGTAGAAACAGCCTTCTGAAGACAATACAGCACTGGTATGAGCCGGGTAATAACAATTTGACTAATCAATAACGAGCGTAAACAATCCGGGTCTTTTCATATTAGAAATCCCTCGCATATCAGGGTGAAGACGTCGTATAATAAAAATCACTTATACGGCGCAAACATTCAATCAAAAATACAACAGAATTCAAGTGAAATTTTCGGATTATTTTTACTATAAATATATTCATAACTTTATCGCGTAGTTGTAAAAGTTAAACACGCAACACATATGATCTGTGGTTGCCCAGCTTATATTATCAATGTACCACGCTTGGCATTGTGTAAATTTAAAGTCCTTATAACAAGCTCATAACCTATATGTTCATGCGACCACAACGTCTGGCTTGGAAACCGCAAGGGTTTACGATTCCCCTAAAATTGCGATATAGTTGCGCAAAAATTTCTCGAAGTCGTCTAGACTTGAAACTGACTCTTAGACGTTTAATACAAGATCTAACCTGTTATAATCAAGACATTGAACACGGCACGGGTGTTGGACATTTTTTATGGAAAGTTTCTACATTTTCGCTCTGAGCTAGGCTCAGAACAATCGGACACAAAAATTTAGGACCCAAAATTTACAATTTGGTCAACTATTTCCCAAGGTTCTAAACCAGGGTTGTGCAACAGGCGGCCCGCAGGCCACAACCCGGCCTGCGAAGCCATTTAGTATGGCCCTTGTCAATATTCAGATTTTTTTTCATAAAGCATAAAACTCTAATTTATTTTTAAATAAAAGTTTATGGGTGTTCCTGAAGTATGCGCACAAAGATGTCGCATAACCTAAACCCTAACCTGGTACAAAACCTGAGTTCAGGTTGTGCGCCATCTTGGTGCGCATACTTCAGGTGGTCCAGTTCATGTTTAAAAAGGCGCTCACAAGGGTAAAAATACATACGTTTTTTTCACTTCTCTCTGCGTTAAATCATTCTCTTTCTCTTGCAATTTCTGCAACGCACTGGCTGTCGCTAATTTCGCAATACAGGACAGATTTTGTTTATCTAGCGCTGGAATTCTACATCACCAACAAAATTTGGGGTTAAACGTTATGACGGTTTATAATTTTAAGAAATCTGACTTGACTGGTTTTACGACGATTCATATTAATAATTCTAAAAATAACAGTAAAATGTTACCAAAATAACAAGATTATTCCTATAAAACAACATGCCAAATCGGGACCAACATTAAAAAATTAAGGTAATCAATAGCTGGCAAAAAAAGTACATATTGAAATTTACTGATTGAAATGTGAATTTTTCAATTGGTTGTAATAAAAGCAAATAAATTCATCAACCATAAATACTATATCTCTGCTGTACGGATTTAGTCTATGTTGGGCGCACGCTTGACCTACAATACTACTTGGTCGATGCACACTACATATGTGATACACAGAAGATATTTGACCAAATTGACGAACAACCGTATTTTTTTCGATAAGAATGCTGAATTCTATTATTAACTTTCGTTATCACGATGATTCTAATTTGAATTACTGAATCTACAAAATCATGAATTAAATCGTGTAGGGCAGGGCTACTCAACTGGCGGACAGCGGTCCGAATCCGGACCTTTCGAGTATTGGATTTGGACCGCACCTAATTATTTATTTTGGATCATTAGCCCCACTTTTTGAATTTCCTATCATAAAATGACTTTCATAGTTTTGAATATATACGAAAAGAACTATAACACCATAATAAACAATTTTAATTAGCAACTAATCATTAGTCGGTCGAGGAAGTGCTCGTTTAAGGATGCCGAAATATCCATTCTGGAAAGACCGGACCCAAATAATTTTGTAGTTTTGTTTGCGGACCTTCGATAAAAATAGTTGAGTAACCTTGGTGTAGGGTGGTCCAAACCGCGCCCACAGAACAATTTTAGCGTGCACTACTAAACCATTGGCAGATATTTGTATTTATTGGCAGAACGTTTTTGAATTATTTTCAAACTATTCCAACTGGGAAGAGCCCTTTTCCTAATCCCGACGTCTAGATTGATTTTTGCTGAAATCACGGAATTTCAATGTTGTATCTATAAACCTCAAGAAGGGGCCAACATGGGAATGACGTCCTGTGATCAGTACAAGAAGAATGAATTGTCTTGTGCAGACAGGACCAAGCCGACGAGATGAGTCGCGCAAGTAACTCCATCTTGGGAGAGACGTTTTGTGTCATTATTTTAGTATGACGCCAGTCAAACGTTTGTCATGTAACAGCAGTGACGAACCGCACAGCTGACTTATCGCCGCGCGATCCCTTTTTTAGCTGGGTCCGGAGTCCCAACTTAGACGGACATGGTTGGTCTTTTGCGATAACATCATGCCCGGTCACGCTACAAATAATAAAATTAGTCAAATATAACAATTCATCATACAATGACTGCTGTAATGAAAAAGGTGACCGAGGTGAACTGTGAGGAAACTTATTTTCTTACCCACAAAAACGTTAAACCTCAGTGTCTGGTGTGTTTTCAAGTAATATCTGTCACGAGAGAATGTAATTTTGAGCGAAATTACAAAACCGAATACGAGAAAAGATATCGAAAATACCACGGTTTTTCTCTGGAAGCAATTTTGAAATAACTAAAGGCTTTAAACAACTTCCTTAAAAAACTGATCATAACCGTAAACTATACTTTTAAATATATTTAAAGTAAGTAAGCTAGCGATGTTTTTATCACTTTTGAGTTTTATCCGACTGCGGCCCGCGGGGCATCCTCAAAAGTTTTTGCGGCCCGCCAACCTCGCAACCTTAGATCAACCTGGTGTAAATGTAGTGCATTGGTTCTCAAATGAAGGGCGCGCCCCACAAGAAAAGGTACTTGGAGGGGGAAAGCTGATTTAAAATCAAAATCTTTGTTAGATTTTATCTTGCCCGCCTACTTTTGGATATTTACATTTTTCATTTCAGATATTCACGTTCCATCCACGTATTTTCAACGTGCTTTTTGAATAAAACATACTTTCGCCTCACTATCTGTTATTTGTAGCTTATTGTTAGCTTTTTGAGGTGAGGCGCGAGGCTTGACAAATCTTAAAAAGAGCGCGGCTATTCGACAACCAATGACTGGTGTGATAATATTTGGATCTTTTAAACAAAGCCCTCGTCAAAAAAACACCCATAACACCGCTCAAAATCACAAAAATGAGTAATTATCCTGTAGGGTGGGGGCTAGGAATGCAGATGGCGATGGAAATTCAAATTTTCAAATCATTCCTAACCCGAACCCTAAAGCTGGATAATTACTAAGTTATTATTTTAAAACGTGGCGGAGACGTTTTTCTTAAATCTCACATTTTTGCATCAGTGCGGGGGTTTTGTACAAAAGAATCTGATATATTTCAAAATCACAAGGTCTCTGAAGTTAGGCAATAATAAAAATCAGGCGAACATGACCGTCCGTCACCCGCATATGACTCGATCAGTGGCGTATCTACGTAAAATGGCGCCCATGGCAAAATTTGAAATAAATGCGCCCTATTGATCGTTGACTGGCAATTTTCAACGGCTGCTGTTTAATTGAGATACTTGTACGTTATTATGTTAGCCAAAATACGAGTTCCAAATATTTTCGATTTGAAATTATTTTATTATATTTTACGATTAAAACTTTTCCCCTTTTTGCGCTCCTGTCCATACGGCGCCCATTGCACGAGCCATGGCTGCCACACCTTAGATACGCCACTGGACTCGATATGCTGTTTGATTACTTACAGTCATAAAAGACTGTCGACAAGCTTGCACGCTTTATATATTTGACCTTCACTGCCCAATGTGTTTGCGTGAAGTAGTTGACTTATAAACTGACAAAAGCTGAGTGCGAGTGCTCTACTTTACAAATATTCTATTATATCTCATATTCTGTGGGGCACTATCACACGTTCACTCCGGAAATATAATTTTGCTCCATTCTTGAACGATTTATTGAAAACCGAACGTTTTCTGACTTGCTACAATAATGCTAAATGAAAATGCGCGCTTATATGCCTTGGATGACTTCGACAGCGAAGTACGTCTTTACAGCAATTCTTCAAGATATTGTTAGATCACAGTGGCGAAAAGTGGCAAACGGCAAAAAGTGTTAATAATAAAACGTTTCAATGAAATAATTTTAAATTGGGAATAACCGAAACTCGTATTTTTACTCAAATAATAACATAGAAGTATCCTAATTCATTGATAATCATTATAAAATTTCAAACATCTATCATTTCCAGACTTTGCCATGCCCCCCCCCCCCCCCCCCCTCTATTCTATTTTGAGCTCGGGGACTGTCTGTGTTAGCCAAGTGAATATCCCACTGCCCATAGATTTCAGTCTCTTTACACAATTTGATGTAAAGTAGGCGAACAAAATTAGTTACCTCTATATTGGTGCACACACTTCTGCAGCGCCGTAATTTCTATCCTTCGAATACATTCGAAATGTCGAGATCACTAAGCTATCTGCGCAAAAGTGCTGACGCATCCTTGATATTTCTTCCGTTATCTAGAGTTTATTTTACATTCTAATTTTCATCCTTCGCTCATCTCTTTCTCTAAACTTTCGAAATATCAAGTTCACACCGGCCGCGAACCGTTTCACCGCACTGTCTGGCTCTGATACCGCAGTATTTGACATTATAAAGTTGTACCGGTACCTGTTCTCGTTTTCTCCTTTTTATTTACTGTTTATGACGCAACAAGTGAGAGTATTGGTGTCGTCCGCTGTACTGAAATTCGTAAAACGTGTCAGATTTTGACAGTTAGATTTATCTTGGGGGAAAGTTAGGTTAGGTGTTGTTACATATATCTTTCATTAACCATAGTAGTCATAGTCAAGTTTATTTTTTCCATCCAGTAAAAATTAACATACAAAATGGACAAAATTGAAAACACATTTTTACTGGGGAAGGGAAGTCGCGGGGAACCAGGATTGGTTAACCCAGCCTATCCTAACCCTAAGTAAACAGAATCAAAGAAAAATATCGGAAAATTATCGGTGAGGTGATAACACATCAATGCAAAAATGTGAGAATTGAGAAAAACAAACCCGCCACGTTTTTAAATAACAAATTAGTAATTTTTCATTTAGGGTTAGCAAGGATTTGAAACTCCAGCGCAATCTGCATTTCTAAACCCTGACCCAAATCCTATAATTACTACAGTTCTCTTATTTTGGGTTCCATTACATTCGAACCCGTGTACATTTGAACCCACGTACATTTAAACCACGTACATCTGAACCCACGACAATTGCACCTGCATACTATTACACCCATGGAAATTTTTTTGTTTTACGGATATTTGAACCCATACTAACCCTAACCCATGGGTTTTAGCACCCGCATATAGATTGAACCCGCGGATATACACATGGGTTCAAATGTACGTGGGTTCATATGTACGGTCACCCCTATTTTGAGCGTTGGTAGGGGTGTTTGTTGAGGGGGGTTTGTACAAAAGATCAAGAAAATTTTCATAGGACGTATTGAAACGACTTTAGCTACGAACAAGCCTTTGTACAGGCGGCCATTGGTAAATCAGAAGCTACCACGGTTTGGAAGCTTTCTGGTTCGACATTGTCTACCTGACTTTTGAGCCCAGGACGTAGTCGGGGAGAGGGTTTGAGGGTCGAATTTTGGAATTCGAAAAAAGCTTTCTTCTGTTTCATATATAGCAATTTTTCGTATCTTGAAACGCTTTTTTGGCCCTCAAAAGACTCTTGAAAACCAACGTTTTCGAACCGCTAGCTGTTACGATCTAACTTGGCAATTAGAAATTCTCTTCTTTTTTGAAAATTCCGGAGTAGGGGGTTGTGGGTCGGTTTTCTGTGTCCCACATAGTCATTTTCGTAGCTTAAAACGCTTTTTTGACCCTCAAAACCGGACCCGCTAGCTATCACGGTCTAAATTGGCAATTAGAAACTTTAGAACCACGCTACTTCATAAATGTTTCCTGCCTGTATTGACTTCTCGTGCATCAAGTCTCGCAGAAATCAGCATTGACTGGCGATTTTCTTGTTAAAAAGTAAGAATATCATTTCCTCATGGCAACCCATTCCCTAATTTTCAACTGATATTTTGCTAGAAAGCTTATGAGTATTTCAGTTGATAATACGATGCCAGTTTTGGGGCTCAATGCGCTGGTTAGTGGCCAGGACGTCAAACCCAAGTATGTCAGCAGGGACTACGCTTCAAACCCTATTTTCACCACCTCACCGGTATGAAATAATTTAGGTGCATGGTAATTTAGTGGCTGACTCAACGTATCAATGGTACCCGTACAAAGTCCCTTCGGAATGATACTTATAACAATCAACTAGTCTGTTGGATCATTTTGTTGTTGGTAATGTGATAGTATGGAGGCAACAAACTCTGATGACCCCAAAAGGTGGTATCGTTGCCCCCAATCATGCAGCGGAGCATCTGTCTATTTATTGTTGTTTACATGTGTTTGCATTTATTTTGTGTTTGTAGTTTGACGAATGGAATAAACTCTGCCTGGTTCATAAATCTTTGGTAAAAAAGGATTAACCTGTTATATGCACACGTTTCTTTGCTTATGTCTGAGCTAATTTAACTAGCTCCAACGTCGCAACAAAAGGTAATGTCACTTACAATTAAAAACGAAAGCCAGAAATTGGTGGTCGCGGAGGAATTTTTCCATTTCATTTTATGGTACAATCGATATTTAACGTCAAAATAAAATACTTTATTTGGTAACAATCAAACTTCGGGTTGCAATTATGTACTCATAATGACACGCTATACCGATGTTTCCGTGTTATCATATGTTACGGGTCAAAACATAGGTCACGGGTCACTGAACTACACGCTTTATGACCGCATAATACCTATCATGTACTTGGAATGTCACAAAATATTACGGAAGTTCAAGTATTGTCTTTTTCTTCCGCTATAGGTTACCAGAAGTATGTCATCATAATATTGCTGAAAGCAAAATCTAAAATAGCGTGAGGTTTCTTTATTACACTTGAGTGGAACTAGTTTTTGCTGGATCAGCGTTGTCGCAAAAAAAAAACGCTTTTCTCCGAAATTCATGGATCAATCTTTTAGTATTAACAGAGGGGTGTGTAACCTTCAACACAAGAGAGCTGGATACAAATAACGGTACTCCTGAAAGATACATACCAATTTTAGGTACAAATACTACTGAAGTCACTTTGCTAGTCCCCGAACTCGTAATAGAACTAAAATAAGGAAAAAAATTAGAATAAAATTATGACCTAACCCGGATCTGGTACACATACTACGTTCCGATGTGCGCCATCTTGGTACGCTCGGCGGTGTGACGCATCGTGCTAAGCGTTAGGAATACGCTTGCCACCGCATCTCTGATTACTCTTCGTGGGATCGCAGGTTAGAATCCCATGCGGGAATGATCATGTGCGAGAGGATTTCTGGACTCCTCGCCGCCGCAGGGTGGTTCACGTAAACACTGGTCGGTTACGGCTTCCACTACCATCAAGTCCATGCTTCCGAAAACAAATAACTGGCTAACTAATCCCATACCCGACCAGAACTGGTAACCGGACGAGAGGCCGTGGTTCGCCATATGATTAAACCGTCTTATCCTCTCCCCCGGGATAAATATGTAAATACAATCCTATTCTACCTCAGGAGCACCCAAATAACGGAACCCCGGGCCGCACTTTTATTTAACAAGAGAGCTACGCCCAATTATATGGACACGTCTGTTCGCAGTACAGTACGGTTTAACGTACCGTCAGATCACAGTCTACAAATATATTCACACCAAGCGAAGCAGTACAGTAGGACACAAAATGGCGTCCGATTCCACAGAACATTTAATGACGTCATAGCAAACAAAAACAAATCTCACAGAGCTAACAGAAATATTTAAAATGAATAAAAGTAATGGCCTTCTGGGGAAAAATTTCATCTTCAACCACTGAAAATTTCAAAAGCAATTGGTCCAGTATTCGAAGAGAAAAGCTGTTTTTTAATATTTCCACTAGGTGTGTTATTCTGTGTCAAACAACAAGAACAACATAATATTGAAACGATGGTTATGTCCACTACGTGTCCAATAACATAGACTTCCTGGTAGTTGCACATACAAAAATTGTGGTCATTGATCTTATGACATACGTTGTCGCTTTGCACAAGCTAGCTGTCGGGGCATTGTGAGGGATTGAAATTACTGTATTTGCTCGTTTTGTAGCCCGTGCCCATATTTTTTTCAACCGACTCCCTAACCGGGCTCGTATTCAAACACGGGCGCTTGTTATTTCCGATCGTTACAATAGGTAATATTTTGTTATTTTCAGTTCAACAGCGTTGTGACAAAAGCGCTTCTTATTTTCTATTGTTCTCTACCACTGAAAAATCAGCTTTTACATCGGGCGGGTATTCAAGCAACGGCCCTTATTTATTATTATGTTCTGATCACACGGGCGGCTATTCAAACGGGCCCTTAATCAAGATCGGGCGGTAAAAATACAGTACTCACATGTACCAGACTAAACTAAATTGAAAACTCGTTCCGCGGTCCGCACACGATTCAAAATTGTCATTTCTTCACGGACCGCACAGTTTTTCCTTTTGGGCCGCAGGTTGCCCCCCATGTAGTAACTAAAAGATGGAAGAAGTCAAGATAGAAGGTCAAACATCTTAATATTTCTTTGTTTTGATCTTAAATTTTGTAAATACATTGCCGTTGCAATGTGATTTTAGCACTTTGGAACTAACCTACATGTATATAGCGTTCATCAATTTATATCTGATATTAACGTTGAAGATTGATAGTTAGTATTGAATTTGTCAAAACTTGCGCTAACTTGTTTAGAGCGGAAACCTTGCTTATAAACGAATATAAAAAGACGGTAATTGAGGGCCTTGAATACAGGTAGGGCTGGGCATTTTCGAATACCTGATGATTTCAGAATCGAATCGAATAATTTTTTCGAATCGAATCGAATCTCGAATACTTGAAAGGTATGAAATTATATGTAACTTTCTTATTATTTTAGGTCCTCCAGACACATAAATTACTGGAAACATAGAATAAATCACTGACAATAAGAAAAAACACGTTTCCATCAATACCTCAATACAGAAAAGAGTCGTATGTCAGAATTGTGTTAAAAAAATATGGCTTCAATGAAAAAAAATTGAGAAATTTATCTCGACCATTGGCGGAAAGAGTAAAACAAGATGGCGGCGATTCGAAAATTTGCTCTCAACCGATTCGAATAATTTACTATTCGATTCGATTCGAAATGCCCAGCCCTAAATACAGGGACATACCAAACTTTTCCGATGCTCAGGACGAGTTTATGATAATTATGCCCTTTATAGTTGACTTCAGAGATTCGGAGAATTCACAATTTATAGATGTTGCTATACATGAGGATGAATAAATTACAGATCAAATAAGAGGTAAATGTTTGATTAATTAAATTATCAAACTAACCAACAGACTCACATGTTAAAGCGAAACATGTGCAATAACGCGCTCCACTATGGCCCTCCCCTGCTTGAAAACGAGCAAAAAATAGCTTTGATGAAAGCATGTCTCCTCCCAACAAGTGTATATACAAGTGATCAATTAGAAGCAGGAATAAGACTAGTAGTCTACGCGCAGATTATAAGGTTATTTTGTCAAAATTAGTTTACAATAGGCTTACCATACGTCCCGCTTTTCAGCGTTTTGTCCCGCCGTCCCGATAAGTCAGCCAAAAGTCCCGCTTTTCCAGCATAATGCACAAACATGTTCTCGTTACTGTTGTTTCTGTGTAGCGCAGCGCTAGCCTACTTACTGAAGGTGAATGCGTTCGTTTCCCGCTGATTCCCATTGATGGCAAACGTATCGCATGTAAAACCAATACTAATTAGTCTAAATTCGAATTATTTGTACCGGTATCGTCAACGTCAATTCCTTCCTATTTTTCGAACTGAACCCGATATTTGGATAGAGAATATGCGCATGAAATTTCGATAACAATATGGTCAATAAAGACAGCCGAGACAGCTTTAAATGTAGCCTATGTAGTAAAATCGGAAAATGTGAAGTTATAAAATCACAGCTAAGGGGTCGCTGTCTTTCGAGGCATCCCGATTTGAAGTCACAAAAATATGGGAACCCTAATTTACAATGTTCTACGCCCGGCGAGGACTTTTCCTAAAAAAAGACGAAACTTGATTTCAGTTTTAAGCATTTTTATGGGTTGAGAATTTTATATCTTTGTTGATAGATAATGAATGCGTTGCATATCCTCGTTGATTTAGTCCGTTCGCAGGGTATCAACATTGTTTCAGGGTTCTGTATGTGGCAATCCTGGAACGCGGCGCAGCGGGAATTTACCTGATGTGACCTCCGCCGTTGGCTATTTTCAACTCGCCAGAAAGTCCCCAACGGGACTGAAGGGAACAATGCTCTCAAGCTAAAGCGCGATTAATTTCCTGATTTATTTCCTGTGCGTGTCGTTGCTTTCCTTTTACCTTGTTGTTTGTCAAAGCCCTAGCAGATAGCACGTTTGTTTACGCGGAAGATTTGAATCACAAGGCCCCACCCAACACAAGTGGGAACGACACAAGGTGGTGGCGCACCGTGCTAAGCGTCAGGAATACGATTTCCATCGCACCTCCGATTACTCTGCGTGGGTTCGCAGGTTCAAATCCCACGCGGGGAAAGTTATGTGCGAGAGGATCGCTGGACTCCTTGTCACCGTAGGGTGGTTTACGTAACGTAACCGCTTGTCGGTTACGACTTCCTCCACCATCAAATCCGTGCTTCCGGAAAACAGATAACTAATTCCATACCTGACATGGAATGGTAACCGGACGAGAGGCCGTGGTTCGCCATATGGTTAAACCGTATTATCGGCTTTCCTCTCCCCTGGGTAAATAAATATGTAAATCCTAACCTTACGGCGGACAAGCTTGACAAAATGGGGTGTCCTCCAACGTCCTAAACAGTGTTTCCAATAATCATAATAAAACAGCAACATTTTGAGTGAAATATTGAATACTTTTACATAGTGCATATTCATGAAGGATTTCGGAGATGTATAATAGTAAATGGTCAAGATAATAATCCAATAGAATTTTCACCGTACTTCTATTTAGGAAAATCTCAGCACCAAGAAGTCTTATGTGGTTATCCATTTAGCTAATATTTAATATATAAATTTATTTGATGAAAATGAGAACAGAGACCTGTAAACCGGAACATAAATTAGTCAATCTATAACAAATTGTATTTGACAGTGACTAGACCAGTGGTCCACACGCGGCGGTGTGGCTCAACGGGCTAAGCGTTAGGAATATGCTCGCCACCGCACCTCTAATTACTCTGCGTGGGTTCACAGGTTCGAATCCCATGCAGGGATGGTTATGTGCGAGAGGATTGCTGGACTCCTCGCCGTCGTTGGGTGGTTCACGTAACCGCTGGTCGGTTACGGTTTCCTCCACCACCAAGTCCATGCTTCCGAAAACAAACAATATAACTAATCCCATACTCGACTTGGAATGGTAACCGGACGAGAGGCCGTGGTTCGCCATATGGATAAGCCGTCTTATCGGCTTTCCTCTCCCCCGGGATAAATATGTAAATCCTATCCTTTTGTCACATCCCTCACTTTGCCTATTTTTGATCTCCCTATTTCTCCCCCACTACACGTAAAACAATATTTGCATTTGTTATCCAATCTTTAACAGAACATTCACTTGCGATAAGTGCAAATTTTGGACGCTCCGGAAATATGTGAACCAAGATGGCAGACACTGGAACGAAGTATGTGTACCAAGTTAGGGTTAGGCAATAATTTTATTCCAATTTTTCTTATTTAGTTCTGCCGTGGTATTTACTGGTAGTACTGGTACACACACTACGTTTCGGTGTCCGCCATCTTGGTTCACATACTTCGGAGTACCAAATTTTGTATATTTTTAATAGTTTATAACATGTGCACAAATATACATAACACTAAATAAGCAAATTTAGGAATACTACATGGAAATACAGAGTAAACTCTTCCCAAAAACATGCAAATACATACCCAGTTGGGAGAGAGAGAGTTTATCATTTTTTTCAACCAAAATACAAATCAATTTTAAAATGATAAATTGCACAGCATTAATTTTGGTATAGACTGGGAGATGACGATACGACCAAAGGTCATCAAAGTCAGTCTACGTTAGGCTCAAAATTTTGAAAATCTGAATGATAACAGTAATTACAGAAGATCACAATATGCAACAGAAATTTCACCAAACCCTTCAACTTACTTTTAATTTGAAAGCTCTGGTTGCGCACAAGGAATTTATTAAGCAAAGATATAATATATTAATTTAGTTAAGAAAAATGTGTACAGAAAACTACATATTGAAAATATATTAATCGTATCCAATGATCTATATTTGAATCCAGGGAGTTGGAGAAGACGCGCAATGAAATCCAGGTTTCAAAAGTATTTCACTACCAGGTTGGAATAATTTAACGCTGGCTCGATACAATTTTCGACTCCAAACATTGATGGAAATCAAATTTTGATGATGAAAACTTTTTTTCAATTCATATAAAAATTGATTTTATCTAAAAATAATTCTAAAATTTTAGCGTATTCAAAATTTTGTTTCCCAGGTGTATGGAAATACCCAGCACTGACTCCAGCGAAAACATGTCAAGAAAGAGATATTATCCTCAAAACAAAGTCAACACTATTATAAACATAATCTATTAAAACATATTTTTCAACAGTAATAACAGTGACTGATTATTTTATGAGGGTAAAACTACCTAGTATTCGATCCAATTTTGAGTATGATTCCAACAAGTTTGCAAAAACGACTATTGCATGAAAACACGCCTAACTCAGACTAGCAGCCCTGTTTGAATCCAGGAGTGGCAGTGGTAACTCTGAACAGGGGTAGCTGTAACTATTTTATCAGTGATATTTATCATTTAAGACAAGTATTTTAAGCTTTAAAGAGTATAACATAGAAAATGACAATCCAATTTTCATTGAAAACTTTTATCGCAAGACAAAATAATTTTTATAACATCAGTTTTTACATTTTCAAATTCACTGCTTGACAATGAAACATCATTCAGAGCTTTCATAATATCATTTTCATTCATCGAATTAAAGACATCTATATCACCGAAGTACAAGTGACCCATAAGTTCTGTAACATTGACTAAAAATTTACGATAACATTTCTCACCATATAAGGGTTTTCTTGGATAAATATATAAACGACCTACTAAAGGAATGGATGATACTTTAGGATCAATATCTTTTAAACCATGATATGGTGTCGCATCGTCTTTAATTTCAGGTATATTTGAATATTGAGAAACTCCATTTTTGTCTGATAACGAATTTTGCCCGTTTGAAACTCTATTGAGACAATGTGAATGAGCGTTATAATCAGTGCCACAAGGTGGCAAACCACGTATAATAACAATATTATGGGGAATTTCATTGGCATTAAAGTACTCAACAATTTTATGCGTAATAAGTGGTAAGCGAAACGCATAATTTTGTTTTGTTATCAAAAAACCAAAACCCCTTACACAAGAATCATTAAAGTCCAGTTCAAAACAATCAGATAGAACATTTTTACAATTCTTTTCAGAACTAAATTCATCTAACAATGGTATCATCCTGAAAGCTTCACTATTAAGCCAGTATTCTGTGTAATAGCAGTGCAAATGAAGATGATTGACACTTGCTCCAGCACATAAACTGTTGTACATCACTCTGAAACCAGTATGGGAACTTCTTAGCAATACTTCAATTCCCATTTTAATTGCATTAAGTGTGATTGATTGTATATGAAGTTTGTCTAGTTCAGGTACAAGTAAGGAATGCCCGAATTCGTAAGGAGAATTATTTATTATTATACTAGTCTTAAAAAATGAGGGAACTGTGCTATGTTGTCTTTCAGAGTCTATATTACCATTTGTAAAATTGTCACACTTATTGGAATTTCCCTCAAATCCTACCTCTTCTGGTGTTTCTGAACTTGTTATATCTTCAATATTTTCAATGCCTATCGTGAAAAGTTTTTCCGCTTCTTTCACTTTTGTAAAATTGAATGATGTTGAATTAATTGGCTGTTTAATGCTCATAAATGATTGCGGCTTCCTCTTTTGAGATGCCCGATTTCTACATAGAACAGCGACAAATTTTCTATCTCCTTCCACACGAGATGGCTCAGATTCCACTTCATGTAAGAAAACTCCTTTTTTCAGAGCGTCGTCCCAACTTTGTCTCAATAACAAGTCAAATTGAGATAACTTAATGTTGCATCTCTGACTCCAAGGAAGAACTTCAAAGTGAAGATGTTCCTCAGACATGCTGGCAACAGGGATTGCCATTTTTATAGCCTAGAAACAGTTAACTATTTCGATTACATTCTGAAATAATATTGGCAAATATTGAATGAATTTTAAAGCGAGTCATGTTGAAGGGAAAAATGAGGGTATATATTTTTATATGGTGCTTTCAATTCTATACATCAGCTATTGTTATCTAACAATATGTATAAGTCCATGCTTTCGAAAAACAAACAACTAAAACTAATCCCACACGCGACATGGACTGGTAACCGGACGAAAGGTCGTGGTTCTCCATATGGTTAAGCCATCTTATCGGCTTTCCTCTCCCCCGGGATAAATATGTACCGGTAAATCCTATCCTAGCTAAGGGGGCTACTATTTTTGTAAAGGATGTTATCATTTGGGGTCAGCATTGCTCACTCAATTTATTACAACGTGGGTGAAGTGAGAGGAATGGGATTGGAACCTGTGGTGCCAACTCTGAACTAACAATTTAATCGCTGAGCCACATAGGATACTGACATATTCATGAAGATTGATAATAAAATAAACTGTTTTGATTGGTTTTTTAATGCCAGACTGCAGTTATCAAAAATGAAATCAACCTAACACAGATGCCAATCGCGCAACATATTTTTTCAACTGGCAATTATTTATAATGCTCGTCCTCCAGGCTGCCAGGTCCTCTGTAAATTGATTGATTGAACCGACCGGTGATATATTCAATGGCATCAATTCAACTTTCCTCTATCTGTATGCGCACTACTGTACTAGATTAAAACTACTGGACCAGTGCGTTTTATTCAATTACATAGAATACAAATTTAATGTAATACAAATTTAATATTCATCCTGAATCCTCAAAGAGTGGAAAGCCGATAAGATAACCTAATCATCGACGAGAAGAGCAACAATCATTCCACAACATAGTGAACCGCCACTCATCTCTGTGGGCTGTGGCAAGCAGGCTTTGGTGGCAAGGTGGTTAGCCAACTGTTGGGGGTTTCCCCAACCCTTGACCTCAATAAAATCTTTATATTTTCGGTATTTCGACATGAATGTTTCCCCGAGTATTGACTTCCTTGTCTCTTGGCAATTGCAGTAATCACAACCAATCAGAAATAATTCAAAAATGACGTTACAATTGCAATTTTTGCAGCCGCTCAGATACACCTAGCGTCCTTCCTTTAGGTCCTTGTGCTTTTTAGCATTTAGAATAGATGCTAATTGTCTATTATTCTTTCTAACGTCGTTTTGCCCGATAATTATAGTACTGTGTTTGATATTGTTCCGTTGTTGAAAAATCACCTCCGGTAATGTATTTGCAAGCTTTTAATTAATCTTTTTAATTTCGCTTTGGTCCGGCTCAAATAGCCAAATAAATTTTATTAACATTTCAAATATTTTACAATAATTTTCCGAAAATGGCAACACTCCAAGATGTGAGTAAATTTTAGTTCAATAACTCAAAATTCTACATATAATTGGTCTCTGTGACATCCACAATCTAACAATGTTGTTTTTGTAAATGCTTGTGTAATCATAGTATGTTTTCAAATTATCTATAATTAAAACTGGCGTGATATATCTTTCTAGCTTGTATATAATTTTTATTTCATTGTTTTATATTGTTCTTTCCTGCAAGTTACAAAATAAATGATGACGGTAGTCTATTGGACATGTAATCGGGGACACTAAGTAGTCTCCGAGACCACTTTGACCGAACCGGTTCGCTGGACTGGTTTTGATGGACATGTAATCAGGCCTTATGTCCTTTATTGAAACTTTTCATAGTTGGCAACCCTAGATAAACCTATCACTCAGATATTCGAGCACGGTTGTTAATATTACCTTGTTTTCTGCTGCTTTTAGGTACAAACTTTTGATTTCTGAATTATTTGATTTATATCTAATTATCGGAAACTGGACTAAAAAACTCGGCGATGTGGCACATCGTGCTAAGCATTAGGAATACGCTCGCCACCGCACCACTGATTATCCTACTTTGGTTCGCATCCCATGAAGGATAGTTATGTGCAAGAGGATTGCTGCACTCCTCGCCGCCGTAGAGTGGTGCATGTAACCGCTGGTCGATTTCTTCTTCCTACGCCATCAAGTCCATGCTTCCGAAAACAGATAACTGGCTAACTAATCTCATACCCGACATGGACTGGTGATACTGACCGGACGAGAGGCCGTGGTTCGCCATATGATTAAGTCGTCTTATCGGCTTTCCTCTCATTGGGATAAATATACAAATCCTATCCCAACTGATTAAAAGCATGTAAAATCATGAAAACGATGTTGTTTATCGGTACTCCCATTACTGAAACCCGTCTGAGTGAAAAAAGTTCATCAGTAGCGGCTGCATTTCACTGTTGAATGGAAATGTATTATTTGTTATCAATGAGTCCCGGCTTTGTCAAAGGTTAATAATTCACGTATACTTTGATTTGTATATGTCTATTTCTGTACTGTTGTATGATTATTTTTGGACCTCCTGAAGTATGTACACCAAGATGGCGCTTAACCTGAACTTAGGTTGTGTACCAGATTAGGGTTCAGGTTATGCGACATCTTGGTGCGCATACTCCAGGAGTACCCCTACTATACGTCCCGGTTTGGCCGGGGCAGTCCCGGTGCAAACGTCTGTCCCGGTGTCCCGTCCCGGTTAGCAAAATGTCACGGAATTTTACTTTAGTGAAATTTTCAAAATTAATTCCAACCTGATGCAAAATTATGAATAATTCCGTCCCAAAAGGCATATTTTTGCTTTATATCTTGATTTTTTCAGCTTATTAGGTTGAGTAAAATATCGCGCATAGCTTGAGAAATCCTTTAGTTAGGGAATAATGAGTGACGTTTATTGCGTCATTATTCTATTGACTCCAATGAAACTACAGCAATTGCTGCATTAGAGGACTTATTATGCTTGGAGTTGGAGAAGGCATAATAACTTTCATTTGGTTTTGTTTGAGTCATATTATGCTGAAGTAATCTAGAACTTGAGATTCTGTAGAGTAATGCAATATTAAATCTTATAAATATAAATATGGAATATAAATTTGCCAAGCTCAGGCCTTCGGCCTTTCGTTCAGTAATTTCATTCATAGTTTTGAGTTTGTCCCGGATTATGCCCAAGAAATTATGGTAAGTCTATCCAGTAGTACCTTATTTTTTGGTAATGATTACAATGCCGTTCTCATTGATGCTCATTTTAGTGATTGTGATGTGCGATTTTGATCAGATTTATGTTTAAATCTCGTAGAAGCACCATTTCAGTTAGTTTTACAAACTTTCACACTCTACCCAATGCGCTATCCTCCCAACCTTCACATCTTAACCCACTGCGCTATTCTCCAGCCTTCCTATCCTCAAAGCTTCCGCATCCCTGGCCAATTATTTACCCTCTTTCTGAGCCTTCCTGTTCCCAACCAACCCTGTATACGCTTCGTCCAAAAAACTTCCCCCAATCCCACCGTACTTCGCCCAATCTTTTTTGGACACGTTTTGTGGACATAACGATCGTTTTAATATTATTGGACACGTTTATTGGACAAGTTTAGTAGCCATATCGATCGTTTCAAAATTTTGTTGTTATTGTTATTTGTCTCCGTCTCCATTTTTAGAAAATCGCTTTTCTCTTCGAATACTGGACCAATTGCTTTGATATTTTCAGTGGTTAAAGATAAAAAAATTTTCCAAAAGGCTATCACTTTTTTTTTCGCTATGACGTCATCAAAATTATTGCCACTGGGTGGCACTACGTGTCGATATATTTGAGCATAGCTCTCTTGTTATTGTTATTATTTGTCTCCATCATTTTTGAAAAAATCGCTTTTCTCTTCGAATACTGGACCAATTGTTTTGAAATTTTCGGTGAGTAAAGATTGATTTTTTTGCCAGAAGGCTATTACTTTTATTTATTTCTAAATTTTGCATGAAATCTGATATTTCGTCTAAAATTTCGCTGTAATATTTTATCCATGGGAACACTGGCTGTCCGGTTTGATTCTGTAAATTATTTCTACGCGAAACTTGGAATTTTTTGTGGGTACCGGTGGCGTCAAAGGTAAATACTGCTTCGCTCTGGTTAACGTGTCCATATATTTGAGCACAGCTCTCTTGTTTTTTATATACGGATCAGACATCAGAGAAATTTGATTACCTGGGCCCGAAACTTGGTAGTTACTTTTTCTTTTTACGGTATGTTCTTTTGACGATTGTTGAGGATTGTTTAAGCAGGTTGCACGTCGTTCACTACTACGTTTTCTGGCAGACGGTCTTTTTTAAAACCGCCTATCAGGAATGACGTTTGCACGTTATAGACTTGGGTCTCTCGATACCAATTCTTCACATCATTTCTGACCGTTCCACAGCCTAGCTGGTTGATCTTCGTGACCGCCCGGTTGTACGATGTTTCTTCCAAGATTCCCCGTATGGAAATCCGGATAGGAGCTTCGTTTGGCAGTGATACTTTAATGGGGATCTTAGCCGTTTGTATCTGCCAACCTGTAGAAGAAAGAAAACTCTCTCTGCAACTGGAATTCGGGCTGTCAGTTGCCGCAAAGGTGAGGATCCAAGTCCTTCTGCGGCCTTCAAACAGCCCTTTGATCTGATTGCAGAACCTTCTTGTTGTGAAGTTGTTTCCGCGACTGTTGTTGCTGTGTACCGCAACGCTAGCCTACTTACTGCAGGTGAATGCGTTATTTTGTATATTTCGTTGTTTCCCGCTAACATTGTTAGAGATCGTATCACATGTAAAATAAATTCTAATTGGTCCTGTTCGGACGTTCACGTAAATGTAGCATTGTGCAGCGTATTTTTGAAGGTGCTATCTACAAAAAAGTATGCTTTGGCGAATAAGTAAATTATCAATGCTTAAAAACGGCAGACTATTTCATTATTCTTTATTCCTTTTGCTGCACATACAAAAAAAAAAATTCGGATCTTTAGCGTCTATTCCTTTTTCGAACTGAACCCGATATTTAGACAGAGAATATGCGCATGAACTTTCGATGACAATATGGTCAATGAAGACAGCCGCGATGGCTTTAAATGTATGCCTATGTAGTAAAATCGGAAACTGTAAAGTTACAGGATCACAGCTAAGGGGTCGTGTCTTTGAAGGCGTCATGCTTTGAAGTCAAAAAATATGGTAACCCTAATTCTAAGAGATATGAATGTGGATGGTAATCCACCCATATAAAGAAGAGTACAGAAAAGGAAGGTTAGTAAAAAATTAGTATTATAATTCCGAAAAAAATCGGAATTTAGTTGGGGGGGGGGGGGGGGGTGCGCTTAGGAAGCGTCAGAAGAAGAGCTCTCCTGACCCCTCTTTTCATCTATGAGGGTAGAAGTTTTATTAATTGGACACGTCAGTGTACATAACGATCGTTTTGATATTATGTTGTTGTTCCTGTTCTTGTTGTTCTTTGACACGTTTTGAAAAAGTCGCTTTTCTCTTTGATTACTGGACCAATTGCTTTGGAATTTTCACTAGTTTAAGTTGGAATTTTTTTTCTGAAGGCTATTATTTTTATTAATTTCAAATATTCCAGTTTTATGGGATTCGTTTTTATTTTGAGCTATGACGTCATCAGAATTTGCCACCACGTGGCGATTCCGCAAACACATATTGATCAAGGGATCAGCGAACAGTTTCCGTGGTCAAGCCTGCTGGTAAGTTACCGAACGTGTCCATATATTTGGGCGTAAAAAATAGACTCACTGGAGCGGGGTTTTGACGCCCAAAATGACTCCATCCATCTGCTGTTGAAGGTAAGTGCGCGCCGGAAATGGCTTACCTTAATAGACAGCAAATACCCAACTGCTAACAGACTCACTGATTCAGAACAATAGCAAATCACGCTACAACTGTCAAATCAGGATGCATCAAACTAGAGAGATACCGTTACGAAATGTGATGATGACGTTTGGTTGTCATGAGGATTTCATAGCTTCGAAATAAAAGAATTTAGACATAACGTTCAAAACGCTCCGTCTCAAATCTTGAAAAGTTGTGTAAGCTGCGATGCCACTGCGAAGTCGCCTTTTCCGGATATTCGGTTATCAAACTCTTCTCTAATACCTGACTCGCTGTATCAGAACAAGAACAAAGAAAACCACAAATGATCGAGTCAATGTTTATTATCATGTTTGGTTATATACAGAAATCACATGGAGGCAACTATGAATTTATTTTCCTAGCAAAAAGGTTCAATAGACAAGGCGACCAATTCAAGGCATGGGTTATGCGGTTAATAATAGAATAATAGTAAAGAAACAATGTATAAGTAAGCAGTGGCAGGATTCAAGGGTCTCTCGCAAACCGTTCTTGTTTCATTGGGACCTCCTGAAGTATGCGCACCAAGATGGCGCACAACCTGAACTCATGTTGTGTACCTGGTTAGGGTTCAGGTGATGCGACATCTTGGTGCGCATACTTCAGGAGTACCTTTCATTGTTGGTTTAGTTCAGCATGTTTCTTTTAAATGAGGGAACCCGTTGTTAGCGAGTTCGATATAAATAGAACCCGTTCTTAAATTTCTTATATCCCGACACTGAAAGTAAACAATAAATAGTAGAAGCAAGTTTCATTTATGAAGACGAGCATACTTGTGTTGTCTAATTCTAATCACAGGCGTGAAATGAAAATGCAGAAATAAAAATATTAGTAATTTAACTTTCATAAACACGTAATTCAGTCTTCTCTCGAATAAAATCGGGTTTTAATGCTTGAAAACAGACATTGTAAAAATATGCGATTTAGTAAAATTGGAATAGTAATTTAAGATTGAATTATCTGTGAGCCGTTTATGAAATATATGTAATCAGGCATGGGCCTATGATAACTAGAACATTTAAGAATTAATAGTTTATATAATCAACCACCATAGAAAATCGGGCGCATGTTCACTAAACGCCGTAAGTACTTCTAGTTGGCGTGGCACAAACATTTTTGCTTATGTTAATCCCAACCCTCCCCTGGCTACGTCATCCAAAAATTGGGTCTCTAAGACGTCACAATCACGACATATAGATTTTCGTCCGAAATGGCATCTCCGCCAACGATAACGAACTCGCTCACGCCAGCGATGTCTTTCATATCGGGATCGTTACAACGAGAATACGAGAGAAATAGCTTGCTTGATTTCGGGCGATCGCTTGCATCTTTTGGACGACAATTCGTATACTTTGACGGGCTTTATTTCGTCACTGTTACGTTGTAGTGACATCATTTTTGAATAACGTAGTCAGGTGAGGATTAGAAATGACATATGCAAAATTGGTTATGTCACGCAAACTAGAAGTACTTAACGGCGTTAACTAGTCCCGAAAAGCGAGCAAAAATTTTAATAAAATCTATATAGATAATAACAAGTCATTTGCCTGTTTTTGTCTTTTTTATCATCGAATCCATCAACAAAGTTCTGTCAGGTTCTGAGCTGGTTTTATATTTCACAGATGACACCGTAGTGTTGGGAGGATGGCTCATCATTGAAAATTCCCTGATATTTATTCTTTGGTTCTTTGTTGACCACAACAGCAACAATTGTCCACGATGCATCTCAAGACGGATAAAGAGGAAACCACACTTCTGTTGCTATAGTGATTGGTCTTCCATCGGACAGTAAAAGCTTGTTCTGTAAGAATTGAATAAACAGTTTTAAAATCTGTTGCTTGAAATGTTAATACGACTGACATATTAGATGAAGAATGAGGATATTTGCTTGTAGTAATGAGCTTCATTGTGTAGGTAGCCATCATAGACAAAATATGGGGGGTAACGTTACTTCTGTCACTCGTGTGTTGGAAACTACATAAAAATGAATTAAAACCAGAAATCAATGAATTACAAATTCTAAAATATTAGGAAATTTGAAAAATACGCGATCAGACGGCCCGTCTATGACGTCACGATATATTGGATATTTTATTCAAAATTTTTGACTTTTTCTAATTCTCCAATTTCGGTACGCCTGAAGTATGCGCACCAAGATGTCGCATCTCCTAAACCCTAGCCTGGTACACGACCTGAGTTCAAGTTGTGCGCCATCTTGGTGCGCATACTCCAGGAGGTCCCCAATTTCTTAATAGATCATAAGGCATCCTTAACGTGCCCACTATTTGGTAATTTATTGAAAACCCGCTTTTGGTTGGCATGATGAAGTTTACAAAAAACAGTCGAGCTCTGTTGAGATTGTGTATTATCAAACTAACCTTATACTCCATCCCTGTCCAGAGGGAAGTATCTGTCTTTCCAGAAGGCACTATTGAGCGTATGTAAGATAACAACGACTGGTAATGAGCGAGGTCGTAAATATTCGCGAGTTTCCCGTTTTTCTTTGATTTACAAATTGGTTCAGCTTCGTTGAAGGTGACGTTCTTTACATCATATACAACTACTCGGTAGCATGTTTTCTTGTATATGACGTCACACTTATCTGAAAAATTATTGTGTCGTTGAATATTTTTTTTTTAAACCACAGAATAAATACGACGGAATAAAAGTTTGTCGGTTTGTTAGTTCAATGCGTCTTCCTCCTGGATTCTATTAAATCCGAAGAGAAAAGCCGATAATACGAACTAAGAATGACGGAACAGATTGCAAGATGTATGGTGGTGGACGGAGTCGTAACCGACAGGTGGTGGAGTTAATCACGCATATTTTGTATATTTAAAAATCTAGTTATTCTTTGCTTTGTAATTTTGTTTTTGATACATGAAACTAAATGACATACCTTCAAAATACCCTCTAATGTAACTTTTGAAAAAAAAAGAAAATTGAAGTATTACGGAAAAACACAGTACCATTATATTCGCGTTACTTGTGCGCGACACAAAATTCCCGACAAAATGTTAAATGATTACGCAAACCAATGACATTAAACAACATGATAGGCAACTCTGACGTCACTCCATAAGACTACAGGCAAAACATTGTATTTCATGATACGCTCCAATACCACTGTGAATTCAGCGGAATTACAGCGGAAAAATATTCTGCAGTTTTCAACCGGTTCCCATGCGGAAAAAAATCTCTTATTACAATATTTATAAGGGATAAATGGATCCTATTTGGAATAATATGTTCCGAAGGAAACAACTCGGACCAAAATATAAGTTTAATCACATTTAGCTGGTAGTGGTAATTACAACATACATAACTGTATATCACATAAAACAGAAAAACTAAAACGTATTAGAATATATTTGCAGAATGAAAAAAAAATACAAAATAAAAATATGCTACATTTGATGGGAACACAAAAGTATTATATATGAAATTGAAGGGAACAAAGCGGGACTTTATGATTTATGGGGTTTCAAATACAGGCGAAAAACAAGATTTTCTGAAATTTGATGCGTACTCGGTATATCGAGGCCAAATTCGAATATGTTGCTTTATATGCCGACAACTTTTGACAACGATTTCGATCACATGTACAAGTCAAGTGTCTAACACCAAAGTATGATTAACAGCGGAACAAAACTTAACAAAATAGGGCCCTTCAAAAATTGACGAAAAATCAAATTTTGCTATATTTCGTACGAACTCAATGATTCGATGACGAATTCGAATATGATCCGCAAAGTGCCGACAACTTTTAACAGTAATTTTGAATAGTACCAATAGTGACAAGTATAATATATAAAAGTTGTAGGGAACAAAGCGGGACTTTATGATAAGGGGGGCTTCAAATACAGGCCCAAAACAAGATTTTCTGAAATTTGATGCGTACTCGACATATCGATGCCGAATTCGAATATGATCCGCAAAGTGCCGACAATTTTTAACAGTAATTTTGAATAGTACCAATAGTGAAAAGTATTATATATAAAAGTTGAAGGGAACAAAGCGGGACTTTATGATTTATGGGGCTTCGAATACGGGCCAAAAACAAGATTTTCCGAAATTTGATGCGAACTCGATACCTCGAGGCCGAATTCGAATATGTTGCTTTATATGCCGACAACTTTTGACAACGGTTTCGATCACATGTATAAGTCAAGTGTCTAACACCAAAGTATGATTAACAGCGGAACAAAACTTAACAAAATATGGCCCTTCAAAAATTGACAAAAAATCAGATTTTGCTGTATTTCGAGCGAACTCAATGATTCGATGCCGAATTCGAATATGATCCGCAAAGTGCCGACAACTTTTAACAGTAATTTTGAATAGTACCAATAGTGAAAAGTATTATATATAAAAGTTTAAGGGAACAAAGCAGGACTTTATGATTTATGGGGCTTCAAATACGGGCCAAAAAAAAGATTTTCCAAAATTTGATGCGAACTCGATACATCGAGGCCGAATTCGAATATGTTGTTTTATATGCCGACAACTTTTGACAACGATTTCGATCAAATGTACAAGTCAAGTGTCTAACACCAAAGTATGATCAACAGCGGAACAAAACTTAAAAAAATATGGCCCTTCAAAAATTGACGAAAAATCAGATTTTGCTGTATTTCGTGCGAACTCAATGATTCGATGCCGGATTCGAATATGATCCGCAAAGTGCCGACAACTTTTAACAGTAATTTTGAATAGTACCAATAGTGAAAAGTATTATATATAAAAGTTGAAGGGAACAAAGCGGGACTTTATGATTATTGGGGCTTCAAATAAAGGCCCAAAACAAGATTTTCTGAAATTTGATGCGTACTCGACATATCGATGCCGAATTCGAATATGATCCGCAAAGTGCCGACAACTTTTAACAGTAATTTTGAATGATACCAATAGTGAAAAGTATTATATATAAAAGTTGAAGGGAACAAAGCGTGACTTTATGATTTATGGGGCTTCAAATACAGGCCAAAAACAAGATTTTCCGAAATTTGATGCGAACTCGATACATCGAGGCCAAATTCGAACATGTTGCTTTATTTGCCGACAACTTTTGACAACGATTTCCATGACATGTACAAGTCAAGTGTCTAACACCAAAGTATGATTACCAGCGGAACAAAACTTAACAAAATATGGCCCTTCAAAAATTGACAAAAAATCAGATTTTGCTGTATTTCGAGCGAACTCAATGATTCGATGCCGAATTCGAATAAGATCCGCAAAGTGCCGACAACTTTTAACAGTAATTTTGTATAGTACCAATAGTGAAAAGTATTATATATAAAAGTTGAAGGGAACAAAGCGGGACTTTATGATTTATGGGGCTTCAAATACGGGCCAAAAACAAGATTTTCCGAAATTTGATGCGAACTCGATACATCGAGGCCGAATTCGAATGTGTTGCTTTATATGCCGACAACTTTTGACAACGATTTCGATCACATGTATAAGTCAAGTGTCTAACACCAAAGTATGATTAACAGCGGAACAAAACTTAACAGAATATGGCCCTTCAAAAATTGACAAAAAATCAGATTTTGCTGTATTTCGAGCGAACTCAATGATTCGATGCCGAATTCGAATATGATCCGCAAAGTGCCGACAACTTTTAACAGTAATTTTGAATAGTACCAATAGTGAAAAGTATTATATATAAAAGTTGAAGGGAACAAAGCGGGACTTTATGATTTATGGGGCTTCAAATACGGGCCAAAAACAAGATTTTCCGAAATTTGATGCGAACTCGATACATCGAGGCCGAATTCGAATATGTTGTTCTATATGCCGACAACTTTTGACAACGATTTCGATCACATGTACAAGTCAAGTGTCTAACACCAAAGTATGATCAACAGCGGAACAAAACTTACCAAAATATGGTTCTCAAAATTTGACGAAAAATCAGATTTTGCTGTATTTCGTGCGAACTCAATGATTCGATGCCGAATTCGAATATGATCCGCAAAGTTCCGACAACTTTTAACAGTAATTTTGAATAGTACCAATAGTGAAAAGTATTATATATATATAAAAGTTGAAGGGAACAAAGCGGGACTTTATGATTTATGGGGCTTCAAATACATGCCAAAAACAAGGTTTTCCGAAATTTGATGCGAACTCGATACATCGAGGCCAAATTGGAACTTGTTGCTTTATTTGCCGACAACTTTTGACAACGATTTCGATGACATGTACAAGTCAAGTGTCTAACACCAAAGTATGATCAACAGCGGAACAAAACTTAAAAAAATATGGCCCTTCAAAAATTGATTAAAAATCAGATTTTGCTGTATTTCGTGCGAACTCAATGATTCGATGCCGAATTCGAATATGATCCGCAAAGTGCCGACAACTTTTAACAGTAATTTTGAATAGTACAAATAGTGAAAAGTATTATATATAAAAGTTGAAGGGAACAAAGCGGGACTTTATGATTTATGGGGCTTCAAATACATGCCAAAAACAAGGTTTTCCGAAATTTGATGCGAACTCGATACATCGAGGCCAAATTGGAACTTGTTGCTTTATTTGCCGACAACTTTTGACAACGATTTCGATGACATGTACAAGTCAAGTGTCTAACACCAAAGTATGATCAACAGCGGAACAAAACTTAAAAAAATATGGCCCTTCAAAAATTGATTAAAAATCAGATTTTGCTGTATTTCGTGCGAACTCAATGATTCGATGCCGAATTCGAATATGATCCGCAAAGTGCCGACAACTTTTAACAGTAATTTTGAATAGTACAAATAGTGAAAAGTATTATATATAAAAGTTGAAGGGAACAAAGCGGGACTTTATGATTTATGGGGCTTCAAATACAGGCCAAAAACAAGATTTTCCGAAATTTGATGCGTACTCGATATATCGAGGCCGAATTCGAATATGTTGCTTTATATGCCGACAACTTTTGACAACGATTTCGATCACATGTATAAGTCAAGTGTCTAACACCAAAGTATGATCAACAGCGGAACAAAACTTACCAAAATATGGTTCTCAAAATTTGACGAAAAATCAGATTTTGCTGTATTTCGTGCGAACTAAATGATTCGATGCCGAATTCGAATATGATCCGCAAAGTGCCGACAACTTTTAACAGTAATTTTGAATAGTACCAATAGTGAAAAGTATTATATATAAAAGTTGAAGGGAACAAAGCGGGACTTTTTGATTTATGGGGCTTCAAATACATGCCAAAAACAAGATTTTCCGAAATTTGATGCGAACTCGATACATCGAGGCCAAATTCGAACATGTTGCTTTATTTGCCGACAACTTTTGACAACGATTTCGATGACATGTACAAGTCAAGTGTCTAACACCAAAGTATGATCAACAGCGGAACAAAACTTAACAAAATATGGCCCTTCAAAAATTGACAAATAATCAGATTTTGCTGTATTTCGTGCGAACTCAATGATTCGATGCCGAATTCGAATATGATCCGCAAAGTGCCGACAACTTTTAACAGTAATTTTGAATAGTACCAATAGTGAAAAGTATTATATATAAATGTTGAAGGGAACAAAGTGGGACTTTATGATTTATGGGGCTTCGAATACAGGCCAGAAATAAGATTTTCTGAAATTTGATGCGAACTCGATATATCGAGGCCGAATTCGAATATGTTGCTTTATATTCCGACAACTTTCGACAACCATTTCGATCACAAGTAAAAGTCAAGTGTCCAACACCAAAGTATGATCAACAGCGGAACAAAACTTAACAAAATATGGCCCTTCAAAAATTGACGAAAAATCAGTTTTCGCTGTATTTCGTGCGAACTCAATGATTCGATTCATACAGCGACTTTGAATTTTTATGTTGTTTCACTCGTCATGATCCTTCTAATACAAATGCGGAACAGAATTAGCAGAACAAATAGCGATATAGTATGCTTTTAAAATCCGCTTGAAAACCACAAATGTTCTTTCTTTCTACCTAATATACTAATATAATATAAAAAATATATCCTAAGAAGTTACTTATTCATATTTAAATAATTCAGATTCAGCTTCCGTGTAATTATCAATTATAAATCGATCCCAGGCGAACATCACCGAGCCCACAGCTGACTGATATTTTGAAATAACGGCTTAATCCGTTAACACTCTAGAATTATATATACATGCTATACGTTTGTCAAGTCAATTTAAAAAATTTTCCGCTGGTGATCACACTCTGGTGTTGACCACTTGAGTCATACATGTAAACGAAATCATTGTCAAAAGTTTTCAGAAAATAGAATAACATATTCGAACTTGGCGTCGAAGAATCGATATCGCACCAAATATGACAAAATTTGATTTTCAAACAACTTTTGAAGGCCCATATTTTTTTGATTTTCATTCCGCTGGTGATCATACTTATCATCAGAATGACATCGTTATCGCACCAAATATGACAAAATCAGTTTTTATCAATTTTTGAAGGCCCATAATTATTCAATTTTAATTCCGCTGGTCATCATACTTTGTTGTTGGATACTTAGGTTATACGTGTAAACGAAATCATAGTCAAAAATTGTCGGAAAATAAAATAACATATTCGAATTCGGGGTCGAATAGTTGATATCGCAATAAATATGACAAAATCTGATTTTCATCAATTTTGAAAGGCAATATTTTTTCAATTTTCATTCCGCTAGTGATCATACTTTGTTGTTGGATACTTAGGTTATACGTGTAAACGAAATCTTGTCAAAAGTTGTCGGAATATAAAATAACATATTCGAATTCGGCATCGAATCATTGAGTTCGCACAAAATACAGCAAAATCTGATTTTTCGTCAATTTTTTGAAGGCCCATATTTTGTTAGGTTTAGTTCTGCTGATGATCATACTTTGGTGTTAGACACTTGACTTGTACATGTCATCGAAATCGTTGTCAAAAGTTGTCGGCAAATAAAGCAACATGTTCGAATTCGGCCTCGATACATCGAGTACGCATCAAATTTCAAAAAATCTTGTTTTTGGCCTGTATTTGAAGCCCCAATAATCATAAAGTCCCGCTTTGTTCCCTTCAACTTTTATATATAATACTTTTCACTATTGGTACTATTCAAAATAAATTATTGTTAAAAGTTGTCGGCACTTTGCGGATCATATTCGAATTCGGCATCGATATGTCGAGTACGCATCAAATTTCAGAAAATCTTGTTTTTGGCCTGTATTTGAAGCCCCAATAATCATAAAGTCCCGCTTTGTTCCCTTCAACTTTTATATATAATACTTTTCACTATTGGTACTATTCAAAATTATTGTTAAAAGGTGTCGGCACTTTGCGGATCATATTCAAATTCGGCATCGATATGTCGAGTACGCATCAAATTTCAGAAAATCTGGTTTTTGGCCTGTATTTGAAGCCCCAATAATCATAAAGTCCCGCTTTGTTCCCTTCAACTTTTATATATAATACTTTTCACTATTGGTACTATTCAAAATTACTGTTAAAAGTTGTCGGCACTTTGCGGATCATATTCGAATTCGTCATCGAATTATTGTGTTCGCACGAAATACAGCAAATTATGATTTTTTGTCAATTTTTGAAGAGCCAAATTTTGTTCAGTTTTGTTCCGCTGTTGATCATACTTTGATGTTAGACACTTGACTTGTACATGTCATTGGAATCGTTGTCAAAAATTGTCGGCAAATAAAGCAACATGTTCGAATTTAGCTTCGATGTATCGAGTTCGCATCAAATTTCGGAAAATCTTGTTTTTGGCCTGTATTTGAAGCCCCATAAATCGTAAAGTCCCGCTTTGTTCCCTTAAACTTTTATATATAATACTTTTCACTATTGGTACTATTCAAAATTACTGTTAAAAGTTGTCGGCACTTTGCGGATCATATTCGAATTCGGCATCGAATCATTGAGTTCGCTCGAAATACATCAAAATCAGATTTTTTGTCAATTTTTGAAGGGCCATAATTTGTTAAGTTTTGTTCCGCTGTTGATCATACTTTGGTGTAAGACACTTGACTTATACATGTGATCGAAATCGTTGTCAAAAGTTGTCGGCATATAAATCAACATGTTCGAATTCGGCCTCGATGTATCGAGTTCGCATCAAATTTCGGAAAATCTTGTTTTTGGCCTGTATTTGAAGCCCCATAAATCGTAAAGTCCCGCTTTGTTCCCTTCAACTTTTATTTATAATACTTTTCACTATTGGTACTATTCAAAATTACTGTTTAAAGTTGTCGGCATATTGCGGATCATATTCGTATTCGACATCGAATTATTAAGTTCGCTCGAAATACAGCAAATTATGATTTTTTGTCAATTTTTGAAGGGCCATATTTGGTTAAGTTTTGTTCCGCTGTTGATCATACTTTGGTGTTAGACACTTGACTTGCACATGTCATTGAAATCGTTGTCAAAAGTTGTCGGCAAATGAAGCAACATGTTCGAATTTGGCCTCGATTTATCGAGTTCGCATCAAATTTCGCAAAATCTTGTTTTTGGCCTGTATTTGAAGCCCCATAAATCATAAAGTCCCGCTTTGTTCCCTTCAACTTTTATATATAATACTTTTCACTATTGGTACTATTCAAAATTATTGTTAAAAGTTGTCGGCACTTTGCGGATCATATTCGAATTCGGCATCGATATGTCGAGTACGCATCAAATTTCAGAAAATCTTGTTTTTGGCCTGTATTTGTAGCCCCAATAATCATAAAGTCCCGCTTTGTTCCCTTCAACTTTTATATATAATACTTTTAACTATTGGTACTATTCAAAATTATTGTTAAAAGTTGTCGGCACTTTGCGGATCATATTCGAATTCGGCATCGATATGTCGAGTTCGCATCAAATTTCAGAAAATCTTGTTTTTGGCCTGTATTTGAAGCCCCATAAATCATAAAGTCCCGCTTTGTTCCCTTCAGCTTTTATATATAATACTTTTCACTATTGGTACTATTCAAAATTACTGTTAAAAGTTGTCGGCACTTTGCGGATCATATTCGAATTCGTCATCGAATCATTGTGTTCGCACGAAATACAGCAAATTATGATTTTTTGTCAATTTTTGAAGGGCCATATTTTGGTAAGTTTTGTTCCGCTGTTGATCATACTTTGGTGTTAGACACTTGACTTGTACATGTCATCAAAATCGTTGTCAAAAATTGTCGGCAAATAAAGCAACATTTTCGAATTTGGCCTCGATGTATCGAGTTCGCATCAAATTTCGGAAAATCTTGTTTTTGGCCTGTATTTGAAGCCCCATAAATCGTAAAGTCCCGCTTTGTTCCCTTCAACTTTTATATATAATACTTTTCACTATTGGTACTATTCAAAATTACTGTTAAAGGTTGTCGGCATATTGCGGATCATATTCGTATTCGGCATCGAATTAATAAGTTCGCACGAAATACAGCAAATTATGATTTTTTGTCAATTTTTGAAGGACCAAATTTTGTTAAGTTTTGTTCCGCTGTTGATCATACTTTGGTGTTAGACACTTGACTTGTACATGTTATCGAAATTGTTGTCAAAAGTTGTCGGCATATAAAGCAACATATTTGAAATCGGCCTCGATATACCGAGTACGCATCAAATTTCAGAAAATATTGTTTTTCACCTGTATTTGAAACCCCATAAATCATAAAGTCTCGCTTTGTTCCCTTCAACTTTTATATATAATACTTATCACTATTGGTACTATTCAAAAATACTGTTAAAAACTGTCGGAACTTTGCGGATCATATTCGCATTTGGTCTCGAACCCTAGAGTTTGCATGTAACATTGAAAAAAATATTTTCCGATCTTTTTGTGTTCCCATCAAATGTTGCCTATTTTTATTTTGTATTTTTTTTCATTCTGCAAATATATTCTAATACGTTTTAGTTTTTCTGTTTTATGTGATATACAGTTATGTATGTTGTTATTACCACTACCAGCTAAATGTGCTTAAACTTATATTTTGGTCTGAGTTGTTTCCTTCGGAACATATTATTTCAAATAGGATCCATTTATCCCTTATAAATATTGTAATAAGAGATTATTTTCCGCATGGGAACTGGTTGAAAACTGCAGAATAATTTTCCGCTGAAATTCCGCTGGATTCACAGTGGTGCTCCAATGCACATATTTCTCGTCGCCTTTCGCGTCCGTTTTCCGCTCGCTTTTGCTACTGGGCGTCTTTTTTACGTGTAGTACCTGCCTTTTTGCGCCTGTAACGAAACAAAATAATCTCTATATCTAAGAAGTTTTGCTTACTTGGAAAGCTGGAATAACAGGCAAGCTGTAAAGAGCAATTCTGCACATCATAGACGTTTTTTTTTTATCAGAGAAGATTACAAACGCGATAGCGGAAAGATTTGTGTGGAACATTTTGCAGATAATGACAAAGTTCAAAGTTAGTAATTTTAATGTTTGCGCTTAATCATTCAAATTTCATTTAAAGAGGGTGTCATACAAAACTGTGCTGCGATACAATTCCATAACACAAAGTTTGCGCCTATCGAACTTGCTTTTGTAGGTGAATTTATTAGACATATTCAGTTAATCGTAGGTAACATTGCTGGTACATAATGCATCGTAGATAGGTTTGTTTAAATTTAGGAATTTAGCTCATAGCCCACTAATTAATATTATCTTCTATGCAGGAGGTTGCAGGGCTGAATTCAACTTGCAGCCTTACCGATCACCTGACGATGCTCATTTAGTTTGGCTCGAGCAAGTCTTCTTGAAATGCTTGTGTGAATGGAAACTACCTATATTTTTTGCCTTCCTCCGATTTTAGACAAATTTATTCTGAGGGATTTCGCATATAATTCTCACTGATTGTTGGCTGTTTATAATTCCTATTGATTGTGAATTCTGATTATAACAATGAGTTGAAAATTTTTTTACCTAATTTACTGGCACCTTTTTCTTGTCAATACTCCAAGCTGAGGTAATAAACATGACAATACATTTATGTCATCTGGAAGCAAAATATGCACACAAATTAATAGTTTGGCACATTGAGATAATACATCATGACAGAAAATACAAGTTAAAGATATGTATGACCATCACATGGTAATTAAAATTAAAAAAAATTAATAGGGGCTGTTGAGTATGGAAAGTTCAAGACAAAGAAAAGAACAAATGTTCATAGCTCATGATCTCTCAATTTTGCCTCCATTGCTTTGTGAAGGCCAATATATTTCGAGTGGCTGAATTGGTTTACCTTTATGATAGCAACGATTTTGTATTTAATATAGCGAGATTATTTCAATTTAATTGAAGTGATATAATTTCCCAAAGCAATGCTTGAATCGTCTAGAATAGATCAGTGGTGTCAAACTCATGGATTTTCGAGAGCTGATTGCATTTTGAAAATTGTAAAAAGAGCCGCAAACAGTTTTTGATAATGCATACTTAAAAGATATTTTTAAGATAGTTTTAGTTTGTGACATATATTGTGATGCAACTAAACAGTTGGATTAAGTTTTATTATTTTCTTCAATTTCAAATGCAATTACATATTAATATTTGCATTCCACTATTATTGCAACATTTGCAAGTTACAGTATTTATTATAAAAAATCGTAAAATTCTATGTACAACCATCAAAATCGTTTTTGAACAAGCTTTGAATAAGGAAAGAATAATACATACACTAAAAATAACTTAATCTAAATATATGAACCTAAAATTAACAAAAATACTACAGTATAAACTCAATGTTTTAATAATTACATTCGTCCTGGCGTTTGGCATCTTTTTTGTGTCACCAGCATACTAAGGCCAGTCTGAAATGATTTTATAGTACCAACTCTAACTAACGAGGCCACATGATCATGGGTTTATCTGGATCTTTACGAATGTTTAATTAATTCCAGTAATGCAAAAAAGTTACTTTTATCATTTCATGTATAGATCAGTAAAAAAACAAATGACAGATTTTTTCGACAAGACATTTCGCACTACATTGCGTGGCATAGGATTGCTTGAATTATTATTGATATTGATTTTTAGTAACTAAGTCGTTGTATAATTATATTAATATACAAACACATGGAAATTTTCTGTTCGAAGTTGGTCTTCGAATTTGTCATATTGACTGCTGAGCTTATTGTGTTTTTTGATTGTATTGATGGAAATATGACAAATTAAACAATGTGCTTCAGAATTTTGTGAAGAGAAGAAATGTTACAACTCCCATTTTCTTCGAAAATGCCACCTTCTTCGTGTACTTTGCGTTTAATTTAATTACTCAAGTGTTTTATTCAAGTATTCTTTTGCTAGCTTGATGTGTATTCTTAATTGGGTCAAAATGTGGACAAAAAAAATTAATATTCCAAAACTACTTTCAGTAAATTGTTTTCTGTGTGAATAATCAATTTCACTTTAGAAGGTTTATAGATAATAAAAAAAACTTCCAAAATACTATTACAATTATTGTTAAGCGTTCGAGGGCCGCACTGGAAGTTCTCTGGGGCCGCGAGTTTGAGATCCCTGGTCTAGATTGAAGTTGTTCAAAAAATATATGATAGTATTTTATCATGAATGATGATTATACCCCTTCCGGAATTTCTTCTATAGTACTACCAAAAGTTGATGAACCAAATATAACACAGGTGTAGTGAGGTACCCGTAATCCTCATTTCCAAAGCTGTTTTAAGTATGTCTGGCGTGCTTTGTGCCTTTTTACAAATAAGACCGCTTATGCAATCTTACGCTTTGGAATTTTTAGTTATTTTCCTCAAGCCCTGCAGGATGTGGGGGCCATACACAACTCTACCGGAGGGTCAAATGTCTTTGCATGCCTACATAGGTTGTTTTTCTATTGCAATTTTTCTATTTTCAATTGCATTATATTTCTTGAAATCACACTGTCACTGATATGTCGCCAGACTTCTGATATCTCCCCGTCTGCTATAGTTGTCCTGTGAATAAATAATAGGAAATTGAGATTAGACGAATAGTTGAAAGTTTTGCTTTATGTCGGCTTAATTTCTTGATTGATATACTTACTATTTCTGCTATTGCCTCTTGTGCTGCAAGAGTCTCACAATGCTTAGACAGGTTTGTCCACAACTTTCACATCTGAAGAAAGAGAGGAGATTTATTAATTTTCGTTAAGAATAAATAAAGCAGTCTATATGATTCAGAATGGAAAAGCTAATAAATCCAATATCTCGTGTTTTATTTAAAAAATATTTTACTGAATTTTGGAAAATAAACCAACTAATAAAGGGGTTTAGTCAGAAAATTACAAGCATTCGTGGCTCCAAATACTTGAGAAATCAGACTATACAATATAGACCGGTATGAGTGAAATGTTAGGTGAACTTGTTAACACTTTGATTCAATACGCAAATAAAAGTGAATGCGTAATAGTATGTTACAGTGAGCAGCAATCAACAATGAGTATATATCCTCACTGATTAAAAAAATCTAACTGGAGGTGCATGAACTATTTGAAACCATAAGGAGTAAGTAAATATGTAATTTCGGCAAATGGGCAACTACGTACCGTACTGAATTAATAACTTCGTAGTATTTGACAAAGGCTGGCTTTCCCACATGTACTTAACAGTGCGATGCCCGGGTGTGATATACAACAATAGTATTCACCTTACCTTTTACCGATTTCTTTTTACCCCAACTTTCAAAAATATCATTAAAATCGACAACAACTGTCAAAGCAGGCACGAACACCATTCGTGCTACGCCTTGAAAGCAGCACACATCCGCTCGTTTTCGTCTCGTCAAGTATGTGCATTGGAGCGTGCTATCGAATACGATCTTCGGACAAAAATGCCGGAGTTGCGCATCATGTTGTTTAATGTCATTGCGCAAACTGGGTTTTCCAGCACAGCCGCGAAAGTGACTCACAAAAAAATTTTCATTCAAAACGCGGAAATTTTCACTGTGGTGGAGGAAAATTACGTAAATGGTAACATATGGGCTGCTTGAGGTATGAACACTATAGTAATTTAAATTAGATAGGGACAGGAATGTAGATCAAAAAAAATTGCGCTATCGACTTGGTCAAAAAAAATTGCGCTATCGACATGGTCAAAAAAACATTGCGCTATCGACTTGGTCAAAAAAAAATTTCGCTATCGACTTGGTCAAAAAAAATAAATATCGCTATCGACTTGGTCAAAAAAAATAAATATCGCTATCGACTTGGTCAAAAAAAAAATTGCGCTATCGACTTGGTCAAAAAAACATTGCGCTATCGACTTGGGCGAAAAAAAATATCGCTATCGACTTGGTCAAAAAAACATTGCGCTATCGACTTGGTCAGTGGTGTGCGAAATGCAGCTCACAAGGACATATTGTGCGTCTCATGGAGAAGTGCCAATTTTGAATGATGTGCCCGCGAAAATATATCTTAATATAGTTAAATTGGTACTTGCGAGAAATTCCAATATTTTGCGCACTAGAGTACCACTGTCATATTAGCAAAACTAGCTAGCAAAATATCATTGCAAAATACACGATGTTCTAAATATGACGAAAAACCGATTCCAACTATTTGTTCTGGATCTTTGCCGTGCGTATTTTAACAAGGTAGGATAGGATTTCACATATTTATCCCGGGGGAGAGGAAAGCCGATAAGACGACTTATCCATATGGCGTACCACGGCCTCTCGTCCGGTTTCCATTCCAAGTCGGGTATGGGATTAGTTAATATTGTTTGTTTTCGAAAGGACATAGAGGAAGCCGTAACCGACCAGCGGTACGTGAACCACCCAACGACGGAGTCCAGCAATCCTCTCGCACATAACGATCCCTGCATGGGATCCGAACCTGCGAACCCATGTAGAGTAATTAGAGGTGCGGTGGCGAGCGTATTCCTAACGCTTAGGCCGTTGAGCCACGTAAAAGTAATACATTTTTATGCCACCAATGATGGTGGTCTATAATAATTTGATATTTCAGACAATAAGCCTACGTTTGAATGACTTGGCAAGTTGTTTTAAATAAACCACATTTTAACGACTTCAACCATTTTTAGTCATCATTCACACTCACTGGAGCTATAAATTTGTTTCAATCTTTGTATATAATCATAACAATATCTTACAAATGCGGCCACGGCCTTTATTGACTTATTTTCTTGAAGTACTCTTCAAAATTATCATTGGCACAGTTGAGCCGTATAAAGCCTGAAAATTTGTGTAATCGGTAGCGAAGAAGATTAAGTTTGATGTCAGGGCGTGGGTAAGGGACAGCTATATTAGGCAGAGTTCGTTAGGCTAAGCTTATGAAAGACGGATCGGGGATAGTGTCGCGGGCCAGGGTTTTGGGAACCGGGAGATTGGTCAGGGATAAGAAGACTTGGGCGATAGCGCAGTGGGTTGGAGACAGGAAGGATGATGTAATAGCGCAGTGGGTTGGGGATAGAGGGGCCTGGGGGATAGGGCGGTAGGCGGAGGATATTAAGGCTGGTGGGATAGCGCAGTGGGTCGGGGATAGGAAAGCCACTGGACAGCGCAGTGTGGCGGGTATGGGAAGACTGATGGATACCGCAGTTGGCAGAGGATAGTAAGACCGAAAAAGAATTCGTACAAATTTTGAACTAATATAAAGAAATAAGTTCACGACAATTATTTTCATTCATTCTGCAAAAATCATTGCAATCGCAACGAATTTATCAAATATTTAAAGTCAATTCGAATTTTCTGCAAATATAAAATCCGATTAGGCTCCGCCCTTTCGGGTTTTACGCATGAGTAATGCCGGTGGCGTGATTTAGTGTTTATGTTTTGCATCAGTTTAGGCGTGCTCGATGCTGTTGCCAAGCTGCCGAGGTCAGGAAATTGGAATCGAATATTTACAATTAGGCTACATATTTAAGTTTTCAAGACAAGCGGATTCATTCTAGAATTCTATAACTTTTCTAGCATTTGGATATACCGGTCTTTAGTTGCACAGGCGTGGACTGAGCGCGGTACAGTACCGTGAACAGCTGCAACCAAAAAAAGTAATTTCGTGATCTGGATAAACCAGTAAACTCCACTGTTCAATATGGATGGGATGTATCATGAACATTTTCTCATTTGTATGTTGATTTTGTTCTGTTGGCTAGAACCAACAGGTGAGCATTAATTCAGTATTAATACATAATATGGTGTGGCAAGTAATTTTTATTTATTTATTATTTTTAATTATTTTGTATACTACCGATACCGTATGTAATTACTGAATTAATCCTAAGTTTAACACGGGACTGGTATAGTTTAGTACCACATGCACTTCTAGTTGGCCTGGCTCAACAATTTCTGCATATGCCAATCCTAACCCCCACCCCAGTCTGGATTTCATGGCCTTTTTGAACGAGAAATCGGGCGTGCAATCAGAAATTCCCGCGTGCAAATAAGAATTCCTGGCGTGCAATTATAGCTCACGACGTGCAAAACAACTGCACTCGCGTGCAACTGACTTTGACATCAGATACCTCTCAATACATCCGCGTAAAATTACCGGTATCGGATAAAAAATACGTTGGATCAGAGAAAAAAATGGACGTTTGACCTTTGACCCCAAACATTATTTCTACAGTTTGTCGCTAATTTTGAGAGTGTTTGTGCGACTTTGGATACCGGTACTGTTCAGTACATCCGCGTAAAATTATTGGATAAAAAATACGTTGAACCAGAGCAAAATGGACATACTTTGTCATTAATTTTGGTAGTGTTTTTACGTAGAATTAATGGATAAAAAATACGTCAAATTAGAGCAAAATGGACGTTTGACCTTTGACCCCAAACATTATTTTTATACTTTGTCACTAATTTTGGGAGTGTTTGAGCAACTTTAGATACCGGTACTGTTCAGTACATTCGTGTAAAATTATTGTATGAAAAATACGCTGAATCAGAGCCGTACTTGGCCATTGGTGCGGAGGCGATCTTTTCGTCCATAACTATTCTCACGGGATTCCTATTTCCTATCATTCAACACGATATGGACCTTTCCCCGAACATCGACTTCCTTGTTTACTTCGTGACATTGGCCAATCAGTAAGATGCAAAAAAGGACGTAACAATGAGAGGAATTTTTCGCGGGTCAAAGGTTGGGGAAAGGTCCATGGTCTTTTTGCTTCGCAATATTTCGATCAGACCAAATCTTGCAGGCTGGTATTTGTCGACAATTGTGGAGTTATAATATTTTGGCATCTTTATATTACTGGATTATTGATTTTAAAACCATTTAAACCGATTTACATTGGTGAGCAATTGCAAATTTTCGGCGTGCAAAATTGATTTCGCTCGCGTGCATTTTTGCGGAGCGCTAGCGCCCTCGGGCGTGCACCTGCCATGGAATCCAGTCTGGCCCCCACCTGACTATGTCACCGAAAAATTTCGTCATTTCCACTTCACATTGGCGTAATAAGGCCCGCCAAAGTATGCGGATGGTCGTCAAAAACGTGCATATGATCACCCGAAATCGAGCAAGCTATTTTTCTCGTTTTCCCGTCATAACTTATACTTTGCCGGCTTTTATGGGATCTAAAGAGGAACACATTGAAAGCGGTCTTACTACTTACTGAATACAGCGCGAAACACCGCAAAGAGCGCAAAACAGCGCGAAACAACGCAAAACAGCGCGAAACAGTGTGGAAACAGCGCGAAAGAGCGCAAAACAGATGGAAACAGTGTGAGGCAGAAAAAAATTTTGCAATGAGTTCGGGGCACCTTGTTTTGAGTTGGAGTACCACGGCAGCAAATTAAAAACACAAACCAACGTATGTAGCCAGTAATGCTGTAATGGCAGGTCTGCCCCTGCTGGTGACACATTTTGGGTACCATAATTTAGAACATTTTCCATATGGATATGGTTGGCTTTAGGGTTAGGGTTAGTTAAAAGGGACCTCCAGAAGTATGTGCACCAAGATGGCGCACAACCTGAAAATAGTATGTGTGTGTGTGTGTAGCGGATTCAGGTTGTGTGACATATTGCTGCACATACTTCTGGAGCACCAAAAAGGTAGATAAAATTTCGCATGATGACCTATAATCCGGTACATAACCTTGTAAATATGCCGGAAATAGCGCCATAAAACCATAGCGAGAGGCGCCATGGTTCTTTCGTGGCAGGAGGTGGTAATGACTGTGTCTCCTGTTTTGCACTGTTTCCCTCTGTTTTGCGCTGGTTTCCTACTGTTTCGCGCTGTTTTCCTCTGTTTTGCGCTGTTTCGCGCTATTTTGAGCTGTTTCGCGCTCTTTTGCGCTGTTTCGCGCTCTTTGCGGTGTTTCGCGTTGTATTCAGTAAGTAGTAAGACCCCATTGAAAGCGCTTAAATAATGTCAAACAAAAAAGTGATGTAAAAATACTGCCTGAATTTTTATTTTTTTAGAATAAAAGTCAGTCTCACGCGGAACGCTATAGATACCCTATTTGGCATTAGACATACCTGCTTGATTGGAGACTGAGTGGGTTTGATTTCATCCAAACTCATCTGTCAAGATGTTTTTTAAAAATACAAAAAATTTTACATCACATTTTGGTTTGGTTGTATTTAAGGTGTTACAGAGTTAACTTTGCTAGACCCTCTTCATCAGGGGTGGGCCCCGGCTCGCGACGAGATTTTGACTGGCCCGCTGACTGTATCCAACCACACTCTGTAATGTGGTCTGACGCATCATTCATAAAAGTTGCCGATTGCTCTACTCTCAGTGCGAGCTGGTGAAATAAACAATTGCCTTAGTGAACAAACAATTGCGTTGCCACACTTGTTAAACAAACAATATAAGGTCAGAGCAGAGAGCGTTGTGAACATTCCCCACTACTGTTATCAGTTATATTTGGAACCTAAATATAAAAAGATTTTAGAAATTAGATTTTATATTAAGTTTTATTAACCATGGAATATCCCAAGAAACATAAAGTTGACAGAGAGTGTCGAGCATTTAACAAAGATTGGATACCGAAGTTTTTTTTGTAATAATCCGGACCACCGAGGGCTTTATTTTTTCACATCTGGCCCGCCGACTAGAGAAGTTGCCCACCCCTGCCTTATATGGTATCAAGGTTTAACTTAACTTGTGACGATGTTTTTTAATTATTATATTTCTATGGATTTAAATTTGTTATGATTTGTACATGTGTTTTCTATAAAAATAGAACAAGAATATTGGTCAGAGACCGAAGACTTATCGATCAAAAGTTAGGGGATCCCCAAAATAGCGCTCTTACTTCATAGTGACACCTTGTGTCCAATTACTAATTATTTAATAACTCGCTAATTATACGACATAATTCATCCAAAATCAATAGGCTTCTGGTCCGACATATGATGAATGCACATCAAAATCTGGAGCAGATTCAATCGCGCTTTCGTGAGATATCACGTGCATCTAACAGATAGACAGACAGACAAATACCTATCAACATACTTACCGATTAAAATCGATAAGTAATAAATTCAATGTTCACATGTTGCACATATGAAAATGCAATTTTAATTTCTTTAGTTCAGTAGTTGTTCAGTTATCAGCATGCCACGGTTCTCCGATTCTGAAAATATCCCGCATATTTTGACATTTTGAAAAGCAAATTTTAACAGTGAGTGCAAATCCCTTTTTTACAAACCAGCCTGGCGCCTCTATATTGACAAAAATCGACACTGTTCACTAACCTAATAGTAAGCACAATGTAAAAACGTCTTCATTGGTTTTCTCAGAAAAAAATAATTGTTGTAAATTTTACCGTAATATTCGAAAGTTCTTTTCTATTCTATGTATTTGAACCGTTTTTTTTATTTCTCAAACTTTTATTTATAGAATCAAAATCTCCTATATGTGATGCAGCACACAATCTATTTCAATGCAATACAACATCACAATGCGTCACTCTTACTCAAAGATGCGATTTTAGGTATGATTGCGACGATAGGTCAGACGAACTAGGATGTGGTGAGTTGATTTACGACATATTCAAAATCTGATTCTGTACATTGTACTAAGCATTGGTAATACACTTGCCATCGCACTTCTCGCATTACCCTGCGCGAGTTTGCAGATTTGATTTCTGTGGAGCAGGGGTCGGCAACCTACAGGTAATGCAGTCTGGCTCGCGAAGTTTCACTGAAATGTAGTACCAAAACAGCTGTTTTGGCGATTATATTTTTTACGCAACAGAATTTTTTGTGAGACGCATGTAAACTAAATTATATTATAATCTAACAAGTATATAATTCACAATTACTGGTTTAATGAGCCTATAAATTAATTATAATTAGACAAATGGCAACAAAACGCAGAAAAGTTGATGCTAAGTGCAAATGGTTCAATGGCGCCGAAAAAATTCAAATGGAACTTTTTGCGATGCAATACAATGAGGAAATAAATCTATATTCTATTCGAGACTCGAGAGATGTATCAATGCCTGATTTTTACTCATAAAAAGTATCATCCGTTCGGTTTTCAACTTTCTAAAAATTTGTGCGGCACACCAATGACTTGCAACCCTTAATTTTGGCCCGCGAGCGACAAAAGTTTGCCGACCCTGCTGTGGAGTATTATTATGGATTAGAGAATTAACTTGATACCCTTCAAGGTTCACAGCCAATGAAGGAATAAATCTATGTTCTATTCGAAACTCGAGAGATGTTATAATGCCTGATTTTTACTGATAAAAAGTATCATCCTTTCGGTTTTCAACTTTCTAAAAATATGTGCGGCACACCAACGACTTGCAACCCTTAATTTTGGCCCGCGAGCGACAAAAGGTTGCCGACCCTGCTGTGGATGATTATTATGGATTAGAGAATTAACTCGATACCCTTCAAGGTTCACGAAACTGCTTGTTAGTAACAGCTTCTTTCAACATCAAGTCTATGCCTTTGAAATAAATAACTGGTTAATTATTCATTTCCTGACTGACATGGATTGATAAACAGAAGAGCTTGTGGTATTACTAACATTCTTCACCTTTTTAGTATTACTGTGATACTTATTTTATTTATGCACACATTTTAAACTATTTAAGTTGCACGTATCATTAGCTAATTTCCATTAAAGATGAAATAATAGAAAAAGATTTCTTACTCAGAAATGAAGAGTTGCAAAATAGGCGATATGAAGAATGTTAAAGAATTAATGATTTTTCTTACTTTTATATCTTTCAGTTCGCCCATCATGTAACACTACAACACAATATACTTGTGCGAATGGGAAATGTATTCACAGTAACTGGATATGCGACGGAGAGAACGATTGCGTTGATAGATCTGATGAAACTGACGAACTTTGTTGTGAGTAGATTTATTGCCGCTTCTTTTATATTGTCAAGTCTAATGCCTATGATAAAAAGGGTTCCACTACATTTGAACCCACGTACATTTGAACCCATGGCAATTGCACCTGTATGCTATTACACCTATGGAATTTTTTTTGTTTTTCGGATAGTTGAACCCACACTAACCCTAACCCATGGGTTTTAGCACCCGCATATAGATTGAACCCGCGGATATACACATGGGTTCAAATGTACGTGGGTTCAAATGTACGGTCACCGATAAAAAGATATATTGAATCGTCAACGAAAAATAATCCTAAACAAAAGCAAAGGTATAGGCTATGGCTATGGGTAGGCAAGGTTTTTGGACCTGGGGCCTGCCCTCCTATGCTGGGACACAAAATGTTACATTTTATGAACAATATTCTCAGTGTTACAAAAGCAAATAATAACAATAATGGGTGCTCCCGAAGTATGCGAACCAAGATGGCGGACATCGGAACGTAACATGGGTAACAGGTTAGGGTTAGGCGATAATTTTTTTTCCAATTTTCCTTATTTTAGTCCTATTATCAGTTCGAAGACTAGCCAAGAGCCTCCCGTAGTATTTATACCTAAAATTATGGCCTAACCCTGACCTAGTACACATATTACATTCCGATGTCCGCCATCTTGGTTCGCATACTTCGGGAGCCCCCAATAATGGAATAAATAAATAATGGAAATAATGGAAAATAATAGGCCTCGTGCCAAAACTAAATTTAAACTTAATTTCAACAAATCCATTAAGCTATTTTTTAGCTAAAACATCAAAATTTGGTTTTAATTTGGTTGTAGCAGCATCAGGCGGGCCATATTGAATTACCTAACGGGCTCAATTTGGCCCGCGGGTCGTAGTTTGCCCAGGTCAGTTATAGTCTATATGAGAGAGTGATAGAGTACTGCTTACTGAACTGTGGGTCCTTTTTTTTGTTTATTCCATACTTTGGACTCGTTTGTGTCCATTGCTACAAAAATAATTTCTGAGTAAAATTATTTATCAAATGCAACTATTTTCATCTCCACAGCTGGGGATTGCAAGGAGGGTTATTTCCGATGTCGAGGGTCGAAAGCTTGCATGCCAAATTCCTATAAATGTGATGGAGACGCGGACTGCACTGGAGGAGAGGATGAAGAGAATTGCCCCGCGGTATATTGGAGATATTTTGTTTGTGAGAGTTAGATCTAGGAATGTGTATAATGAACTGGACGTTTGAATAATTCAATATAAGTCCTGGATGTTCAAATTAATCAGTCATGTTTGATATAGTAGAATGAGCGTTTTAACTCGAAAGTCGAAACATAGAAAATCTGTTTTAAAAAAAATGTGGGCCGTATTTGTCCAATGGGCTGCAGGTTGCACATTCCTGGTTTAGGCGATAATAAATTCTCCACCCTGGATGCGCTTATTATAAAACTGTTGACTTATATTTTCAGCGAGAATGCAGGGATGATGAATTCCAATGTTCAAATAAGCAACAATGTATAGATATTGACTATCGCTGTGATGGTGTGAATGAATGTAGAGATAGATCTGATGAAGTAGGATGCACTGATATTATATGTAAAGGTAGGTTTTTATGCCAATTTTTGTTTAGAGAATTTTCGAACTTGGTACTCTGTGGCTTTTACGTTTTCTTGTAGGGTTAATGAGCAAGTGGCTTAACCCTTGATGGCTTTCTCGGCATGTTGGAAAAGGCTTCAGAGAAGAAGTTCTTGACTTTACGACATGGCTGTTCGCTGGTGCTTGTTATGTGGCAGGAGTGGTATTGGTCGTAGCATCCGGCAAGGAATTGCGTGGATAGCATTTCATTGTGAGCCTCCACTGGCAGCAACTTTGTTTCTCGATGGAGATGATTTTTGCTTGCCATGAGGTGTGACATCCTGTGATAGTTCTAAGAGCCGTATTTTGCATTCGTTGTTGGAAGTTCCGCTCCAGTGCATAGCGCTGAGCGGGGGTGATAGTTTTAATAAGTCTAACCACTAGGTCATGATTTGTATATTTCTTTCGCTCTATTGCATTTATTTATTGTTTGATGGCTTTTATCATTGAAACATTTCTTATACCAGAATTTATTAAAATTACTGTATTGGTGGGCAGTGTGGTATTGAATAGACCAGCGTTTTTGTGACTTGAGAGTTACAAACTAATTTGAATACTGTTTTATGCTTTTATTTTGTATGGAAATATAAATTGCCAGAATAACCTTAATCTAATAACAGTGTCTGGATTCTGACTGTTCAACTCCATTACATTTCTGATGATATTGCTCTTGTTCATGGCAGATTATTCTTAATGTATTAATAGGGTTAGAAAATTCTGTCTGTTCTGCCCTATTGAATTTTTAAAATACTTTCCAGATAATCAATTCACCTGTGCTGATAAGACTCATTGCATAGATGAGGATTGGAAATGTGACGGAATCTCTGATTGCAGAGATGAAAGTGATGAACAAGAATGTGAGAATGAAAATAGAAAGTAAGCGCTTGATTTGGCTTTCTCAAAGAATTAGTGAATTACCTTGTATATCCTTGCATATAGGTCGGATAGGCTCAAAAAAAAAGTTGCCAAACTAATTGGTCGGCTTATATGTGCCTAACTCTGATTGCACTAAGAATACATTTTTTAAGATTATAACTCAACAGCGGCAACAGTCTGTTATTGGTCGCTCAATATCATTGAAAACCGTTTTGTTGTTTTTGTGAGTTTTTTTTAATCACAGAGTCAAAACAGGAGTACTCCTTTAGTATGTGTACCAGGTTAGGGTTAGGCTATAATTTTATTCCGATTTCTATATTTTAGTTCTATTACGAGTTCAGAGACTGTCTGTGTTAGCCTAGTGAATATACCCCCTGCCCATAGGTTTCCGTCCCATTACACAAGTTGATGTAAACTAGCGAACAAAATTAGTTACCTACATATCGGTACACATAATTCTGGTGCGCCAAAAACGGAGATGGAGAGCCTTTTAGTCATGACATTTTGTTAGAGCTGGCGCCAGAGCCCCAGAAACTATAGGCTATAGGAATAATAAAATCTATATTTTGCGGTATGGTAGTTAGAGGTCATACCAATAACATTATTAATATATATGTAGGCCAACAACCTTAAAATGTTGAGAAAGGGGGCTCTCGAAGTATGCGAACCAAGATGGCGGACATCGGAATGTAATATGTGTACTAGGTTAGGGTTAGGCCATAATTTAAGGTGTAAATACTACGGGAGGCTCTTGGCTAGTCTTCGAACTGATAATAGGACTAAAATAAGGAAAATTGGAAAAATATTATCGCCTAACCCTAACCTGTTACCCATGTTACGTTCCGATGTCCGCCATCTTGGTCGCATACTTCGGGAGCACCTGAGAAAGACTAAAATTACATAGATTTCTGATGGTGTGTTATGTACAAGTATATATCGAAATTGACTGACCGCAGTTAAGGATGGGAAAGTTTGTGAGAAAAGTCACATATAGCCACTGAATAGACAAGAACTACTAAAAATATATAGAATCTATAATGTGCCAATTACTGCTGATTTGCACAAGACTTGAAAACAAGTCAAATCAATATTACTAGGAAAACAGCTGTGACTGGTAGGTAGTGAATTCCATTTAGCTTTTTTAATGTTAAAGTATATGACCCTTTTTACAATGGAATCTGAAAAAATTGGGGTTGCGATTTCTGTATAACTAAAGTTACGTATTGATAAAGTACCGTATATCGTATATGTACCCATTCCTATGAAATCGGAAAACATGAGGAGCGAAATCTCTATAACTGAAATTGCTTAATATTAAAGTAGTATACCCTTTTTCAAAGGAATCCGGAGAAAAATGGAATGAATTCTATATAAATGGTGTTTCCTATTCATAAAGTATTTGAACAACCCTTCCAACAGTTTATCACTAAATGTTAATTCAATCTTTCCGTTGACGTGAGTGTTGTCATATCAAGACTCAATGTTTGCCCAGAGTAAATACTTTGTAATAAACTTCCATGTTTGAACATGATGATCAGGGGGGCGTAGCCAGGATATTTTAAATAGGGGGGGTTAGCATAAGAGATAGCAGGTCTGGATGAAGGCCGGGAAACATGGGTTTCCAAGAAGTCTCGAAGGTCTAAAAAGCTTTTCAATCTATGATAAATTGCATGTATGATATAGAAATAGGTCTTTTTACATTTCCAACGGGGGGTTCCGATTCTCAATCTTCGAGGAAAACTCATTTATACCATTTTCTAGGCTTTCATTAATTACTGCTATACTATAACACAAAAAATAACCGTTTACTAGATGGAGCAATCTTAACGCACGTCAACCAAATAAAATCCTCGCTTAGCCCTGCTCCTGAAAAAGATGTATCGTATTTTTTGACGAATAAGTCTACCCGGCAAATAAGACGAAGCCTATATTAGAACTAAAATAGAGTTTTTTCCCCCATACAACCCTCCAAAAGGACAGGCAGAAAAATTGCTTCTCTGCTGGTCAGTTAAGCACTAATATGCACTCATAATTTTATTTGGTTAGAAACAGGTCATGTTTGTTTCAGGTGGAATTCTACAGAATTAACCATTCTTAACAATAAAGGGGTAATTTTAATCATTTTTAACAATCTATTAACTGGAACGTTTAAATATAATAAGTACAGTGATGTACTTCAATGGGTTAGTTAACAGCTTTGTTTTCCAGTCTGGTGTCGTTTTTCTTGAATCCGTTTATAAACCAAAGGGTCATAAATCAATCGCTTTGTCTCATGGTAGCCGTTTTCTTTTTGAAGTACCGATATCAGGCATAAATAAGGCAGACAGTGCTTCATAAAGAATTTGCTTTATAAAATATGAGACAATAACAGCTGGCAGTCCAAAGTTCATTAATTAACGTGATTGGTAGACACTTTGATACATACATGTGAATACATTATAAAATATATCAATTCAGATATAAAGTTTACACAAATCATGTTTGGGAAGACTTTAGTCTCCTTACACAACTTGTTGCAAACAAAATTAGTTACCTCCACATTGGTACACATACTGGAGCGCCAAAATAGGAAAAATTTCATTCAAAGTAAAAACCAAATTTCCAAGTTTTTATCTCTTGTTTGCTCTGTGTAAATATTTTCCGAATATAATGTTTGAATAAGTAATGATGCATTTACCATGTGGCACTTTACCCTTATGTATGTTTGACAATGTTCAAAATTGGGTTACATACGATAGAAATGTTGGGAATCTATGTAATACTAAGAATCAGTCACTGTATGTCATTGAATATTAATACTTATGATGTCCAAAGGATGACAGCTCATGTAACGATTTAATATGCCCCGCCGAACTTGAGTGAAATAGTTCATATTTTTTTTTACTTTCGTGTTCTAGACACTGTCAATTGTTACATTATTATTACAGTTGAAGCCCATGTATATTCAGTTCGGTATCTTAACAATTCAGCACCTTATTATGCGTACCAGTATCTTCGGATTCTAATTTCAACCCGCGGTCAATCAACTTTAGGAGCCACTGGCGTAAAATATTTCAAATTATGTAAAAATTCAATCTCTATCAATATAAATATTTCCCTGAGTTAAGGTTTGTTAAAATTCATAAAGTCTCTTTGGAACAGTGGTTCTCACAAAGAGGTGTAGATAATTTTCTAGGAGGTGTTAAGCTAATTAAAAATTAAGGTGCTCCCGAAGTATGCGAACCAAGATGGCGGACATCGGAACGTAACAGGTTAGGGTTAGGCGATAATTTTTTTCCAATTTTCCTTATTTTAGTCCTATTATCAGTTCGAAGACTAGCCAAGAGCCTCTCGTAGTATTTATACCTAAAATTATGGCCTAACGCTAACCTAGTACACATATTACATTCCGATGTCCGCCATCTTGGTTCGCATACTTCGGGAGCTGTTAGATTTGATCCTGTCCGCTTTATTGTCAAATTCTAAAAGGGGGGCGAACCTTGAGAAGTTTGAGAACCACTGTTGTACTTCGTTTGAGAATCATCATTTGAGTCTTTGGAATTGTCATTACCGATTGATTGTAATTTCCTTTTTTCTATGTAGGAAACAGCTGGATGGTTATTGATTGTTGTGATTTGTTACAAGTAGTTCAGCAAGATCTTGATATTTTATCATACTATGATCAAAGGGTTTAACCAAGTAAACCATGGTTAATATAACTTTGAACAATCTGGTAACCTCTGGCCCTAAATCTTACCTGGGAAATATAAATTCAACATAAAAATGTTTTGCCATAACAAGTTGGAGTCTTTGTAGCTTTTTATGTAAAAGCAGTGAAAAACCATGCAAAAATGAGCAATTCATTGATAAAAATATGAAAAATATAAATTCAACATAAAAATGTGTTGCCATAACAAGTTGAAGTCTTTGTAGCTTTTTATGTGAAAGCAGTGAAAAACCATGCAAAAATGAGCTATTCATTGATAAAAATATGAAAAATATAAATTCAACATAAAAATGTGTTGCCATAACAAGTTGAAGTCTTTGTAGCTTTTTATGTGAAAGCAGTGAAAAACTTTGCAAAAACGAGCAATTCATTGATTGTTGTGATTTGTTGAAAATAGATTAACAGAATTTAGAAATCTGAACAAGGATTTAAAGTCGCACTCTAACATGCTTATTTCCAACATTTTAATCTTAGCGTGACACCCCAAGTCTTGTCCAAAATTACAAATTCAACATTATTACTCGACTAAAATAATGAACCCAAGGTATATTTGACATTTTGTGTTGTCATGGCAACTTCAAAAGTCATTGTTATGAAAGAATAGCTTGTTTCTGTGTGCAGAACTGGAAATATTATCGCTCTTCCTAGCGTATCATTAGATACCAATAGACTTCTAGACAGGAAATTAAATTAGAAATGTAACCTTATTTTCAATCTCTGGACGAGAAAATATATAAACTGAAAAATATTTTTGATCTTCTTATGTTGTCTTAGAAACTTTAAAAGTCTTTGTTATGAAAGAATGACAGGTTCCTGTATGCCTTTATGATCTATAATAAGTCATTGTTATTTTGTCTATAATAGGAAGTGGGTGGGTGGATGACTCGCCTGTTTGCTTTATTATACGGGTATGTGGCCTAAGATTTTGATTAATTTAAAAAACAAGTTCTTGTGGTAGTCATTTTCTTTTTGAAGTACCAGGCATAAATAAGGCAGCACTTCATAAACTATGAGACAAATAACAGCTGGCAGTACAAAGTCCATTGAGATGATTGGCAGACACTTTAAAATACATACATATGAATACATCATAATCAATCATACATCAATCCAGATATAAAGTTTACACAAATCATGTTTAAGAAGACTCATGCAAAAAAGAAGCCCACCTTTTAAAAATGAAACGAGAATATCGGTCAGAGACCGAAGACTTATCGATCGAAAGTTAGGGGATCCCCCAAAACAGCGATCTTACTCCATAGTGACACCTTGTGTCCCATCACAAATTAATCGATAACTCGCTAATTATACGACATGATTCGCCCAAATTCAATAGGCTTCTGGTCCGAGATAAGATGAATGCACATGCAAAATCTGGAGCAGATTCAATCTCGCTTTCGTGAGATATCGCGTGCATCTAACAGACAAACAGACATACAGACAGATGGACAAATACCTATCAACATACTTACCGATTAAAATCGATAAGTAATAAGCTTAGCCGCCTAATATGTGTTTTTATATGATGCTTTTTCACACACCAGAATTTTCTTTGATGCGACAATGCTTGCCTAACTCATTGCACACTGGGTGGGGTGAGGGGCAGGGAATTAGACCTTACATGTGATGTCACAGTCATATCTTCCCATATAAGCTGAGCCACTAAAAACGGCCCTAAAATGGTGAATTTATAAAAATTCGCTCATAAGCCAACCCTACAAATCGTAACACGCAGAATGCACCTATCACAGCAAATAGTTGCAGAAGAGAATTAATGAAAATGATAATCATTTTTGTTTCACTTATATTATTAAAGGTAAGAATTGTCTCAAAATCCTGTCATAGTGTAAACAAGCAATCAATCATTGGCATGACAACCAATCACAGACTGTTATCTCTGTCATAGTGTACCAAGTCAAATTTTAGTGCGATCAGAATTATGTGCATATAAGCCGACCTATTGGTTTTGCAACCTTTTTTTGAGTTTTAAACTCTGCTTATATACTAGGATATACAGTAAGTATACTGTATATGCTCGTTTTCACGCCCGATCTTGATTAAGGGCCTGTTTGAATAGCCGCCCGTGTGAACAGAACATAAAAATAAATAAGGGTCGGTGCTTGATTACCCGCCCGATGTAAAAGCTGATTTGTCAGTGGTAGAGAACAATGGGAAATAAGAAGCGCTTCTGTCACAACGCTGTTGAATTTTAAGCGCTGGTAGATAACACTCACGCCATAGGTGTCCGATTACATAACAGATAGCATTAATTACGTAACACCGCGGTTCTCAAACTGGGCGTCGCGAAGCCCAAGTGCGTGGTTTCAACGTGCGTTTGGCGTGAATAAATTGACATGAAAAAAGGATTAATGTCGTCAAATATTTGTCTTCAAAGATTCCATAATTTTTGTGTATAATTTTACTTTAAAAATATCAAGCTCCTGTGCTTAAATAAGGGCCCGGTTAATGAGTTTGGTTAAAAAAATATGGGCCCGGGCTACAAAACGAGCAAATACGGTAATCCTATCATTGCTGGGCCATTTCGTCCTCTATGCACTTGCACATAAAGGTAATAGAAACTAAAATTCAAATTGTTCAATTTTTGTAGGTGTCTCCCACAATACTTCACTTGCAAATCTGGAACAATACCTTGCATACCTTTAAGTTGGAAATGTGATGGAAATAAGGAATGCAGTGATGGATCAGATGAGTTGAATTGTGGTGAGTATACCCAAGAGGTTTCTGAACTCTCATGACTACTGAAATGTCGGTACTCCTGTGGCATGTAAACCAAGATGACGCCCACCAGAACGTAGTATGTGTACCAGATTGGGATTAGACAATAAATGCCGAAATAACAGCAATAACAAAACGAGAATATCGGTCAGAGACCAAAGACTTATCGATCGAAAGTTAGGGGATCCCCCATAACAGCGCTCTTACTTCATAGTGACACCTTGTGTCCCATCACTAATTAATTAATAACTCGCTAATTATACGACATAATTCATCCAAAATTAATAGGCTTCTGGTCCGACATATGTTGAATGCACATGCAAAATGGAGCAGATTCAACCTCGCTTTCGTGATCAATATCGCGTGCATCTAACAGACAGACAGACAAATACATATCAACATACTTACCGATTAAAATCGATAAGCAATTAAAATTAGCCCTTCTCGCGTTAAGAAATGCCAATTGACACAAGAGCAGTTAAAATGTAAAAGGGACTCTTTCCGAGCAAAGTTACTGGCAACCAATATAACAGAATTATGGTGGCACTCCATTAATTCATTAAATACTAATTAACGAAAGACCTGAAATTATCCGAGTCAATTACTCAGAAGTAAAAGAGACTCAATCCTGAGCATGTTATGAGAAATCTCTGAAGACTCATAAAATCATACAGAATTAATCTTCACTCTTTACGAACTAGTGAAGTATTAACCCTTATTAATATACGCTGGTTCAAATCGACTTTTTATACCCCTTTTATAATATGACATAAATAGTTAACCAAACACGCTAGTACATTTCCCAATATCTTTTTAAAAAGCTTATTTCCGCCGCTTCCCACTAAAACGCGCCCAAATTACGTAGTGCAAACGCGTCCGACCATACGCCGGTAAGAAGAGAGATATTTCAAAAATTTTTAAGAAAAAGTTTCTCACTTTTAACGCTGTGATCAACACGTGACCGATATGCAAGAGAAAGAGTTCTCTTTTGGACGAGCTTTACGTCACCTTCAAAACAAAACAAGACTGGGCTTTTGAAGTGAATTGATATTCGTTTTATCAAAGAGTATTCGATGGCGTGCTGTCTGGTATCTTTGTTTGTTTATAATGAGCTGGAGAACGTTGCTCGCGCGTTCAAAATACTTCGTTTTCAACTAACAACAGATTCTTTGTTTATTTTCAAGCTTTGAAATACTCATACAAATGAAATTGATCTTAGTAAAGTAGTAAAATGAAAATTATACATAAAAAAAATATGATGACGTCACCGTAATTAAGGACACTCGGATCAAGCATGGATAATTTAAACTCAAACATTTTGAGTTTTGAAATTGGTTTTGTTCACATGCAGACCACTATGAAATACTATTGACCCCCCAAAATAGATTTAATTTAGCCATAATCCCAAATTATGACACAGATTAGCCATTTATGGATAGGCCGATCCTAAAGAGTTTTAAAGAAAAGAAAATCAATTATCTCTAATGTTCATTTTCAGATAATATAAAGGACAGATGTCCATTTGGGGAATCACATTGTGCTAATCGTCGTCAGTGCATCAGCAAACGCAAATTTTGCGACGGCATTTGGGATTGTGTGGACAAGTCTGATGAATCTGATTGTGCCGGTGAGTTTTATATTGGTGTGAATTCATTTTCAAGGCACCACTGATTTCATTGATAAGCGAGAACCAGCGATGCAAACATGGTTGAGTTTTATTCACAAAATTAAAACATGCATCATGTCTCTGGGCTTAATAAACCAATGTTCAATGGCTCTTATTCCAAAGATAATTTTATATATCAGTGGTAGCCTATTTAGATCATTGAGCGAAGAACCTGGCACAGTGTTTCTTAAACTTCAATGATTCGTGCCCACTTCCGAAGATTATTAGCACTTATGCCTCCTGCTTTTTAATAAAAAGAATAAGTTTTCCTTTAATGAATTTCTATCAGTAACTTGATTCCCCCATGTTTCGAAAGCCAGTAACGAAAGTAAAAGAGTGAATGCATTACAATCAAAGAATTCTTAAATAAAAATCTAGCTAATATACTTAATTTAATGTAGTCAATTTGTCTGTTGACATGAACTATGTAAGCTCCTTTTCCAGGTAAAAAGCCAGCAAAGTCGCCACAATCTTGTCCACTTGAGACACATTATAGATGTCCAGGGGACGCTGGCAAATGTATTCCTGCTAAAAGGTTGTGTGACTCTATTAAGGATTGTCCTGGGGGAGAAGACGAAAAACAAGGCCCGCACTTTTGCAGTAAGTTCTTTGAGTTTTGGATTCTTGAATTTATTTAAGAGAAATGGATTTTAGTTAGACATTTATTAAAGTGAAGGCGTATAATAATATGTGTAACCAAATGTTTACGAATAGATAAGAATTTTGGACCTCCTGAAGTATGCGCACCAGGATGGCGCACAACCTAAACTCAGGATGTGTACCAGGTTAGGGTTCAGGTTTTGCGACATCTTGGTGCGCATACTTCATAATTCTGGAGCACCAAAGTTTGTGTGCAAGCATTAATGTAGAAATTGAAAATTGATGTAGCCAGTGGAAGCCCGGTTTTTCTGGAGAACCGGAATTCTGTGGAACGTGGCCCCCATATGGGAAACGGGGGGCTTAGTAGCGAGAGCTAAGTTTGAGCAACAGGCATAGAGGCCAGGGCTACTGTCTGAATCCGGATTTCTGAGTGCTCGATTCAGATTGCAACTCATTCTTTATTCCTGATCACTACTTGAACATGTGAATGTTTCTTTTTATCGGAAGATTTTTATAGTTTTGAAAGTTATTACTTATCGATTTTAATGTGCGGTATTTGTCTGTCTGTGTGTATGTCTGTTAGATGCACGCCATATCTCACGAAAGCGAGATTGAATCTGCTCCAAATTTTGCATGTGCATTCATCATATACCGGACCAGAAGCCTATTGATTTTGGATGAAATATGTCGTATAATTAACATGTTATTAAATAATTAGTGATGGGACACAAGGTGTCACTATGGAGTAAGAGCGCTGTTTTGGGGGATCCCCTAACTTTCGATCGATAAATCTTCGGTCTCTGATCAATATTCTCGTTTTCTAATTTGTTAATATTTGCACCTGGCTTTATATGATACAAATTGTATTGCTATACCGCTTGGAAGACTGGACCTCTGTAGTTTTTAAGTTTTGTTCACAGATCTGTGGTAAAAATAGTTGAGTGGTCTTGACATGGGCGATTCCAACGCTATTTTATTCTGTTCTATTTTCAGATTATAATGAATGCACCGATGCCACTTATTCCAATTGCTCACACATATGCATTGATATGAGAGTTGGTTTTAAATGTGAATGTAGAAAAGGATACAAATTGGCAAAAGACAAGCACACTTGTGAAGGTTTGTATTCACAAATGATTTCCCTACATCCCCCCTGAACAACCCCCCCTCTCTCTAAAATTTCAAACACCCCCTAATTTTCAGGTGTGACCCGATACTTTAATTCTCAACGTAAATTAAATTGTATCTGAATACTCAGAAAGTGACTTAAATGCCAGTGAAAATAATCAGTCAAATACAAAACACATTTATATAAGTTGCAAATAGGTTTACCATTAATAGCAGAATATATACCACCTCCCAACAAATTTGGGTTGCTGCCTGGTGGACGCCTCATCAAAATTTGAATTATTATTATTAAAAATTATTATGAAAAATTATTGCCTAAACCTAACCTGGTACACACACCTACTGGAGTTTTTTTTTTGGTAAAAATTACCATATTTATTTTTACAGATATCGATGAATGCATTCGAGGTATTTCGAATCCCTGTCAGGAATTTTGTTTTAACACAAATGGCTCGCACAAATGTTCTTGCTATGAAGGCTTCACTCTTTTGCCTAATGGTGAATGTAAACCTAATGATGAAAAACATGACGTCTCGTTTATTGTTAGTGGGATAGAAGATATAAGGAAAATTACTTTAGATTGGTATGAAGAGATTTATTATTGGACATGTTAGTGGACATAACGATTGTTTTGCATTATTATTGTTCTTGTTCTTATTGGTATTCTTCTTGGTATCATTATGAAAAAATCGCTTTTCTCATTGATTACTGGACCATTTATGTTGAAATATTCAGTAAGTAATGATTATATTTTTCGCTAGAAGGCTATTTCTTTTATTTATTTCAAATATTCCGGTTAGCTGTATGGGATTCTTGTTTTTGGTGTGCTATGTTGTCATAAAAATTTGAAGGGGCGCTACGTGGTTATATATTTGGTCATAGCTTTCTTGTTATCTAAAAAATTTTCAATGCAGCGTTTTCACATTCATTTCACAAGCAGCCACTGAATTGTAAAGTGTTGCTCCAGTTTTGAAGGACTCAAATTATTTCGTTTCGTCATTGTCTACCCAAATTATCACAACCCCCGTTTCAAATTCATACTAACCAATCCCATGTCCACATTTGGCTACCAGCTCATGTCAGGTATGGATGCATGAACGATAGCGGAGGTAGCTTAACCGAGTGAACCACCCTACGACATCGAGTAACCCGGCAATCCTCTTGCATATTATTATCCCACTACTAGGACACGGAAAGATTTTGAAGTGGGCCACAGGACTGTTAAAAAATCGCTAGTTTTATTTGTATCACTATTTATAATTTTGATTGTAGTACCAATGATTAATGATGCTGTTTTCTGCTACTGAATGGTAATTTTGATTCTAATTATTGAAGGGAAAGTATCCATTTTCACAGAAAGATTTTGATTTTTGATTTATTTTACCCTCGCAGAAAAAATTCAATGGGCCACGAAAATTTTTGTGCAATGAAAATGGGCCACAAAGGAAAAAAAGGTTGAGACCACTGGTTTAGAATAATAACCGCAACAAAAATTATTACAAAAACTCACAAAACAAAATAGAGCTTCCAGCTCAAATTAACTTGATGTCGATGATAAATAAACACAACCGGTGTTAGCGAAGCGATTTAATTTGCTGTTGTTTTAAATTTCTATTGTCGTCAGTTGGATTTCTAACATCAGGCAAATTAAATCGTTTTGCTAACACTGTTGGGTGCTCCCAAAGTATGTGCACCAAGAGGGCGCACAACCTGAAGATAGTATTTATACCAGGTTAGGGTTATCAGGTCGTGCGCCATCTTGGTGCACATACTTCGGTAACGCCAAATTCTTAGTAATATTGAGTCCATGTCCTCTCTTAAATTTTATTTTTTTTTTCAGGCATCGAGGTCATAAAGTTGTTGTTCCTAATATCCCTGCTGTTGCTGTTCGTTTTTTAGCCCTCGATATTAGAAATGGCTTTGTTTACTGGTCGGATCCCAAGAATGAGGCCATTTCAAGGTGGGTTTATTCTGGTGGCCGTACATTTTTTAACCCATATATGCGCGGGTTCAATCTATATGCGAGTGCTAAAATCGATGGGTTAGGGTTAGTATGGGTTCAAATATTCATAGGTGCAATAGTGTGCAGGTGCAATTGTTGTGGGTTCAAATGTAATGGAACTGTTTATTCTTTGTGAGTGCGTCCCGCTTGTAAAGATCACTGGAATGTTTGTATATGGCAAGGCTTCCTAACTTTTTTTGTTGCTGTGAACCCCTGAATTTTTATTCAAAGTTGTATGGACTAGAGGTAAGATCGGGCCCAAAAATTTTGGCCCGACCCTGGCCCGTGGGTATTAAACCCGGCCCGAGGCCGACTAATTAACTGGATTCGCAGCAAACCCGAATTTTATTTAGGAGTTCATTGAATTGCGGTTGCAAGAGTTTAGTACAGTATGTATCGTGTTGATGAGGTAACTTCTGTTTTTTTTTGCATACCACGGTCTCTCATGGCCAAAACACGGCCGAAACGCCTCATTTTAAAAAAAAGTGAGCCATAGAGATGCCTGACCCGAACGTAATGATTGACATTTCAGGCCTGACCCGCTCCAAATTTTGGGTCGGGCTTCAGATCTTATCTCTAGTATGGTCGCCCAAGTATTAATTCGAGATATCGGAGGTACATCACTGCAAATTTTTTTTGTTTCAGGTATAAAATATCGACATTAGATAGCTTGAAAGCATCGCCACCGAAGCCAGAAATATTGGTCCGTTCTCCGACAATCAAATCTCCTGGTCGTATTGCCCTCGATTGGGTTCATGAGCTATTATTTTGGGTCGATTCTGACAGAGAATCAATATCTGTGTCAAAATTAGACGGAACGATGTCTAAAACTTTGTATAGGTTTCCTAATACGATAGTGGCCGGATTTGCTGTCCATCCTAAGTATGGGTGAGTGAACATTTTATAAATTTTTTATAAAATCAATCTTTTCTAATCAATCTTTTTTTGACCTAAAACAGAGGTTCCTCAAAATACAAATCATGATACATAAGAATAAAAATTTAACTTTTTTATGTCTAGTACTAAACGCATACAGATAAGGTATTTTTCGGGTAATGAATTGCCATTTTGTGGCGCACTCAAAATGATGGAATATTCGACACAATATGGTATCAAGAAAATCAGACCTCGGCGATTTGATCGAACCAGTGTTCGAGCTATTGAGGGGGGGTAGGGAGAAATTAAATAAGTGCATCAAAACTGCAATTTACAACAAAGCAAGGCGTTAATAAACTAAAAAGTATGCGTCAACATGAAACAAACAGGCCGATGGGATGGCAGATAGTTGCTGGGCATCTGACAGGGCAGCTACCATGTGTTGATATTGTATTATTTGTACTATTTCATTTTATCTATTTCTGGCAACACTGCCTGTTAACTTCTTTCATTGTTATTGTTTTACGATTCGATGATTTTTTATCTGCTTGTTCTTGCATATGATGATTGCAGCATGGGTGCTGTGTATCTATTCTGATTGTGTAATATAAGGTTGTATTATATGATAATAGTCAGTTTAACACCATGGGCTTCAATGTTTATTTTGATCACGAAATCGTTCATTAATGCAGAAAAACGCAAATGTTATTACGCGATCATCGACAGAATGAGCGAATTTGATTACCAAATCTATCCGCCAATGATGGAGAATTAAGATCGGAAATTGTGTTTTATTTTTCGAGTTGATGTTGATTTGAATTTTTTATCCTTATGATGAGTAATTTTTCAAATATCAAAGTTCTTGATAAAGATTTCAGGCTAAAATCGAGAAGCAATAAACACAAAAATACTTAAATCATTAATAGAGATATTGGTTTATATAGCTATTGCATAATTCCATATTAGTATATTACGTTTGGAGATAATCAAATTGGTGAATCGTTGTTGCGTTGCAGAATTATATAATAGTTAGCTGTCAACCAGCAGTTATTTTCTATACAGTTCGTTCTCTATTACCTTTTTACTTTTATGATTTTATTTTTGCTTATAAATTAACACTGCCAGCTTTAACTGAATGATATTTTTTACCTAGGTATATATACATGGGATGCATCTTAAACTCAGGGAAAGGTGAAGGCGTGATACGTAGATGTGGAATGAATGGGAACAAGACTTCTTGTGTGTCAATTGTAACGAGGCAGGTCAAGGCAGTATATGACATTGCTATTGGTAGGTAGTGGGTGCTTAGCAATTTTCACCCTCCCTCAGATTTCAAAATTTCTCTCTTGTAAATTACACTAACCCTAGCTTTACAAGACTTCCTGTTTGTTAATTGTAACGAGGTAAATCAAGGCAGAATACGAGATTGCAACTCAACTGCAACCTCCCTTTTTCCCTGCTAATTTCGCACCTTTCACTTGGAACATGGCTTTTTACAGATAGCTACTGATACGTAATGACCTGCTCAATTTAAAAACTTTCATGTCTATTGTATCAATCCAAAATAATTTTGTAAAAAATATTATGAAGAAAAATGTGCTTGCGATGATTTTGTTATCAAAGACATCACATTCACCCGAAGTATATTAATAATAAAAAAGTTAGATGTTTTCCTCACTGTACCAAAACATTTAATTTTTAAGTTTTGCACTTCTGGATTAAAGCACTCAGTTACTTAACAACGATCCCAAAATTTTACAGATTATGATCAAGATATCCTATATTAGACTGACTTTTCATATTTTCCCGAATTTAAAAATTTCCCCACTTTTACGAGACTTGTATGTTAATTTTAACTAGGCAGAACACTACTCGAGTTTTAAAATTTTTGCTTTTTTTAGTAATTACTTATCGATTTTAATCGGTAAGTATGTTGATAGGCATTTGTCTGTCTGTGTGTTTATCTGTCTGTTAGATGCACGCGATATCTCACGAAAGCGAGATTGGATTTGCTGCAGATTCCGCATGTGCATTCATCCTATCTCGTACCAGAAGCCTATTGATTTTGGGCGAATTATGTCGTATAATTAGCGAGTTATCAATTAATTAGTGATGAGACACAAGGTGTCACTATGGAGTAAGAGCGCTGTTTTGGGGGATCCCCTAACTTTCGATGGATAAGTCTTCGGTCTCTGACCGATATCCTCGTTTTTACTGTTTACAGATTATGATCAAGATATCGTATATTGGACTGATCCTGTACTCGAATTATTAGCGGGAAGCCGACTGGATGGTGAATACAGACAAAATCTGATCTACGATGAAGCCTATTCTCCATTATCTCTTGCTGTATTCAATGGAAGAAGTAATGTCATATTCATTGATTGATATTTTTGTATTTGTCCCTGGAAAGGGGGATGGGTTAGACCTTTGAGGTGGGAAGTCCTTAAAACGAGGGTACTTTTATGCTGAGGCTTTTTGTATTTGTCCTTAAAAAGGGACATTTAAGGCCTTAAAGTAAAGAATCCTCGAGACACGATAAATTTTATCTTTTGTATATTAAAAGCTGGCAGTACAGCATCTGCTCCAAATTATGAAATGCTAAAGTGAATCCAAAATAAAATTACTGTATTTTTTGCTCCATGCGAATCCATCATTTTCATAATTTTATTTTTATTGGACACGTTTAGTGGCCATAACGATCGTTTCAAAATTTTGTTGTTATTGTTATTTGTCTCCTTTGTCTCCGTCTCCATTTTTAAAAAATCGCTTTTCTCTTCGAATACTGGACCAATTGCTTTGATATTTTCAGTGGTTAAAGATAAAATTTTTCTCCAGAAGGCTATTACTTTTTTTTTCGCTATGACGTCATCAAAATTATTGCCACTGGGTGGCGCTACGTGTCCATATATTTGAGCATAGCTCTCTTGTTTTATTTAGTATACTGGATAGACAAGGAGCGACACTATTTATTCTCCTCCAGTCGAAGTGGAAGTCAAGTGCGGGTCGTGAACAACGACATTTATACGAGAATGGACATGGCTGTACTGAACGCAGGAGCTCAGCCACCAGGTTTGTGTGAATTCCTTTATTTCGAATAGAAAATATTCTTGTCCCTGCATATGCTGGGTTGCGTTGTCTGGATAATTTACACCAATGGTTCTCAACCTTTTTTAACTTGCGGGGAAGTTTCAAAAGTAGTTTTATGAACCGATAAACCTTCAAAATAAGTAAATTGTACAAAAAAACAGCTGTAATTTTGGTACTCTTGTAGTATGTGAACCAAGATGGCGGACACTGGAACATAGTGTGTGTAGCAGGTTAGGGTTAGGACATTATTTTATTCCAATTTTCCTCATTTTAGTTCTTTTACGAATTGATTTTGCATCTGCTTATGCTTGCTTCTGATGATTGCATCATGGGTGCTGTGCAACCCAATATATATCTATTCTGATTGTGTTATATAAGATTGTATTATATGATATTATTCGGTTCATCACCAACCATTCAGGGCTTGGAATGGGCGTATGAGCTATGACCTAGTTTGCTTTACACATCAATAAGAGTATTCACAATATTTTAATATGTGATATATTTTTATCCCAGGTACAAATTACTGCCTGAATTCTGAGTGCAAGTATCTCTGCTTACCTGAAGCTTATGACTCTTCCGACCCTCGTAATTACACTTGCTCGTGCCCGGATTCTTATGTTCCAGTGGAAGACGATTCAAATGACTGCAAACCAAGTAAGTGGGTTAATATGTGGGCGGCGGGGGGATACACCTGCCTTTACACCTTCGATTACCTTGCATGGGTTCACAGGTCGAATCTTGTGGAGGATAATTATATGAGAAAGTATGGTTGAGGTAACCTCTGGTTGGTTGCGCTTCCCCCCCCCCCAATCATCGAGTCTGTGCAAGTAAAACAAATGGGTACTCCTGAAGTATGTGAGCCAAGATGGTGGACACCGGAACGTAGTATGGGCACCAGGTTAGGGTTAGGCCATAAATGATAGCACAAATACTTTGGGAGTCACTTGGCTAGTTCCCGAACTCGTAATAGAACTAAAATAAGGAAAATTGGAATACCCCTATCCCGTTACTCTCGGTACCATGTTAGGGTTAAGCCATAATTTCATTCCAATTTTCTTTATTTTAGTTCTATTACGAATTCTGGGACTAGCCAAGTGACTCCCACAGTATTTGTATCTGAAATTATGACCTAACCCTAACCAGGTACACATGCTACGTTCCAGTGTCCACCATCTTGGTCCACATACTGCGTACCTCTTATTTTGCATACGGAACTATCATAGTACCCTCGTAAAGTTACTTAAATTAACTATTTATTTTTTTGTTATTTTTGCTAACATTAATCTACTGCATGCTGTATTAATGGCTTGTATGCATTAACCCATTGCATCATGTAGCCCGTTGATTTGCAGTTACACACAGATAATTTGAGTGTTCACTTAATCATATTAGATAAAATCGTGGTTTTATTTTGATTCTTGTAATGTTTGAATATTACAAGATATAAATTATTTTAGTAGCAACATATATGCACTAATGTCTCTCCATCTTATCTATTTTTTCTCCAATAGAAAATATTATTAGCTTCTTGGCTTTTTTTGTGGGATGGTTCGATAATCCAAATTGTTCAATTTGTATGTGACTTGCTTATATGATTATAATGTACGGTTAATTTTGTAGGGATTTTACTCTCTTGATATTTTCTGGTAGTTTGTAACCCAATAGGCTTAGTGCCTGATTTTTGTCTAATATAGTATTTGAAAATTATTTCCAAAATATATTTTTGAATCAAATTTTGGTCCTAAATCTTCATGTTCTTGGACTTTTTGAATTTTTATGGATTTTACAAAGTTAATAATCCTGCCATTGAAATTCATGATATGTAGTCGATGCCTGTTTTAACCATTGTCATTTGGTTATCTGCATTTGACGTTTTTCTTTTTATTCATAAACTAGCAAGAACATACCGATGTCATTTTATTCAATAAATGAGGTCGAAAATCATTTTTCGTTTTTTGGTTGTTACTATTATTTTCCGGTGGGAATTGATTTGATTTTTAATTCTGGCAGTAATTGATCCTGTTCAACGAATGAATTCCCGACAATCAAAAATAAGTAAGAGAATGACTTTCACACTTTTGATTTTGATTGCATAATTTGTTGCTTGATTTCAGGGGATGTCCGTGAATGATTGTTCGAAAAAAGAAAAAAATTGATTCATTTTTTTACATACAACCTTCATTCACGCTTTACACGCAGTCATTGATATATATTTACTTGTTGAACTTCAAAATTCACATATCGTCAAACAATTTTTTGTTCAACCCTGGTTTGATTTGATTGTGTTCAAGCGTCATGTTCTCACTCAGTATAAACGTATAATTAGAAGATGTTTTCGAGCATAACCAAAGTAACCTCCAAAACACGCCATGATAACTCAATTCCAGAGAACAAATGGCTACTTCACCTTTATGATGTCATCTGTGACGGACAACATCACAGGTCATGCTCAGCCATCTGGGAAATACTAGTTACCAGAAATACAATAATGAAAGTTAAAACACTCACTACTTCCAAGATCACAGGTCATGCTCAGCCATCTGGGAAAATGCTAGTTACCAGAAATACAATAATGAAAGTTAAAACACTCACTACTTCCAAGACGCTATAAATCGTGCGACTTTGGAGAGGCAAACTGACAGGGTTCTGGTCTTTTTTATACATAGTATCCGCTTGTGTATCAGTAGTCACTCAAACAGAGTGACGGTTTGGAAAATTGTTCGATAACCTTGATACCAAAAAGTCAAAGTTTCAAAACCTATAAAAATCATCATTTTACATGGACATCCTCGATTTCAAATTCTTAATTTTATTTTAGCTTCATTTTGCATGGCTTGTATTTGTTGCTGTGAATATTATGTTTATTAGAAAACTTTTGATCTGAAGTGTAAGTTTCGGCCGTAGTATGTCAACCAAGATGGCGGACACTGGAACATGCCAGGTTAGGGTTAGCTCATAATTTTATTCCATTTTTTGGTTCTATTATGAGTTTGGGGAACAGCCAAATGACTCCCGTAGTATTTGTACCCGAAATTATGGCCTAACCCTAACCTGGTACACATACGACGTTTCTGTGTCTGCAATCTTGGTGCACATACTTCTGGAGTATCGTTTATTTTGTTTTTTTCATGTTATAAAACTTCTCTACTTGTATGGCATGGTATGAGAGAAAATTCACTCAACCTCACCTCAAACTGATTTGGTTGAAAATTTTAAATCACTTCAGAACTTAGAGAAGCGTATAATTCCTTAGAGATAAAATATTTACTTTGAATATTTAGTTCCTCAATTTTCTTTATTGGGGGCTCCTGAAGTATGTGCGCCAAGATGTGGCATAATCTGAACCCTAACCTGGTACACATACTATGTTCAGGTTGTGCGTCATCTTGGTGCACACACTTCGGGAGGTCCCTTTATTGTCCATTAAAACCAAAATATTCTCATTCCAATTTTTTTTCCAGCCACCTCCCCCTCAAATGTCCCTCTTTCACAAAGCACTCTAACAACTTTGACCACCTCAACTAAACAGACGACTACTTCGGTCACAACCGGGGCAGTCACAGGACAATATTCTGGCAACAGTCAAGGAATGTCATCAGGGACAAAGATTGTGCTTATAATTGGTATTATAGGTAAGTTTGTTTTATGTTCATTCAGATCATTTTGTCATTACTTATATGTATAGGGTGTCCATGAAGTCTTAAAAAGGAATTTATTGATACATTATCTTATTTTGGCGCTCACAGAAGTAAAAATACTTGAACAATTCCTGATAAAATAATAAAAAAAACTGGTTAAGATAATATATTGAGAACTGACATAACAAAATTGAAATTGCAAAGGGAATTTATGGACACCCTGTATCACTGTATGTTTATACAGTCAAGACAATCAACATAAGTTTCTCAAGCCTCTGAAAATGTTTTCTTGATGTTCCGCTCCACCATTGAGGTTCCGTTTCCACTATTTGTGCAGTCATCTTTCTGCACAGGGCTTCTCTTAGCCTCTGGAATATTTCATCGCGGTTCCTTGTCGTAACCTAAGTTTAGTTTATTACTTTATAAACTAATCCATGGATATCCACAAATACTAGGTTTCAATTAACTTGAACATTAGCAGCATTTTAAAGCAGTACACAAATGAAATGAAATGACAAAGCACCAACAAAACGTGACTCAGATAAAGCATGCCAAGTTTGACTCAGATAAATTACTGTTGCCAGTGAACAGAGAAAGTTAAGACACAAATTATATAAATTGCCACATCCATCTCCACCAAAAAGGTTAACTCCTCAGTATTCATACAGTAATATATTTTTCAGCACTTCTTGGGTTTATTGTAACCATAACCTGGTGTGTCATAAAATTGAGAAAGAAGCATTCTGCTCGTAGGAGCATGAACTTTAACAATCCAATCTATAGAAAAGTAACCGGATCTGTGGCTTCAACCAACTCTTCTATAATCGGTAAGTCTTCAAGCTGAAAAATTGTTCAATTTTTGTGGTGTTATGTATTTTTGTGTCTTATGAATTTTGGAATGATGCTGATAGCCATAATTAGACCTAAAATTGGGGGCGGGGGAAGCAAATTTTGATTGCCTTATAGTGCAATTCAACTCTTAACTTGGCAGTTGCCGCATCTCGCTAAACTTTAGGATTATAGTTGCGCTTTCTAATGAATTTGGTTGAAAAAGGTTCTAGATTAACGATATTGAGAAAAAAAGTGTATTTAAAATGATCAGAATTGATGTTTTTCATACAAAATTTGCCATTTTTTGCTTAGAAATCAGTAGTTTTTAAACACTTTTACATCCCATTGATCCCAGGCTGAAAAACTTGCTCCCACAGCCTGGCTCAGAGACTTTTTCGGAGGGATTGTGTAATGGCTCGGTGGTGTGGCGCATCGTGCTAAGCGTTAGGAATACGCTCGCCAACGAACCTCTGATCTGTGGATTTGCAGGTTCGAATTCTGTGCGGGGATGGTTATATGCGAGAGGATTGCTGGACTCTTGTAGGTGGTACATATAACTCCAGGTTGGTTACGGCTTCCTCCACCATCAAGTCCATGCTTCCGAAAACTGATAACTGGCTAACTAATCCCATACCCGACATGGACTGGTAACCGGACGAGGGGCCGTGGTTCTCCATATGATTAAGTCGTCTTATCGGCTTTCCTCTCCTCAGGATTAATATGTAAATCTTTCTCTTATATATTCCCCAATTATTGAATATAACCACAAACTAATATTTATTCCAGATAAAAAAAGCAAGTCCAGCATTAGTGAAAGCTCAGGTTAATATTCCGAATGAGTTGAAAATATTAATTTTATCTCATAATCAACAAATCTTAATTAATGTAATCAGTTGATCCTTATCAAAATAGATAAGAGCAGATGAAATGATCAGAATAAAAAATGCTAATTTGTCCTCTTCAGCTCAGATAAACAAAAAAATATTAACTTTATATTATAATTTATAACTTTATATATTAATTTTACGATGAGTTATGTCTTTCTAGTAATCAACAAATCCTAATGAAAGTAATCAATAGCTCCTTATCATTATAGATAAGGGCTGATAAAATGATTAAAATGAAAATACTAATTTGCCCTCGTCACCTCTTTAAATGTAAATCAGATCAATATTGTAATTAAGTCGAAAATTCATAATTTTATGATTGCTAGATGTCTCTCTTGATCAATTTACAAATCGTAATTAATGTAAGCAGTAACTCCTTATCAATATAGATAAGGGCTGATAAAATGATCAGAATAAAAATACTAATTTGCCCCCGCCACCTCTTAAATGTAAATCAGATCAATATTGCAATTGAGTCAAATTCATAATTTTATGATTGCTAGATGTCTCTCTCAATCAATTTATAAATCGTAATTAATTTAATCAGTAACTCCTTATCATTATAGATAAGGGCTGATAAAATGATTAGAATAAAAATACTAATTTGCCCTCGTCACCTCTTTAAATGTAAATCAGATCAATATTGTAATTATGTCTAAAATTCATAATTTTATGATTGCTAGATGTCTCTCTTGATCAATTTACAAATCGTAATTAATGTATGCAGTATCTCCTTATCAATATAGATGAGTGCAGATAAAATGATTAGAATAAAAATGCTGATTTTAGTATTGCAACTGGGTCGAAAAATTATTATTTTATGTTCACTAGATGTCTCTCTCTATCACCTTACAAATCCTGTAGTCAGCAGTTCTATATCATTACAGATAAGAGTAGATAATAGTACGATAAGATTAATAAACAAATGCTAATTTGCCTTCTTCATCTCAAAAAAGTCAGGTTATTATCACAAATGAGTTAACTTAAATGGTCACTAGATGTATATTCCTATCACTTTACAAATCCTATCATATCACAATGTCGTTATTTGTTTAATTATTGCAATAATACAAATAAGAGAAGATTAAATTGTGAAAATGAAAATTAATTGTTCTTCTGATTTTTCATCTGACCATGAAGTCCATGCTTCCGAAAACAAATAACTGACTAACTAAACCCATACACGACCTGGACTGGTAACCGAACGAGAGGCGGTGGTTCGCCATATGATTAAACCGTCTTATCAGCTTTCCTCTTCCCAGAGATAAATATGTAAAACCTATCCAACAAACATTTTCTTTCCAGGATTAACAGATCCAAGTCCAGGAACCAGTTCTGGTGATGTCAGTAATTACTTAGAAGATGAAGAAGAAGGAACCGCGGGATTGATCAATAATGAGGAAGTTCCAGAAGGAAGTAATCCTTCTATTAGTTGAGGTGAGGTAAGGGTCGAAGGTCACATGCATTTTTTCCCTTGAGTCATAATTTCATACTTTTCATGGTAATAATTGAATTCCAAATTTTACCAGAGAAACTCGACGAAGAAAAACTAAATTTGCCGTAGTGTTGTAACAGTCTCTTGAGGAAGGCTCGCTTTGCCAAAGTTTTTGTTACCAAAATGTGATTTTTACAGGAGTTAAAATAGTTTGCATGGAAGTGTTTCAAATCTGTCAAGACAAACTTTTTATTTTTATTTTCCAAGTTGTTTTCATTTTGTTGCAAACTGAATTATTGCATCTTTTGTAATTTTTCTCGTTAAGCTTCTTGTTATTACGAACTAGATTATTGCATCATACATGGTTTTCGGAGAGTTTTAATAGCATTGGAGTAGATTTTGCAGCTTCGAGTGGGTTTGAGTTTGATGGAAATGGTGACAATCGGCTCTTTCAAGGCTAAAGGTTGCTGATCCGTGCACTAGGTCAGGGCTACTCGACTATTTTTACCAAAGATCCGCAAACAAAATTACAAAAATACTTGGGTTCGGTCTTTCCAGTAATTATATTTCTGCATCCTTAAACGTGCACTTCCTCGGCCGACTAATGATTATTAGCTAATCAAGATTGTTTAATTTTAATTAAACGCTCGCCTTTAATTGATAAATTACAAACCCGAAATACAAAAATTGACGCATGGCGAAAACGCAAAAATGGTGCAATAACAAGTCTTCGCTGTGAGGTGTACTTCGCCGACTTCTTGTCCAGAATACGGCAATCAAGATTGCCATGTTTACCGAGTTCACAGGTTCTTTGCGAGCAAACGCAAGTTTAAATAAAGGAGAGAGATTTTCACGCGCGAAAAAACGTGCCTTTAATTGATAAATTAGAAACCCGAAATTCAAAAATTGTGCATGGCGACGGAGAGGCGGAAACCGAATCCTGTTATCGGATCCTGTTGGATTCGAATACTTTGGGATTCGAATCCTCCGGATTCAGTATTCTATATTGCTCATCCCTAGCCTGCACTAGGTCAGTTGTTGCAGTTGTAGTTAAGTTTAGTTCTAAATTCTGATTCCTATTTTATTTTCATTATTTACAGGAGTCCAGATTTTACTACCATGAAGACTTCAAATTTTTGCTGCTATAAATTTCAACCAAGACAAAAAAATTGAAACGCAAAGTCGAAAGAAATATTCACTGTGCCTCATTCAATATACACCATTTTATGCACCAGAATCAACAACGAAAAAACGGCTCAAAAAACGTTATTTTGATTTGAAATTTGAACGTTTACAACTATTTTCCTCCTCAAAAAGAGCAATGCACTTAAACTCAGACTCATGAATTTTGTATTTTTCGATATTTTATGTTTCCGTCAACTCAAATCCGTCCTTAATTAAAAAATGTCCGTACGCATCTGGAACAATTCCCACATTTGGACTGGTAAATAGATACTTGACCTGAAATGGACAAAATATGACTCGCTGGCCAAATTCGGCCCTTTGGGTGTGCCCACCTAATGCTGCTATAAATTCCTGCTTTTAACCAGTTCTGCATGTACTACATAGATGTTGTAATTAAAATCTCAAATCGGTTTCGCTAATTGCCACATCCAAACTTAAACCAAATTTTGATGTTTTAACTAAAAAAATAGCTCAAGGAATTTGTTGAGATAGCGATTAAATTTAGTTTTGGCACGAGGCTTATTGTTTCCACTTTCGCTTTTGTAACACTCTTCATAAAATGTAAATTTTCACGTCACACTTACATGGCCCGCCAGTCAGGATGGGCAAAATTTTTGGCCCCTTCTCCAAAAACCTTGCTCACCCCCATGCTAGACTATGTAATTATCGACTTTCCTCAAAAAATCTCAAGTAGGGGTTAAGGAATATTATATTATTAAAATCGTTACCACTAGAAGTACTTGAGGGCACGTACTTCAGGAGACTCAAAATGTCCGTATGCATCTGGGACAATTCCCATATTTGATAACTAGACTAGGGTGGTCCAAACCCAGGCCCACGGGCCACATGTGGCCCACCACTTCATTATCTGTGGCCCGCCACTTCATTATCTGTGGCCCGCCACTTCATTATCTGTGGCCCGCCACTTCATTATCTGTGGCCCGCCACTTCATTATCTGTGGCCCGCCACTTCATTATCTGTGGCCCGCCACTTCATTATCTGTGGCCCGCCACTTCATTATCTGTGGCCCGCCACTTCATTATCTGTGGCCCGGCACTTCATTATCTGTGGCCCGCCACTTCATTATCTGTGGCCCGCCACTTCATTATCTGTGGCCCGCCACTTCATTATCTGTGGCCTGCGTCGCATTCGGAGAGGAATCATAAAATCGCATTTCGTGTTGTTTTGTTATAAAATTAACAAAAAAAATCTTTTGACATATTGTTGCATCACTAATGTCACTGAATTAACTAGTGTTATGGCTTGCTGAGGCAATGAGCAAAGCTCTTGGCACTATTGTGGCCAGCGAACAATGCAAAAATAATTTTGTGGCCCGCGGAGCTGCCAATCTCGGACCACCCTGAACTAGATGCTAGACTACGTAATTGAGCTTATGGGGTTTCCTTTCCGCTTAAGGGAAGATGAGTTTAAAAAATCTCAAGTCTAAATCACTAACTGCTTATGATCATGTGTAGTAACTCAACGAAGGGCCATGGTTTGTTGTTTGATTCGACTGTCTTCACCCTCCACGACCCTGAGTTCAAGTCCAGTAAAACAGAACATAAGGTAGTGAAAACCACAAAACTGAAGTTCTTGAGTGTTGAAAATCTTTTTTAAATGCAGTTTCCTTATTCACCATTTTCATATGTTAATTCGGACCTCAAGAAGATGGCGCACAACCTGAACCTAGTATGTGTGTACCAGTTAGGATTCAGGTTGTGCGACATCTTGGTGTGCATACTTCTGGAGCACCGTAAATTCAATACAAGGTTGTTATAAAGCTTATTATCTAGCTCAGCTGATTCTTTTTATTTGTAATTTGCACATTCAAAAATTCATCCATAAATACCTAAAATGTTCCGTAAAGGTGCTTATACTCCAGAAATTGATAAAAATTCCTGGAAAACCTTGTTCCATATTTATTCGAGTGCTAAATTTGACGGATATACATTTATTTGCCCTTCCATTCTGAAGTTCTATTTTCCGTTCTAAATTTTTATTTTGATCAACCAGAATTTTGATAATCAAGAGTGCAGTGCCTGTTTTTTTATATGAATCAAAACAGAAAAAAAATTTTCTTTTTGCATATAAATTTTTTGGTGCTCCCGAAGTATGCGAACCAAGATGGCGGTCATCGGAACGTAACATGGGTAACAGGTTAGGGTTAGGCGATAATTTTTTTCCAATTTTTCTTATTTTAGTCCTATTATCAGTTCGAAGACTAGCCAAGAGCCTCCTGTAGTATTTATACCTAAAATTATGGCCTAACCCTAACCTAGTACACATATTACATTCCGATGTCCGCCATCTTGGTTCGCATACTTCGGGAGCCCCAATTTTTTTTTATGGATAAGCGTAGATCAACACTTCTGCCTAGCATCTGTCACTGATGTGAAAGACGATACTATTTGTCCATCCAGTCAATTATTTATTTAACCATTGGAATTCTGATCATGATTGCCTGCTTTTTATATCTTAATTATAAACTATTTTCTGAACTGGGACAGTAAAAATTCCTCTTTTTTGAAATTAAATTTTTTCAGACGTTGTCACACATTCGCTTTACCAAGGCTTTGTACTAAAGGTAACTAATCTTCTATGAGAGCTGCTCTTTGCCCCCCTACTCCTTTCCTACGGTTCCTGCGTGTGATTCGTTTACTTATTTGATTATTTCTATGTTAGGGTTGTGGCCAGGGGTGGGGAATTTGAGAGTCTGAATCCTCCCTTTTGGAATGTAAAATAAAACAGTTATCTGTCTCATACACATTCGAAGTTTTAAACATATTTTAGACTCTTCAGGATTCTCCCTCCTTTGAAAATTCTTCGCTACGCAAAGTCGAAACTTTAAACTTGATGAAGTTCCATTAGGTATTCTTCATAATATTTTTAACGCTTCAGTAGTTATAAAATTTTGTCAACTTTCAAAAATGGTTTTGCATGTATGGGAAGTTCAAGTGAGCAAAAGCCGATTTTGAACTCTTTTTTTTTTTTAAATATGGTCAAAGAATTGTCGTAATTGCTGCTTAAAAGTCTTTGAGGCTTCATCATTCTATTTTTTTTTTTTCAATTGTGTATTTTTCAAGCTTATATTGCGAACTTTGGACTTGTATGTGAACCCCCTTGAGAGCGTCTATGGGGAATTTAAATTTCTTTCTTGTAGAAATAAGGGTCGTCTTAAAACTGAATTTTGAGCCCATATGGGCAGTTTAAATTTCAATCTTGGGTGCTCCCGAAGTATGCGAACCAAGATGGCGGACATCGGAACGCAACAGGTTAGGGTTAGGCGATAATTTTTTTCCAATTTTCCTTATTTTAGTCCTATTATCAGTTCGAAGACTAGCCAAGAGCCTCCCGTAGTATTTATACCTAAAATTATGGCCTAACCCTAACCTAGTACACATATTACATTCCGATGTCCGCCATCTTGGTCCGCATACTTCGGGAGCCCCAAATCTTGTAGTGTGAGTGTACCGGATAACAGAGATGAATATTTTGTACTTTTAGCTAGTAGACACAGTAGCTTAAACAGCTACCATAGTTATAATCAATGGTGGGATTTAGCCGGTTTGCACCGGTTCTATAGAACCGTCTCACGGAATTTTATGAGAACAGCGAACCGGTTAGCATTACTGGTTACTGTCAATGACTTTTTGTAACATAATCGGGTGAAAAATATGACTTTTGTGATGGAACCGGCTGACAAAAAATTTGAATCCCAATGCTGGTTATAATGACTGGAGGAATCTTTCCCTCCCGACATCGCCCATCTAATTTACAACACTTTAGGTGAAGGTGAACCTTCTTAAGCCATATGGTGTTCTTGCAAAACCAGAGGTTATTTCAATCTGGGACTGCTTTAATAGCATAAGGTTTATTTTTTACTAAGGGATATACAAACATACTTTTAACAACGAATAAAGTCATGAGGTTTATACTTCGATTTCACTCATAACCTGTGAAAACTGAGTATATGTGAGTTCTGTTTTATGGGCGCTATTATTCTATTCATTTATTTTTAACCTTTGTGTGTTTTTGAAGCCTAACAGATGTAGATTTTTTCTATGGTTGGGGAAAGATCATTTTTAACTCTTACTGCAACAGTGTGTTCAATCCAATAGTCCAAAATAGAGAACTTTTTATTGTTTTTGATAAAAAATTCAAAAATGTGTGTACCAATAAAGAGAAAGGGTATAGGGACGGAAGCCTATTGGCAGAGAGTATATTCACTTGGCTTACACAGACCGTCCCCGATCTCGTAAGAGAACTAAAATAATGAAAATCTGAATGAAATTTTGGCCTAACCCTGACCTGGTACACATACTACGGGAGTACCAAATTTTGATTCCATAATAAAGCAAGTATATTTGTTCCCAGATTTTTCTATTTTTTGAGACTATAATTTACTTTTTCTGCTTGCTTTTAAGCGTTTGAAATATTGTGTTAGCTTTGTTTGAGTAATTAATTTTTATTTTTTCTAACATTGAAGGTAATTTTTAATTCTATATTGTAATTTTTTATTTCAATTTTTTTTAATTGACTATTATTGTTAGAGAGTGCTTTTTGTGAGGAATAGGATTATACTAATTTAACTGAAATTTCTTCTTATAGATTTATAAATACAAATTACAAAAAATATCTCATTTTTTTACTTCTAAGTTCCATCATGTATATGAGATGTGTGAAGGAGTAACAACTTCGATAATCTTACGACTATATTTGTAACACCAACAAAATTCCCAAAATAACATTTATTTTGAAAAAAAAAAATTTAATCAAAAATTTAATATTGAGAGCTTCATACAGTTAATTTGCCTTCTAAAGTAGGCCATGGTTCATCATGATGTGTTAATAACTTGAAAAATGATTTTAATATAAGACCTCCCCCTAAAATAAGACCTGGTCGAAGGCGTGAATTTTTTTAAACTAATCAACAGCAAGAAATCTCTTCCACACGTTTTAAATGATTAATAACCCATGTTTAGCAGTTATTTTTAATAAAAACATGTTATTTATAAGTAAATCGGTTCTCATATCATTTGAAAATATCATAATTTTTTACTTTGTTTTGTTAAATGAAAATATAAGACATCCCCCCAAAATAATCGCTAGTGTTATTTTGCGAAAAAAAATTAACACGGTTTGATTAAGAAGTCTAATCAAGTTTCCTCTCCCTATTGTGCGCACATACTGTTCTTCAAGGGCTGCTACCATGCTTTTAGAATAGGGATAAAACTGTAACAAAATGTTCTTTCGAATTCTCCGAAATAGTCAAGTTGAACTGTATGTAACGCACATTATTTTTTGCATTCTTAGGAATATTATTATGACGAATTCATCTGCTTTCTTCGTTTAATTTTTCTTTAATTTTTAACTCTTTATGTTTTACATGCAATTTGCTTACTATGGCTTAATAAAAGTGTTTAATGAAACTTTTTTTTCTTTCAATTCATTATGAATACGACAGAACAAGAATTCATTTAATTTGAAGATTTCATGAATTTAGTGGTATCAACTGACTAAGTCATCTACATCAATCTTACTGTTCGCATGTCAAAATTACATGAAGGAGAAACGTCAGTGCTCCAGTGTTTTTCATTCAAGAAATAATTCATGTATGAAAGCAGATGATCTCAGCTCTCCAAAATACCCATTATTTACTTCAATCCGTCAATCTATTTAAGCCGAAGAGAGATATTAAGTTTGCAGTCGGATATGGCCTGCGGCTGTAGTTTGCCATGTCAGTACCCATACTCTTTGCATAACACAGAGACTGAAGAACACTCGCTATATTTTATTTCTAAGGCACCAAAAACACATGCACATTATTATTGCATCACAATATAGCACTCAAAAAAGACAATGGCAAAGTGAAATCAATTTGATGAATTGCACAATTTATTTGGAACGAATTTAAATGTCATTTTAAAAGATTTAATCAAGGCAATTAAGAGTGCATAGCAATTACGAAAAAGGAATTGGACGAAGGAATAACAACCTCTCTGGATGCTACAGCAGTTTGGGGCCCTGTGATACTTTTTCACCGATTCCAATAGAATCAGACAAAAGTCATTTTCCGATTCCTCGGGTTGGAATTTCAGATATTTTGTAAAAAACTCACGCCAGTAATGCAAAATTATGAGATTTGAGAGAAACACACCCACCATTTTAAAATGAAAAATTAGTAATTATCCATTTGGGGTTAGAGTAAATAGGGTCAAAATACCAGGCAGAGACACAAGATGCTATCTCAGCACATAATTACGACCAAAGCTGTTGATCAAAATTGATTCGTCGGATATTTTGAAATTATATTTGGGCTCTGGGTTCTGAATTCCGTTTCGAATCCTCTAGAATCGGAATTTCATATTCTAATCGAAATTTTATAATACTAATTCCAAATTCTGATAAAACACTGAAAGAGATTCACAGTTAAAGTTGTTATCGAAATTTGATTTTTTCCAAGTTCAAGGTTCGAGTCGATAATTCCTTCAAACCAGTGTCGAGTGTCATTTATTTGAATTGCCCGTAGTTATAATCGCAAAACAATGGTATTGGACAGCAACAAATTTTTTTAAATTCTGTCTGAGTTGCAAAAAGCTGGTTCTGGGAGTGTCTAACACTGTATTCAACAATTCTGAACCGAAAGAATTACTTGCAAAAACATGGCATATACTGATATATGTTAAATTTTAGTCAGATTTGGCATTAGCCACAATTACACAGTAAAAATTGCAAATTTTATAAGAAAAACTAAATTCTTAATACAGATCAAGGAGTACAAATTTCAAATTCCATTTAAATGTTTTTTGATCATTTCGACACCCGATATTGCAGTTTGAAAATTAAATATATTGTTAACACGTAAAGTTATGATTTAATGAAAAAAACAATATATATTATAACAAAATGAATTGTTTAAAAATCCCAATACACAACGGCACAAATAGATGTTTCAAATTTACTCAAAGCAAGACTTCTTTGAATTACAATTTAATTATGTGGTAACTTTAGCAACTGTGAGAAAACATAAAATCTACAACATATCTACTTTTTGGTGAGCTGGTAATCCTAACTCTTCGGATGCCATATTGACTATTCTAAAAGAACGAGTTTTTTGATGTTTTCGGGCTACAAATGCATGTTGTTTCAATAAGGTGCGAAAACATATTCAGGGCTTTCTGAGTGCAGAAGTTCTCAGTTTTGGCGAATTCACAAGCATTTCTTAAATGATAAATTCAGTTATACCTAAAGTGTAGTTCTAAGTCCGTGAATATTTCTTCTTGAATCTGTAAAAATTCGTTAAACAAGAAACATTCGTTGCCAACAAGAAAGTTATGATTTAATGAAAAAAGAAATAATTAAAATGAACGATTATAGCTTGTGTGAGAAACTTAAGCACACAAACACAAATTTCTTCAGATGTAAAGGTGTCTGATGGATTTGGCGATTGTGAGGAAACATGAAATACACAAAAGAACATATTTTCGATTTAAACTGAATTTCTGTGAAAACTTAACCTGACATTTCAGTCTGATTTACCAGCCACTTTTAGTTTTCACAGTTCATTCAAATTCATTGCTAACAGGCAAGATTATGATTATTTAGTTACAAAAATTAAAATAAAATTGTTACAAATAAAAGATGAAATTGTCGGCACATACCGACATACTTACTTATTTTTCGAAGACATCTGTTATTTGTAGTGTTAGATAGTTATTTTTGAAATGAGCGCGAGACTTGACATATACTTTTAAATTTTGTCAGAATAATTCTAAGATAAAAACACAATTTGTGTAATAATTTTGGCAATTTAGACACACAAGAGTATACAAAACATATTACAGGGTTGGCCAAAGTAGACTAGAGCAATGGCCAGTATGCCCATATGAACAATTATGAAAAAAAGTTCCTGTGTTATGAATTGTTTATTGATATTTCGAATATTGCAAGGGAATATATCGACACCATTTTGGCCCTCACGGATGTATTAAATGAAGTAAAAATACTTGAACAATTACTGATTAGAAGAACAACAAATCTGGTTAAGATATATTGAGAACTGACTTCATAACAAAATTGAAACTGTAAAGGGACGACGTCATGGACACCCTGTATATTTGAACTATGATGAAAAAAGCAACTGTGTAATAAATTTGGCAAAGACACGATGAAACATACATATTTAAAGTTTTGTCTCGCTAGAATTGACCAATGACAAGTGTATTCAAATTAAAATATGGTGCAATTGTGTGATAACTTTGGCAATTGACAGTGAACATGAAATGTACATAATAATATATGATTGTTGAAACACACCAAATATGAATTCCGGCAGATGCTGTATCCAAAGAGTATTCTGAATTGAGTCATTCAACAATGATTTCCAATTACTGACAAGGGAGAGATATTTTATTTTTTCGTCAAACCAGAAAACGATGATAAAAATAATAATAAAACAACACCTAATACAGTTTTGGGTATATGACTTGATGATAACGATACAACCTGTACTGTGATTTGTTTGAATTATTGGTTTCCGAACTTTCTGATTTGTTTTGGATGGTTGGAAGATTCTGGTTCTATTTTTCTTTGACAATGTCAGGCTTGAAATCATGACTTGCGTATTTCTTCAATGAGTCAGCATACATTTCATATCTGCCAGTCATCTGGAGAATGAAAACAAATTGAGATGAGCGGTAATTACAACTAAAGCAGAATTAGCAGGACTTATAGTGTTACTGCGCTTAACTTTAAACCAGGGGTGTGCAACAGGCAGCGCGAGGGCCATAACCCGGCCCGCCAGGCCATTTAGTGTGGCCCTCGTCAACATTCAGATTTTTCCCTAACAAGCATAAAGTAATAATCCGACAGTTTATGTTTAAAAATGCGCTAACACGGGTAAAAATGCATAATTTTTTTTTTTGCTTTTGTTGCTGCGGTATGTATTTTGCCGTTTTGCCCGATGCCTTTACTGTAATTCGTTCTGTATATGGACTTTTTTTGGGGCTCCCGAAGTATGCGAACCAAGATGGCGGACATCGGAATGTAATATGTGTACTAGGTTAGGGTTAGGCCATAATTTTAGGTATAAATACTACGGGAGGCTTTTGGCTAGTCTTCAAACTGATAATAGGACTAAAATAAGGAAAATTGGAAAAAAATTATCGCCTAACCCTAACCTGTTACCCATGTTACGTTCCGATGTCCGCCATCTTGGTTCGCATACTTCGGGAGCACCCTTTTTTTTTGTGTGTGGCCTCGCTATATGTCTGAAGTTGGTTATATGGCCCCCTGACAAAATTGTTGCACACCCCTGCTTTGAATGGTACGCGAACAACACTATCCTGGGTGTAATAAATCGGGTAGGCAATGCTAAGCCAGAAAGATTTTAGTCCTTTCAAAATTGGCAGCACCTCATGTATTATGAACCAGGACTTCCTAAACTTTTAAGCTCGCAACCTTTCACAATTTTCCGCGACCAGCATTGTTATGCAAGCACCGCTGCTTATCTAATCCTATGTATTCTCTCGAAATCGAGAGATTCATGTTTTGCACTAGTTTTAATAATTGTGTTACAAATAAAAAGTCAATAGATATATTATTATGTGTAAAATCGGTACACTCTTTGCAAACCACAAAATACGTTGTGCATCCCCCTGCGGGGTCGCTACCGACAGTTTGGAAAGCACTGTTATGGATAAACATTAAACCACACTGAATTATGCCTGTGCACTCCACATAGTCATACCTAACCTGATAAGTGTTCCATGATAGAATAGATGGGGGAGAGTAACTAACCAGTAACCACATAAATCACCCAAGGAAAGGGGTGGAGTCTAGCAAGCACAAATATTCTCGCATGATTGATAATTCTTTAGTTTTGCATGAATATTATGAAGCTAAATAAAAGATAAAGATTACCATCCAAAACAGGGGTGTGCAACTTGCGCCACAAGGAAATATTTTGTGCCCCGCGGAGAAGTGCCAATTCTGAATGGTGTGCGATCAACATGACAGTCGACAATTTAGTTCAATCTGGTACATGCAAAGCCTATTCCTGAGTCCAAATTATTATCTATGCCTATAACGTTTTGATTCCTTAACACAGTCCCGGTCACAGCTAATTTTTAAATTTTTGTGTCTGCAACTGCTAGAAAGCCTATGTTAAATAAAGGTACGGTTCACAGTTTTACTAAGTTTTTTTTATCTGGCCTTCCTGTATTTACGGTTGAATGCACAACCTGATCTAAAACATTAAAATTTGGGGGCTCCCGAAGTATGCGAACCAAGATGGCGGACATCGGAATGTAATATGTGTACTAGGTTAGGGTTAGGCCATAATTTTAGGTATAAATACTACGGGAGGCTATTGGCTAGTCTTCGAACTGATAATAGGACTAAAATAAGGAAAATCGGAAAAAAATTATCGCCTAACCCTAACCTGTTACCCATGTTACGTTCCGATGTCCGCCATCTTGGTTCGCATACTTCGGGAGCACCAAGATTTTTATTTCTGGCCTTCCTGTATTAACGGTTGAATGCACAACCTGATCTAAAACATTAAAATTTGTCCCAGATTGAAAAACCTGGTCGAGATCGGCCTTGTCCAGGGTGGAAGTCCTTAGAAAAAAGTACCTAAAAGGCTCAACGCCAGACAAGTGACATTTCTAACATTACTTACCCTAAATCCCCATTTATCAGCGATCTGTTGACAAGAGTTAAGGTCGACTGAGGTCACGAGAAGTCCATCACGAGTACGAGATAATCCTGGAGTTCTACTGCCATCTGGTGATGCAACATAACTGGAGCCTGAAAAAAAAAATTAGCTTTTGAGTTAGAATAAGCTGGAATCTCTCGGATTTTAGAAGTAAGATCAAGTTTTTGATAATTTCGGGAATAAAAAAGCCAATTCCAAATCAAAATCACTTTAGCAGTATATTGCCATCTGCTGATAAAATATAACAGGGAGTCAGAAATAATTGGTATTTCGACTTTCAAATAAGTTGGAAGATGAAGTTGTTTTATTTTTGAACCCATAGTTCGGGGGGCAAAGACCAAAATTTATAAATACCCAGAATTTTTCAAATACAATAGAATAGGAAAAGCGAGAGCTCCCGTACAGAGAATTCCATTATTGGATAAGTTGGGGTGAAAATTCATAGGCGGGGTATGTTTTGAAAATCGCTATTTTCATGCTTTCAATAAATTTCTAGGGGTGCAACTAATGATACCGGTACCTAAAGGCTCACTATTTTTTGATGGGCCGGATTTTTCTGGCTTGCATTGTATCACACCCTAGGTGAGATATTTTCATAGGATTTAACAACAGTAGACAACTACAAACGACGCTCAGAAGTGTGTGTATCAATATGGAGGTAACTAATTTTGTTCGCTGCCTATTTTACATCAAGTTGTGTAAAGAGACTGATGCCTATGGGCAGAGGTATATTCACTTGGCTAACACAGGCAGTCTCCGAACTCGTAATATAACTAAAATAAGGAAAATGAGAATAAAATTATGGCCTATCCCTAACCTGGTACACATACTAAAGGAGTACCCCACACACTGCCCCAACTTAATAAAAACAAAATGATGGGATAACAATAGCATTCATTTTCTGGGGGGGGGGGGCTTAGGAAAGTCGAAAAGACGACTTTTTCATAATATGGCAAACCACTGTCTCTCGTGGTCGGGAATGGGATTAATTAACCAGTTATTTGTTTTGAGATACATGGACTTGATGGTGGAGGAAGCCCTAACTGGCCAGCAGTTACGTGAACCACCCTAAGGCGTCGAGGAGTCCAGCAATCCTCTCGCACATAATTATCCCCACAGGATTTGAAACTGCGAACCCACACAGGATAATCAGAGGTATTTCCAACACTTAGCACAGCCAGCCTTGCCGTCGAAATTGATGACCCACTTACCATAGAAATGTCCAAAATCCTTGTGAGCCTTCTTTCCATCCCCAGAAGTAAATTCATTTGGAAAAGTTTCCTGAAAGTAAAAATCTAAAGTAATATCTACTATATCGTAACCATTTATAAATGTTTTGCGGCTTCCCTGGTCTAAAGCCTTGTTATGAGTAAACACCCAAAAGCATCTTACCGATCCAACTCTATTGATCGCACATGTAAAGTAATGATTCGCAATGGCGGCACAACGAGCTTCGATCGGCCACATTGGTTCCGACAATGCTCCGACTGTAGCTGAAGGATTGAATACGATCTCGGCTCCATTTAGTCCAAACATCAGCCTGGAAAAAGGACATTTTTAAAACGTGGCGCTGGTGTTTTTCTCAAATCTCACATTTTTGCATTAGTAGCGGTGATAAAGGATCCAAGTATTTGATCTCTGTAGACACGCATCAGCTTTGAAAAATGTAATTTAGGGTACTAATAGAATAGTACTAATAGAAGAGTTGAAAGTTTGCACAAAGCAAGGAACCGAGCCCTCAACTAAATGTGAAAAAAGTACTGATGGAAGAGTTGTAAGTTTGCTCAAAGCAAGGTCCCGATCCTTTAACTAAAGGCGAAAGAGCACTGATAGAAGAATTGTAAGTTTGCTTAAAGCAAGGCCCCGATCCCTCAACTAAATGTGGAAAGAGCACTGATAGAAGAATTGTAAGTTCGCTTAAAGCAAGGCCCCGATCCTTTAACTAAAGGCGAGAGAGCACTGATAGAAGGGTTGTAAGTTCGCTCAAAGCAAGGACCCGAGCCCTCAACTAAAAGTGGAAAGAGCACTGATAGAAGAATTGTAAGTTCGCTCAAAGCAAGGTCCCGAGCCCTCAACTAAATGTGGACACATCAGCTTTGAAAAATGTAATTTAAGGGTTTCAATATGTATATCTCAATCATTTATGTTTGAGATTCATTTTTTTTTTCATTTTATGCACGGCCAAGAGCAGTTATATAGAGAAGAGAGTTGCAAGAAATCCATCATGGGCACAAAGAGATTCCTTCTTTTGAAATTCCCTCAATACGATTTATGGTGGATTTGAAGTAACTTTCCAGAAGCGTTGCGTAAAAAATTTTAAAAAAACTTGTTGAAAATATCTTTAGGATATCTTACAATGTTAGTAAGGATTATCCATATAACTATTGTCGCTTTTGTCCAAATAGAGAACCAAATTTCTATCCTTAATTATAGTCAAAATAGTAAATTTTTGATTAGAAAAAGAAAATGTTTAAAAAATTATTTTAATTGCTGCCAGTGCCCATTGGATGAAATAAAACTTGGCATTCAACTTTCTGAGTTCTAAAATATGGATAAAGTGTCAAGTCTAACAAAAGTGCCTTGGGCATGGAATCAACAGAGGCAGGTTGTTACAGCTGGATGACCAGTGATTATAGTTGTTGTGAAGAGGTAAATCAAATAATGACATGGCAGTAATTATTAGTGTAAACAAATTTGATAGTTGGAGGATTGGAGCGGATACGCTTGTTATCTGATTATCCTACATGGGTTTGCAGATTCAAATTCTGTGGAGAATAATTATGTGCGAAAGGATTGCTGGACTCCTCACTATCATGGGTGGTTCACGTCACCACTGGTTGGTTACGACTTCCTCCATCAAGTCCATGCATCTGAAATAAATGACCAACATGGACTGGTTTGCTATATGACTTAACCATCTTATTGACTTCCTTATCCCCGGGATAAATTGATACATACATCACATATTGATACATTGATATATTGATAATTGATAAATTCTTATCTTAGCATGAAGGGGAAAACTATTGAACTGAAATGTCAATCATTACGTTTAGGTCGGGCTTCACTATCGCGGACTTTTTTTTAAATAAATATATGTTTATAAAAAATATTTACTAAAACTATGTATGGATACTAAACTAGGGTCTACATCAGGGGTCGCAACCTTTTGTCGCTTGCGGGCCAAAATTAAAGGTTGCAAGTCATTGACGGGCCGCACATTATTTTAGAAAGTTTAAAACCGAACAGATGACCGATGAATCACATTTTATCACACAGATCAGAAGTTGAATTTTAAGCAGCGCGCAAAGACTGACCATTTGAATATTTTCTGCACCATTCAACCATTTGTACTTAGCATCAACTTTTCTGCGTTTTGTTGCCATTTGTCTAAATTATAATTAAATCATAGGCTTATTAAACGAGTAATTGTGAATTATATACTTGTTACGTTAGAATATAATCGACAAAACAGCTATTTTGTTACTATAATTCAGTGAAGCGTCGCGGGCCAGATTATATTGCCCCGCGGGCCATATGCGGCCCGCAGGCCGAAGGTTGCCGACCCCTGGCCTACATGTTATAAAATAAATATTATTACTGAAAACATGAATAAAATATAAAATTTCGGGTTTGCTTGAAAATCCAGTTGATTAGTCGGGCTTGGGCCGTTTTTAATACCCACAGGCCTGGGTCGGGCCGAGCTGGAATTTTTGGGCCAATTCTTAACTCTAGTTGATGGTACAAAATACAAAACACTTACCAGTTGAGAGGGTGATGTCTCCCATAGCAGATATTCACAGCAATTTTACCAAATGCTGTTTGAAAAACTCTGTGGCCGGTGTCACCCTCCATGTAATAGGTCGACTGAAAGAAAAACAAAAGTATTTTAGATCCATGGCAAGAATATGACTGAAAACATAACAAAAAAGTGATTTGTGTGTATAGTGACAAAAAGTATTTTGACATCGGCCATTTGAGCACAGTATAAATTTTGATGGACATAACTAAAATACTCTCGCTCAGCTATGAATAAATTAATTTTTGTAAAAAGGTAATTGAATAAAATATGAGAATATTTTAGTTTAATAACTCTAAATATGTACGAGAAGAATGCTGGAACCCGAACTGTCATAGGGTGGTTCATGTAACTAACTGCTGGTTGGTTATGGTTTCCTCCAGCACCAAGTCCATGCATCTGAAACAAATACCTGTGAAAATGGACAAGACGCCATATGATTTAACAAACTGATGGACTCTCCTCTTTCCGGGATAAACATGAAAATCTCAAATACCTGAAACAAAACTGATAAACACTGGTTAGCTTGACAGAGTTATATCTGGCAAAAATCTGTTCAATCAATTACATCACGACAATTATATCAGAAAACGTATGTTTGGTTGTGAATGAGAACTAAATATCACCTAGTGTTGACAAATACACTAGGTGGCAGGGCAGAGCCAGTATGAATGTTAACAAAACACACTGCAAAACTGGCAAAAAAGATCTGATTGTAGCTGACTGTAACTAAACACCACTTGCTGGTGACAAAATACAAACCTCGTTAAAGTCTCCAACTCTCGGGATATGATTTTTCCTCGTTTTACCAAGAACTTCCCCAGAGTTCGAAATAACAACGGCTGTATTCCATAAAACTCCACAATGTAGAGAATCCCGCTCCAATATCGGGGATATTATCACCATATTATAATTCTTTGCCAACTGTAAAGGTGAAAAAAGAGTTTACAAGTCCTCTTGGCATAAGGCTCCAGGCAAGTTAAGATTATAATAAGGAACCTATTTGTATATTTTTCATTTTTTTCCAGCAATCACATAGTTCTTTGCTGTTAGAAAGAGGATTAAAGAGGAACTGGTCTCCATAGCGAACTCAGTCGTACACCGGCGACTCTTGGTATGAAATTGATCTCACAACTGGCAACAAATAGGCGGACAGGCCTTGTGGCATCGGCCTTATTTTTAATTGTCAAGTTTAAAGAAAACTTTCAATTTCACCATAGTTGAATTGGGGCTCCCGAAGTATGCAAACCAAGATGGCGGACATCGGAATGTAATATGTGTACTAGGTTGGGGTTAGGCCATAATTTTAGGTATAAATACTACGGGAGGCCCTTGGCTAGTCTTCGAACTGATAATAGGACTAAAATAAGGAAAATTGGAAAAAAATTATCGCCTAACCCTAACCTGTTACCCATGTTACGTTCCGATGTCCGCCATCTTGGTTCGCATACTTCAGGAGCACCATTGAATTTTTTGGAAACTACTCATCAATTTCACCTTCTAATTTGTGGGTATTCCACAAGGCGAGATAAAAAGCGGAGGTGTTTTGGGGCAAAAAAGTTTGGGAAGCGCTGAATTAGATACAAATAGATTAAAACAATAATAAGGTTTTGGATATGCTGTCACTTGTACATACCAAGATAATATGTAATATTAATTAGTTTTCAGTGTGAAACAAGCACTTGGCACATGTGGTTTGAATGAAACTTGGGCGCTCCAGCAGAAGTATGTGCACCAAAATGGCGGACACCGGAGTATGTGTACGTGGTTAGGGTTGGCCAAAACTTATTCCAATTTTCCTAATTTTAGTTCTATTGTGAGTTCGGGGACTAGCCAGGTGACTCCCATAGTATTTTTACCTGAAATTATGGCCTAAACCTAACCTAGTACACATACTACGTTCCGGTGTACGCCATCTTGGTGCACATACTTCTGGAGTATCAAAATTTGAAACTAAGGCAGAATTAAAACCAGTAATTTTACCTCCTGGCATAGCTTAGTGGTTGGCCCATCTTCTGCTGACTCAGCGAATTCAGTCCAAGGTGATTTTTCACGAGTACAAAAAGCAAATGGCATCGCTGAGATAGAAAATAGATGGTTAAATTATAAGGTCTTACAGTTTTTAACATTGCAAAGGGAATTTATTGATACCATATATTGTTTTAGCCCTCACAGATTTATTAAATGAAGTAAAAATACTTGGACAATTACTGTTTAAAACAACAAACCTGGTTAAGATATATTGAGAACTGACTTCATAACAAAATTGAAATTGTAAAGGGACTTTATGGACGCCCTGTATAATCAACAATATTTCAAATTGCATTCTTCTGCTTAGAATAAGGATATGTACTACATATCCACCATCATATTTGTCTTGGGGACGTAAACTGTGTTTCAAACTTTGAAAAATTGCCATGTATGATGAAGAAAATGCATTTTTTCACATTTCAAAAGAAATAGGGGGGGGGGGGGGGGGGAGGGAATTTAGAGCCCCAACGTTAACCTCCCTGGCACAGCTCCAAGCCAGCTTGCAACTACTGTCTTACAAATACTTTAGGACGCGAGTTACTGCTTGATGCAAATTCACATACAAAAAAAACATAACCTACTCCAAGCCTCTTGAAGTCCGACGATGTTAACACCACAATCATGAGCTGCCTTGATCATCAAACTGATTCTGTCATGAAGTGCAGTCACCTGGAACGATTTTAGTATAAAATGTGATCAAGCGAAACATTTACTGTAGTTGCTCGTTCTGTAGCCCAGGCCCATATTTTTTTAACTAAACTCACTAACTGGGCCCTTATTCAAACCGGCCCTCATTCAAGCATGGGCGCTTGTTAATTAATATATTGTTAGGACGCCTAAGGCGTGAGTGTTATCTAATGGCGCTTAAAATTCAACAGCGTTGTGACAGAAGCGCTTCTTATTTCCTATTGTTCTCTACCACTGAAAAATCAGCTTTTACATCGGGCGGGTATTCAAGCACCGGCCCTTATTTTTTTTTATGTTCACGGGCGACTATTTAAACGGGCCTTTAATGAAGATCGGGCGGTAAAACAAGCATATACAGTATATCAATGCTGCTGCAAGTATGTTACGAGATGTGATAGCAAGCTTGTTCCTAATGCACGGTGCGGGAATCACCGAGCCTAACAACAAATTTCATCATTGTTATTAATCATAATATGAGAAACCTTTATGCACAGACGCATGGATTGGACAGTGAATGATGCCAGAACTGACCACCAGTTACGGTACATAAACAATCCTAAGCTGGCGAAAAGTCCAGAAATCTCCTCGTAAATATTCATGCTGTACAAAATTTGGCGCTCCAGAAGTATGGAGGTAAATAAATTCGTTTGCCTACTTTACATCAAGTTGCGTAAAATGACTGAAACCTATAAGCAGGGGTATATTTACTTGGCGCTAGACAGTCACCGAATTCGTAATAGAACTAAAATAGGAAAAATCGGAATAAAACTATAGCCTAACCCTATACTGATACACATACTACGGGAGTACCCGAAATTCCAACATGCAGTATTCAAAGCTGTTAGAAGTGTATTCCTAATACAAGGTGCGGCAAACACCGAGTCTTCTATTAACAGCAAATTTTATTCATACCTGTTCTTTTATCGGAGCATCAGTTGGTTTCACAATCTTATTCTGAATCAAACCAATCCTGACACGTCTGGGAGGCCGACCTTGTTCCATTCCTACACTCGGAATCTCGTATCCAGCTATTTCATAATCATTCTCATTTGCAGATGACACAGCAGAGGCAGGAATTTCTAGCTTGCTAAAAAAATTGAAATAAAGTTGAGATTGGCATTGCATTATTTGGTGCTCCTGTAGTATGTGAACCAAGATGACGGACACCGGAACGTAGGATGTGTGTCAGGCCAATGACATTAAACAACATGATGCGCAACTCCGGCATTTTTGTCCGAAGATCGTATTCGATAGCACGCTCCAATGCACATACTTGACGAGACGAAAACGAGCGGATGTGTGCTGCTTTCAAGGCGTAACACGAATGGTGTTCGTGCCTGCTTTGACAGTTGTTGTCGATTTTAATGATATTTTTGAAAGTTGGGGTAAAAAAAAATCGGTAAAAGGTAAGGTGAATACTATTGTTGTATATCACACCCGGGCATCGCACTGTTAAGTACATGTGGGAAAGCCAGCCTTTGTCAAATACTACGAAGTTATTAATTCAGTACGGTACGTAGTTGCCCATTTGCCGAAATTACATATTTACTTACCCCTTATGGTTTCAAATAGTTCATGCACCTCCAGTTAGATTTTTTTAATCAGTGAGGATATATACTCATCGTTGATTGCTGCTCATTGTAACATACTATTACGCATTCACTTTTATTTGCGTATTGAATCAAAGTGTTAACAAGTTCACCTAACATTTCACTCATACCGGTCTATATTGTATAGTCTGATTTCTCAAGTATTTGGGGCCACGAATGCTTGTAATTTTCTGACTAAACCCTTTTATTATTTGGTTTATATACCAAATTCAGTAAAATATTTTTTAAATAAAACATGAGATATTGGATTTATTAGCTTTTCCATTCTGAATCATATAGACTGCTTTATTTATTCTTAACGAAAATTAATAAATCTCCTCTCTTTCTTCAGATGTGAAAGTTGTGGACAACCTGTCTAAGCATTGTGAGACTCTTGCAGCACAAGAGGCAATAGCAGAAATAGTAAGTATATCAATCAAGAAATTAAGCCGACATAAAGCAAATCTTTCAACTATTCGTCTAATCTCAATTTCCTATTATTTATTCACAGGACAACTATAGCAGACGGGGAGATATCAAAAGTCTGGCAACATATCAGTGACAGTGTGATTCCAAGAAATATAATGCAATTGAAAATAGAAAATAGAAATTTGCAATAGAAAAACAACCTATGGAGGCATGCAAAGACATTTGACCCTCCGGTAGAGTTGTGTATGGCCCCCACATCCTGCAGGACTTGAGGAAAATAACTAAAAATTCCAAAGCGTAAGATTGCATAAGCGGTCTTATTTGTAAAAAGGCACAAAACACGCCAGACATACTTAAAACAGCTTTGGAAATGAGGATTACGGGTACCTCACTGCACCTGTGTTATATTTGGTTCATCAACTTTTGGTAGTACTATAGAAGAAATTCCGGAAGGGGTATAATCATCATTCATGATAAAATACTATCATATATTTTTAGAACAACTTCAATCTAGACCAGGGATCTCAAACTCGCGGCCCCAGAGAACTTCCAGTGCGGCCCTCAAACGCTTAACAATAATTGTAATAGTATTTTGGAAGTTTTTTTTTTATCTAAATGTAATAGATTTTTCAAACCTTCTGAAGTGAAATTGATTATTCACACAGAAAACAATTTACTGAAAGTAGTTTTGGAATATTAATTTTTTTTGTCCACATTTTGACCCAATTAAGAATACACATCAAGCTAGCAGAAGAATACTTGAATAAAACACTTGAGTAATTAAATTAAACGCAAAGTACATGAAGAAGGTGGCATTTTCGAAGAAAATGGGAGTTGTAACATTTCTGCTCTTCACAAAATTCTGAAGCACATTGTTTAATTTGTCATATTTCCATCAATACAATCAAAAAACACAATAAGCTCAGCAGTCAATATGACAAATTCGAAGACCAACTTCGAACAGAAAATTTCCATGTGTTTGTATATTAATATAATTATACAACGACTTAGTTACTAAAAATCAATATCAATAATAATTCAAGCAATCCTATGCCACGCAATGTAGTGCGAAATGTCTTGTCGAAAAAATCTGTCATTTGTTTTTTTACTGATCTATACATGAAATGATAAAAGTAACTTTTTTGCATTACTGGAATTAATTAAACATTCGTAAAGATCCAGATAAACCCATGATCATGTGGCCTCGTTAGTTAGAGTTGGTACTATAAAATCATTTCAGACTGGCCTTAGTATGCTGGTGACACAAAAAAGATGCCAAACGCCAGGACAAATGTAATTATTAAAACATTGAGTTTATACTGTAGTATTTTTGTTAATTTTAGGTTCATATATTTAGATTAAGTTATTTTTAGTGTATGTATTATTCTTTCCTTATTCAAAGCTTGTTCAAAAATGATTTTGATGGTTGTACATAGAATTTTACGATTTTTTATAATAAATACTGTAACTTGCAAATGTTGCAATAATAGTGGAATGCAAATATTAATATGTAATTGCATTTGAAATTGAAGAAAATAATAAAACTTAATCCAACTGTTTAGTTGCATCACAATATATGTCACAAACTAAAACTATCTTAAAAATATCTTTTAAGTATACATTATCAAAAACTGTTTGCGGCTCTTTTTACAATTTTCAAAATGCAATGCGGCTGTCGAAAACCCATGAGTTTGACACCACTGATCTATTCTAGACGATTCAAGCATTGTTTTGGGAAATTATATCACTTCAATTAAATTGAAATAATCTCGCTATATTAAATACAAAATCGTTGCTATCATAAAGGTAAACCAATTCAGCCACTCGAAATATATTGGCCTTCACAAAGCAATGGAGGCAAAATTGAGAGTTCATGAGCTATGAACATTTGTTCTTTTCTTTGTCTTGAACTTTCCATACTCCACAGCCCCTATTAATTTTTTTAAATTTTAATTACCATGTGATGGTCATACATATCTTTAACTTGTATTTTCTGTCATGATGTATTATCTCAATGTGCCAAACTATTAATTAGTGTGCATATTTTGCTTCCAGATGACATAAATGTATTGTCATGTTTATTACCTCAGCTTGGAGTATTGACAAGAAAAAGGTGCCAGTAAATTAGGTAAAAAAATTTTCAACTCATTGTTATAATCAGAATTCACAATCAATAGGAATTATAAACAGCCGACAATCAGTGAGAATTATATGCGAAATCCCTCAGAATAAATTTGTCTAAAATCGGAGGAAGGCAAAAAATATAGGTAGTTTCCATCCACACAAGCATTTCAAGAAGACTTGCTCGAGCCAAACTAAATGAGCATCGTCAGGTGATCGGTAAGGCTGCAAGTTGAATTCAGCCCTGCAACCTCCTGCATAGAAGATAATATTAATTAGTGGGCTATGAGCTAAATTCCTAAATTTAAACAAACCTATCTACGATGCATTATGTACCAGCAATGTTACCTACGATTAACTGAATATGTAATATGTCTAATAAATTCACCTACAAAAGCAAGTTCGATAGGTGCAAACTTTGTGTTATGGAATTGTATCGCAGCACAGTTTTGTATGACACCCTCTTTAAATGAAATTTCAATGATTAAGCGCAAACATTAAAATTACTAACTTTGAACTTTGTCATTATCTGCAAAATGTTCCACACAAATCTTTCCGCTATCGCGTTTGTAATCTTCTCTGATAAAAAAAAAACGTCTATGATGTCCAGAATTGCTCTTTACAGCTTGCCTGTTATTCCAGCTTTCCAAGTAAGCAAAACGTCTTAGATATAGAGATTATTTTGTTTCGTTACAGGCGCAAAAAGGCAAGTACTACACGTAAAAAAGACGCCGAGTAGCAAAAGCGAGCGGAAAACGGACGGGAAAGGCGACGAGAAATATGTGCATTGGAGCGTATCATGAAATACAATGTTTTGCCTGTAGTCTTATGGAGTGACGTCAGAGTTGCCTATCATGTTGTTTAATGTCATTGGTCAGGCTGTCAGGTTAGGGTTAGGACATAATTTTATTCCAATTTTCCTTATTTTAGTTTTATTACCAGTTTGGGGATTACGTAGTATTTGTAAATTATAGCCTAACCCTAACCTGGTACACATACTACATACCGGTGCCTGCCATTTTGGTTCCCATACTACGGGAGTACCCATTTTTTATCCAGAGAAATGAAAAACTGAAAAAAAAGGGAACGAGCTCATTAAAAGACCAATAATAAATAAAGACCAGAGATTTATAGCTTGCTGGCAAAGAAAATGAACATGGTTATTGCAAAGATGGCAGGGTTATGAGGAGATGGTTTGAAAATACAATGGCACCTCCGGCTCCATAGCTTTTGAGGTTTTTGGTATGGTATGCTCTATTTCAGGGTTTCCCAAACACTTGGGAGGTCCTTGATGACTGCACAGGGGGTCCGCAATGATATGAAAAAAGTCTTAAACAGATCTAAATAGACGAGAATCTTATCGAATTGCCGTTAGCCAGCCAATTTAACGTTGGTAATTGGTATGTATTGATCCAGACTTTCATGAGTTTTATTCCGTCAAAAGAAACATTATCCCATCCTCCTTCCTCGCTAGTTAGGCACAGAAATTGATACGACATAGGATGGGGGTACGTCAAAAATAGGATTCACAAACAGGGCGTCCGCCACCCAAAAAATTTTAGTAAAGCCTGCTCTATTTAACATAGTAAGCTTGGCACCAGGTTTAAAGACTTCAAGGCTCAGATTCCCAGTCCTAGTTGAAAATCGTAACGCATTTTTGATTCAGAGAGGAAAGCTGATAAAACAGACGCTTGTACCAAAAAAGTAGAAGGCTGATAAAAGCTGACTTCTTAGTTGGCAAACAGTGTCAAATATTAGAAATATCTTTTGTATCAGGGGCATACCCAGGGGGTGGTCTTGTGGGTTTGAACCCCCCATTCGAAATGTGAAAAAAGGGGATTGAAACACCTCAAGACCGGACACACTAGCTGTTACAGTTCAACTTGGCAATCAGAAATTTTGAGAACCATTACTTTCTTCTGGCTATGCCCCTTTTCTGTATTGAGATCAGGGGTCAGGGGTCACAGAAAGTTCAAATTCTTTGTTTTTATATGGTGTTTACTCATGCCTTTCGCTCAGGAATTATGTAATACAACGTTACACAGCAGATACGTTATTAATCATATGCTTTCAAAATTTCTGGCGACGCCCCTTCTCTGTATTGAGACCAGGGGTCACAGAAGGTTCAAATTCTTTGTTTTTATATGGTGTTTACTCATGCCTTTCGTTAAGTAATTACGTAATCTACCGTTACACAGAAGATACATTATCAATGCTATTTTGCAGCAATTATGCTACAATACAAAAAAGCAAAAACAAGTTACAAAATCAATCAAAATCAAAACAATAACAATGCAAATAGCACCATTAAAAGTTTCAACCTTTGACTCTCGACTAAAATATAATCCAATTGAAATTATTTTTTAAAAGAATTCAGTAATTATACTCTCAAACAACGATTTTCAAAAGCAGTCACTGATATGCAAGGAGAGAGTATTTTGAAAGAACTTTGCGATTTGACCTTATTTTTTAGGATAGGATTCACATATTTATCCCGGAGAGAGGAAAGTCGATAAGATGGGTTTACCATATGGCGAACCACGGCCTCTCGTCCGATTACCAGGACATGTTGAGTATGTGAATAGTCTGCCAGTTATTCGTTTTCGTGTGCATGGACTTGATGGTGGAGAAAGCATTAGGTGAACCACCCTACTACAAAGAGGAGTCCAGCAATCCTGTCACACATAATTAATCCATCATGGAATTCGAACCTGCAAACCATGCATGGTAACCCGAGGTGAGTTGGCGAGCACATTCCTAACACTTAGAACGACGCCCCACTCCGCCCAAGGTGAGATGGTGACTGAGCATAAGTATTGAAGTGAGATCACTATCTGTGTGACCAACGTTAAGGCCAACATTCTAATTACTACTAAGTAGTCTTCATGTGCAAAAACTAAAAATTATAAAATAAAGTACAATTTTCCATATAAAATTCTTTTTACTCAGATTAAATCTTCTGGCACATAATGCTCTATCATATATTTTATGAAAAAATCTCAGTCTTGACAATTCAGTGATCGCCTGTAACTTAGCTCAGAGATGAGTGTGAGTATATGAGAGCTTACTATGAGCAAACTCTCTTTCAATAGTGATCGCTCAGAGATGGATGCGAGTATATTTGACCCTGCTTGGAGCAAACTCTCTCTCTCTCTCAATAAAAATCAAAAATTCTTACTCGCAGGGTTTCCCATATAAAATCCTTTTTACTTCTGATAAATCTTCATCTTTCATTTGTTCCAGAGCACTTTCAACATCTTGAAATTCACTCGCCATATTTTTGAGTTATTTTTATATCATTTATTACTATTAAAAACAAATATCATCATAAAATAAACAATCTGTAGCAATATTAACGATGTATCTTGTATGCTGTAATACCAAACTTCAATGCATTTCGATTCTATCAGACCGTTTCATTGCTGTGATGATTAAGAACCCCTCAAATTTTATTTGAATTTGCAATACTTTTAAAATCAAATGCAATTGTGCAAGATAAAATCGAAATAACCGGAACCATACAGAATAATCACCATGTTGTTTAAACTCGATTATTCCGAATGGTCACGCTTCACTGGGTACAAAACTGAAATTTTAAATACCTGTGGATGAATTTATTCCGAGTTAAAAATGCAATGGAGTAGAACTGGCAGAATCTAAACACTGATAACATTGTGATATAATTCTGCAATTTGTTTTTTAAGACAAGATGGAGGCATAGAATATTAAAAATAAATTCTTAAATTTTTTTAACAAAATAACATTGCAATACAACTATAATTTATAAATTACTGCTCATTTCAAGTCCTGAACTATTTTTTTAATACTACAAGTCATGCTTCATTAAGTCCAATACTAGGATGGAGTACGATAATACAAAAAACCATGCCGAAATCTAGAGTTCAGAATGAAAAAATACAAAATTTACAAATTTGCACACTTTTAACAATATAGAGTAAAATATACTGCATTTTCACAAACACTATTGCAACTATGCGATGTAGTAACAGATAATGATATATAATAATACATGATATATCAAGATAATGAAAAAAAGTTTGAATATGCAATGAACCGGCAATTGTCGGAATAATTTCTATTTAAAAGGGTAAAGAAAAATGCTGGCAGATAAAGGACCAAGGCTGTGAAGTTGCATATTTTCATTGATACTGGAGACAGAATTTCTGACTTCTAATGGTGGTAATCCAAATCAAAATTACCAACTAACAATAATGAGAATATCGGTCGGAGACCGAAGACTTATCGATCGAAAATGCGGTTTCGATTCATGACTCTATAGTGACACCGTGTGTCCCATCACTAATTAATTAATAACTCGCTAACTATACGACATAATTCATTCAAAATCAATAGGCTTCTGGTCCGAGATATGATAAATGCACATGCAAAATTTGGAGCAGATTCAACCACGCCTTCAAGAGATATCACGTGCATCTAACAGACAGACAGACAAATATCATCAACATACTTACCGATCTAAAGATCGATAAGTAAAGAGTATCAAATTGACATAGCATTCTATAGAAAATGCAATCTTGTATAATGCCGATGTTTTTACTATCAGAATTTGGTTTTCTCAGTGTTGCGAGCTGTAAGCGAAGTCTCCTCAACATACAGATTGAAATACATTTGTTTGACTTTTGAAAAGCGAGTTTTTATTGGTTCGGAATGAGTGTAAATGTTTTCCACCTTACAGCCTCGTACAAGACAAAGAAGCTACTGCAAACAGTAAACTAACATAAAAATGACAGGTAGATAATATCATACAAATATGATACAAATAAGACAGATAACAACTTCAAAGTAATATATCAACGAAACTGAGAGACACAAGATAAGAGGCCGTCAGCCAGACAGATAAATGTGACCAAAACAATTGCAAATACACCCATGTAATATTCTATGTCAGAAAATGAATGAATCAAAATTGATAATATAATGGATATAAAAGGTATGGCAAGAGGCTTGAGAAATGCAACATTGGCAACAGATTTACTACGGAAAATAACAAAAATTGTGTTCGATGTGTTCACATACTGAAAATAATGATAAAAAATAGTTCAAATAATGTAGTACAAACAATAAAAACAGCTTCAATAATAAAAATGGACGCTCCAGAAGTGTGTGTACCAATATGGAGGTAACTAATTTTGTTCGCCTACTTTGCATCAAGTCGTGTAAAGGGATGTAGCCTATGGGTAAGGAGGGATATCCACTTGGCTAACACAGACAGTCCCTAGAATAAGGAAAACCGAAACAAATTATGCCCTCATACACATACTACAGGAGTACCTGAAAATGCACATATTATTCAAGGTGTGTATAAAGACTGAAATTTTTTTAATTGGAAATTTATCGATACCATATATACCATAGTTTGTGCCCCTACTGGTGTATTGAAAGAAGTAAAAAAATGATAAAAATAAAACTTGGTTAAGATATAGTTATTAGAACATAACAAAATTGAATAGACAACGTAGTACAATTTTTGTAATAAATTATTATTGGTATGAAGTAGTTTCGTTTCGAAATTTAACAAATTTATGAGTGAATATAGTGATTAGTGAGTACTGCAAATGATACAGCACGACTTCAAAAAAGAATGTACGTATATGACAAGTTTTATTTTTAAGATGTTTTAAAGTCTACCAACTTAATAACAGTTTTTTGATAATAAAAATTGCAAATATTGCAAATTATAGTCTATTTAAAAAAAAATAAGCTTTTAGAAGGAGTAAGTTTTATTAAAGGTCTTATTTTCAATGTGAAATGTTGTTTGGTGGAGACATGGTAGATAATTATAGCAGGTCTGTGTAAAACATTTGATTGAAGGAAACTCAACATGAATGAGTGAGTTCTGAAAAAGAAACAGTTCAAAGTCTTCAAATTCATAATAACAAATTTATGACGAATAATACGTAAATTACTGCACAAGATTTAGTACGTTTCAACAGCTTTAGGAAAAAAATAGACGTCATGATATAGTACGTTTTGATAAAATAACAGTATTAATAGAGGATTTGATTTTTTTTCAATAATAAATAGTACTTTCAATTTAACAAAATAAAAAAAAAGTCCATTGTATCGCTAAAAAAAAATTGACACAAATTGCATTGTTGCTAATTGCTATGGCAAGTTTATATTAATTTAAGAGGGTTACTACACACTAACACATTGGCATTTGTGTTAGTGTGTAGCAAGACTCTTTAGTCATTTTCACTCTTGCTATAGCATCCTTGCCTTATACGCATACAAAACATACATACCTGCCCAAAAGCATAGAGCAAGGAAAGATAGTTAGTTTCACGTAATCCCAACTGTTTGTTACGCAAGTTTATATCAAAGGGCTCAATTGGGCTCAAAGTGTTTGTAAAGTCAGTGAACGATTATATGTGGGAGATTTACGACCCAGAGTCACCGAAGTACGACCGAGATAGCCATGGCGACAAATTTAGTCACAATTTTGATCCCTGTTCCATGAAACACTCAGGAAACAGTTTGGGAAACACTGAACTGAGTAAAAGAACTTTGGTTTGTTTCGTGCAACCGATGGTGGGCATATACAACTGTAAAAACTTAAACAAACATTGATTACGGTAGATTAGAATAAAACAAACTTGGTTAAGATATATTGAGAACTGACTTCATAACAAAACTTTGATTGCACAAGGGCTTATGAACATTGTGTATAGTGAGCCACGACCTCTAATCGAAGTTCAGATTTGATAAAAAAGCAAGGCTAAAATCATGGAAGCAATATTGTTGATGTAATAGGTAATAAAACATTAAAATGTCATACATTATTCAGGGCATCAAAATCTCTAATTTCATCCGTAAAATATCTGTTGTCTTTATTCTGATAATTCTCGGATGAACCCACAGGTAAATACCCAGCTAAATCCATAATTTTCGTGCAGACGCTTTCAATCTGCTGCACAGTTGTATAAGGAAGTAAGTTTGTCCATTTTTGAACTATCGCGGTTGAGTTCCTTTTGCGTCCATACGGGTTGAATATTACTTTTGGTTTTTTTACCAGATTTATTCGTCCTCTCAGAAGATGTGCTTGTTGCTTAGGATCAACATCTCGTTTGCTAACACTAGAGGTCTCCTCGAGTATTTCACTTGGAATCTCGATATTTGTGTTCTTTTTTATCCAATCTTTTAGCGATTTATAAAAATCCAGCCCAAGGAAATCGTACACTGACTGAGCGGTATCATATGGATACAACGCTGCGTCTTCATATCTAACGGCTTTGTAACGACCTTGCAACCATTCAGGCGTATCAAACAAGCCCATCATCATATTATGAGATTGACGAGCACACGTACTACGTAATGATTCTTTCATATCTATACCCTTCAATAAAGGTTTTCTTGAATTTGCAATTCCTCGGGGGTCGCGAATCAAATGCAATACTTTGACATTATGTGTTGGGATTTTCATAATCTCTTCTAAATTTAAAATATCGCAGAGTCTGATCACTTTAAAAACAACCATTTTCTTCCTGCGACAATCATTCGTAGCCAGGTTTATATTTACGGCACCACAACCGGCACTCAAATATTTTACACGATTTACATTTGGGCAATGTTTTTCTTCAATGAGTTCCTTCGTATTAACACGAAAACAGACTCGATGTGCCAAACAAAATTTCATATTATGATTATTTTTAAGATAATCAGACACTGGAATACTTTTGTATATCTCAGCCCAGTTCGGAAAAACGCATTGCGCAATATTTGCAAGCACTTTTTTTTTTAATGATGCCATTTTACATTCCGATGAGTTTGAAAACGGGAATATCGGTTCAAAAACATAAAAAACGTCTGGATGTTGATTAAAAAGTTCTCCAAAAAATGATGATCCTGATCTATGATTAGTTAATATCACAACAGCGTTCGTTTGCTTCGGAAGTAACGGTTCTGTCATTTTCAGATATTCGACATATTTTTGATAGCCTTGCACATCATGTATGTATCTTCGTGGGGCACCAGGTTGTATCTTTAGCATTGGAATTACATTATTATTAGGAGGTTTGTGAACTTCTGGTGGTTTTCGTACAACTACTTTAGGAGGAACGGTTATCTTCTTTGAAATATCTTGCATCTGACGTGAAATGGTGTTTGCTATACTTTCATTTTTTATCTTAGATGCTTCAGTTTGAAATTGAATTTTCGGTTTCTGAGTTGAAGTAGACAAAGTAACTTTTGATTGAGTTTCTACCAGAATCCGTCCTTTTTCAATTCCAATCAAGTTTTCTTGATTACCGATGCGTTCTTCTTTCAACATGACAGGAATATTTATACTTCGAGGTGCAAAGACGATAAAACTTATCAAAATAATTGATGTAAATACGACCATACCAGTGAAGAAACGTCTTTTCATGAGTATGCGGCATATTGTCATGTCAAAATTTCCAGCCCTATTCCGTGAGAGCTCCACCATTGGTCATTTAATTATTAATTATGATTAATTAGATTATAAATTATTATCAAATTATTTAAGGAAAAAAACTGAGAATAGAAATGAAGATATCATGAAGAATATGATTTACATATTTATCCCGAGGGAGAGGAAAATCGATAAGACAGCTTCATCATACAGTATGGCACACTATACAGATCAAGCGACATTGAGAAACCCATTTTACCGATGACCAGACACCCCTCCTTTGGGAGACGTCTGACATTGTTGTCCTTCAATATCGGTGAAAATAAAGTATAATGAAGTTGCGCAAAATACTACAAAAAAGCGCAATCTAAAAACGCCAACGTCATCATTGAATTCCTCGAAAAAAAAGAATCTGTTGGATTATTATTTAGACAAGCAGGGACGATATGACGCATCTGCCGTCGTGCCAAACGCTTCTCATTTATCAGACACAGTGAGTGTTTGTTTTATTGAACCAAATGGAGGAAAATTCTTAAAATTTGGATAGTGTGTCGTACTGTCATATCTCAATCAAGGCCTCTCGTCCAGTTACTGAAAGGGGTTGGTGGCCTAAATGAGGCCGCATTATCAACAGCGCATTGGGAAAAATACTTATTTTTAGTAAGAAATTTTTAGTTGCAGATTCACCCTTTCAATCAATTAGCGTCTAATGATCACAAAATATCGAGTTTTTTCAGATAAAGCAGTAAAGAGATACTTCTAAGATGAGGATATTTTCAAAAATATAGTTCACAGACATAATATCAATGTTAACAGCCCAAATAGGGGCAAGCTGACAAAAACAATTGGCGACTTGATTAACATAGCCCTGTGAAAATAACACTTGTATTAACGACATTATGGGTCTCCCAAAAATGTTAAAAAAGAGGTGTTTGGGGCCGGCCCTCCCACTGTGCCAATAACAACAGTAATTAAAGTAAGTGTCGCCAATGATCTGGCTTCTTATCGGAATGTAGATTAAACTATCCGAATATCTCGTATTCACCGAAATTATCCGATTCGATGTATATATTTGGTCACCCTCAGACGCTTTTGTTCAGTATATTCGATTAAATTGTTCAGCATAATTGTTTAAATTTTACCATTTCATCAATGTTTTGGATGCACGCCAATGACAGTACAGCACACTATCAAAATTCCAAGAATTTCCCTCCATTTGGCTCAATAAAACAAACACTCTATGTGTCTCACAAACGAGGGGCGTCTGGGACCACCTCAGATGCTTCATATCGCGCCATGCTTAGTCTCAATAATAATCTAAATTAATTGCGGCCATCACATGACCAAAATTGCTGTTTTACTTAAAAACTCCCGAACGATTTACATATTTATCTCGGGGGAGAGGAAAGCCGTTAAGACAACTTAATTATATGGCGAACCACGACCTCTCGTCCGGTTACCGTGACATGTCGGGTATGAGATTAGTTAGCCAGTTAATTATTTGTTTTTGGAAGCATGGACTTGCATTAACACACAGAATAATGGAGAAAATCGGGACAACGGGCAAAACCTATAGTACATGTGCCTGTTGCACCCGAATGCATGTGCCTGTTCACGCATTTCATGCACACAAACACTGAAACATATTACAAATAAAAACACGAACGTATATCGATCGGGCGTCGTCTAACTTATGTACGGTACCGGTACCGTAACAAACAAACTGCGGGTGCGGTAGATTCAAAACTGTTTACATCAAACGGACATGATTGGGTTGTGCCTTTTTTAAATATGACTTATAAAGGACCTCGATTTCATTGGCAGCCGTAGACCATTTATAAAAACGTAATCCGTATAAAGAAAAAAAGTTGTGCGCCCCTGTGCTATCGATACGGTACGCCCCCTAGAAGTACCGGGTCTAGTATAGTTTAGTATCACAGGTACTTCCAGTGGGCGTAGCATAACGAATTTTGCATATGTTATTCCTACTAACCCCCGCCTGACTATGCCATCCAAGAATTACGCCACTACAAAGTCGCCATCACGTCATAGGTCTTGCCAAAGCATAATTACGATCGCCCGAAATGACATCTGCACCGCTGATGACGAACTCGCTAAAGCCAGCGATCTCTCTCCTATCGTGATCGTTGTGACGAGAAAACAAGAGAGATAGCTTGCTCGATTTCGGGTGCTCGTCTGCGCGTTTTGGACGGCCATTCGCATACTTTGGTGGGCATTATTACGCCACTGTGACGTCGAAATGACATGTGGTACTAAAGTGCATGTGGTACTAAACTATACCAGACCCGAAGTACCGGTACGGTACGGTACCGGTACTTTCGTCTTTGTTCATTTATGTTACATTCTTTAATTTATTTAACTCAATTAGGACTTTATTACCAATTTTTAAACAATTTTTTACTGGCTTTAGTCTGCTAACCAAAGTTAACGGTATCGGTACGGTACGGCAACCCAGCAGACCTCTCTCAACAAACAACCTCTTGGCTGTCTTGCTTTTGCAGCAAATGAACAGAGCACCAATAGATGTTTCCCTGACATTTGACCCCACGAAAATCCTTCACTCTCAGATTCAGATTCAGAGTCTGCTAACCAAAGTTACCTAAGAGACTACTTTTTGGACACGTTTAGTGGACATAACGAACGTTTTGTTGTTATGTTGTTCTTGTTGGACACGTTTAATGGACATAACGATCGTTTTGTTGTTATGTTGTTCTTGTTGGACACGTTTAATGGACATAACGATCGTTTTGTTGTTATGTTGTTCTTGTTGGACACGTTTAGTCAATCAATCAATCAATCGTTTATTTTGTCATCACAAAAAACACGTTCAAACATAAAGTGACACAATGAATAAATTACAGTACTAATCATGTTTTTGCGTGACCCGAGTCGCGAGGGACCTAAGAAGGTCTTCAAGCAGCGACACCTACAGCGCTACAGGTTAGAATAAACATAATTAAATGAGGGATAAAATGAATAAATCTTAGGAATAAGTCACAACTGATACAAATACAGGGACATTCGAAATGTATGCGATTATGACACAGTAGCCTAAAACAGAAAATGTAACTTTCACGGAATAATTACTAACAACTAATAGGCCGCGAGCCGAGGCCCTGAAAAACGCCTAGAAAGTGAGTTTCGTAGCGCACATCAGGTAACTACCTGAAAATGATTTTAAAATGTTTCTTAAAAATGTAGTAACAAATATTGCCTTGTTCCCACTTCCAAAAGTTGCACGTTTTACGGAAAAGACTCTTCTACTACAAGAAATATGTGCTACGATCTGTCCTATATTCTCTACATTTTCGGCAAGGAACAATGACTTCAGCATGACGTAACAATTGAATTAAACCAGCTGTTAGCGAGCGGATGAATATTAGTTATTTCTGCTCGACCTTGCGCTGAGTTGGGCAGGCTTTCCATAGCCCTGTTTAGTTATTATTAGTTAAGTTATGCTAAGACGTTGTTGAAAAATGTATAAGTAAGTTATTAAACACTTGTAGATCCTTACCACGGATATGGGCCGTGAGACGAAGCCATGAAAACGCCCAGAAAATGAGTTTCGTAGCGCACATCTGGTAACTAAATAAATTCTTCAGTTTTGTGTGAAAACGAACATAATGAACGCATTACAGCTTGTTCCACAATCCTAGTGCGAAATTGAATATAAGGGTTCCCGGAAATTCAATAACCATAAGTTTACAACACATACATAAGAACTATACAATTCGAGAGCCCTACAGCACACTAACACAAATGTATTCCTGTAATGTTTTGCCTGACCAAAATCGGACTTCCTCAGTCAATCATAATTTATTAGGTAGATTACGAAAAATATGGCATACATGTAACCAACAACAAAAAATACTTTAATTGTGTGACAGGAATCGGGAGTGACCTCTAAAGCAGCGACACCAACAACGCTGATTCACATAAATAAATTTTATGTAATAACCACAAGCAGTTTACAACAAGAACAGCATAAAAAGCTACATCCATTTTATAGAAGCTATCAAACGTATTTATTTTTAAGCAATCAAGTCACAAATTAACATCGTGAGCACGAAAACACAAATAAATCAGTTATTTCTCACTTGGAAATTTACCGCAAAAGTCAAGAAAATTAACATAATGTACATAACATAGTGAACAGAAATATTACAATTTACAATTAATCTTTTTTTAGTTTATGTGGTTATGTATTTGAACAAAGGCAATAATATTTCTAGAAACAGGACTACGACACTAACAAATGTCCAAAAAACAAAACAAATAAATGATACTTATTAAATCAACAGTAATATCTAATTCACTTTCTTCTGAATTGTTTTCGAAATCCACTCAAAATCCAAATCTCAAAAATCGACTTTTCCTCTATAAGTGTACTGTGATTTTTGCAGTCAATACAAAAACAAAAATCTGTGCAATTTAAGTTGATTTTGGCACACTTTCATAAATTATTTTGACTATTTTTCTTACACTTGCAGTTTGCCAACTCAAGAACTGATTTGAGGGCCACATACTTCTTCAGTGAATCATTGTTGGGTGGAGAGTACAATCCTTATGTTTGACAGTGTTAAATAGACGTGCCCTGATATCATTTACATTCTTCATATCCTCTTCAAATTCCTCAGCTTTGTTTATTAATGCCTCGTTAACTTCAAAAGATCTTCATAGTCGAGGGAAAAAAATGAATTGAAAATCTCAATGAAGTCTCCAACATGAATTTGATGGGCAGTTCCAATTGCAGAAAAGTGTTAAAGTATTTCAATATGAATAGCCCATCTAAGCTGTTTGCAACTATTATGATTCTCATATACCTTTAAGCTTCAAGACTTCTTGTTTAATCCATTTTATAGCACTGATAGCAGCAGGGATCAGAGCCTGCGTTAGGTCGGATTGGTGGAACATTGCCGTTTTCTTTTGTAGTATAGTATCTAAAATGAGGAAGAAAATGATATTTGGAGCAGCATGAGTTTAAAAATACCCCTAAATACTAACTAATACCTTGAATACATAATGCATTTTATCTGATGTACTAAATGAGCGTATATATGCTCATTGCATGTACTACGGTCCAGCAGTGTTTGCATACCATTACCGGTACTAGACTATATCTACACTAAATTTTGATATATCACAGTCTGAAATGGGCGCATGTTCACTAAACAACGTAGCTGATAACTTAACCGACACTTTCAATTGTCTAGGGAATACGGACAATACATTCAATTGTCTAGGGAATACGGACAATATCTGATACATAAATAATGCTATTAACGATGAATTTCATGCGTCATGAACTAACGATGAGTAGATAAGAAGAATATAAAATGAATTTAACCACACGAGAAATTGACATTCTGAATTTTATTGATAGGTACCGGACCAACCAGCGATATGAAAATCCGGAGTCTGGCAGCCCTTGGGGTTTTGTCAAATGTACGAGACTGTATAGGATTCTTGCGGGAACATCGCGTACTCGCTCGCGGCATGAACTGCCCCAAATGTCGAAACGCCATGGTAGAAGAAATCAATAAGGCAAACAAGCTCGATGGGGCAAGGTTTAGATGTAGGAAAGCTAATTGCCGTAATACAACGACAATAAGAAAAAACTCGTTTTTCGAGAGAAGTAAAATCGACTTGGTTAACTTGGTGATATTATTATATTGTTGGGCCATGGATGTACCGCAGAGACAAATCGTATATGAAATAGATGTGAGTCCCCGTATTGTTGTAGATTGGTTGCATTTCATACGAGAAATATGCTCGACAGAACTCATTCAGAGTTTTAAAAAGATCGGTGGCAAAAAAAATGACAGTCTGCATCGATGAAACGCTGATAGCCAAACGAAAGCCATGCTCAAATTTTAGGGCCCGAAAAATCAAGCCTATTTGGTTGTGGGGGGCTATATGTTTGGAAACCAAAGAAATATGTTTGCAATTAGTGCCCGAAACTGGTAGAACTAAAGCTACAATGGAAGAATTGATGAAGGCAAACGTTGCACCACATTCAGAAATTTGGAGCGATTGTTTTGGGTCCTACAGAGACATAGAAAAGTTGGGAATGGGATACACGCATCGAACAGTGAATCATAGCTTGATGTATGTCACCGATGAGGGGGTAACCACAAATTCTGTAGAAGGGCTTTGCACTGGAGTGAAAGAAAAATTTAAAAAAATGCATGGGGCAAGAAGGGAAATAATCCCGTCTTACCTAGATGAATTTCAATGGAGGAGAAGACACCTCCCACACGAACGTTTTGCCAAAATTTTAGAGGCAATAGCGAATAATCCAAAGTATGATGTAAACAGGCTTGAAAACTAAAGTAGGAAAAAAAAAAAAAAAAAACTACGTTACAATGTTCATATTACTTTAACAGAATTAACAATACAATCCTATAAGAGACTTATTATGGAAAACACGAATAAAAAAGCTGCATCGGTATTTTTGTTAACAACTACAGCTAACTGGGGAACTACTCAACAAAGAAAACATGTATCGTCACTAATTGGACCGGATACGAATATAGCCGACATAACGGAGGTGGCTGAACTAATGCTCTTAACTACTCAAATCGTGACGACCTTACAACAGAAGACGAAACAATTAAAGAAGCAGGCAGAAAAAGGAACGTTTACTATTGGGTATGTGTTGGATAGCGATCCTACCACGACCCATGAAATAACCACCACAACCACAGACCAAGTCCTCGAGCCAGAGCCGTCCACAACAACATACGAAATAGCAACCTCAACTACTAATCCAGTGCCAGAGTTTGAGGCAGATTATGGGGAAGGAAGTGATGGAGAAATGACGAACCTTGCGTATTCGCCACCAAGCCCTGCCTACTCACCGCCAAGCCTTAAGCACTCGATTACTAGCTGTCCCCCTCCGCTATCGGAGGAAAGTGATCTCGACGACATTGATGGAGTGCCCATGGACTATCCGGAAGCGTATTTTGCATGTGAAAAGACAAAACCCTTTGTCGAAATGCCGCTACCGTTGCCGGGATGAAAGTGAGGGCCGACGCTACGACCCCGAACAACGAAATACAAGAGGTAGGCGAGATGACTGTAGAAGGAGACTTCAGGTGTCAGGGGGCAATATCCATGGCAAACCTTATAACCATAACTTCAACTGAGGGGGTTGAGGCTTGGAAGGGAGAGTGTGCTGGACCATCTAATCGTCCCAACTCTGTGACAAGAGAAGAAATATCGCTACCATTATTGACCAGTAGGGAAGAACGTCAGAAACAATTGAGAGAAAGAGTCTATGATTACGTCATCACAGGAAATTGGCGAAAGCCACCCTACATGACATCTGGTGTGGAAAGAGGGAGTCAGATAGACTAACTCAAATTCGACAGAGGATTTAGCAATAAAGCCATGCAGCGAGTGTGGGAGGCCGCCTGTGTTCGTATGTTCTTCAAAGACGAACAGAAACAAGAAAACGTGCTGAGATACCTGAAAACAATGTACTGAAATGTTCACTCGATGGGGAGGGACCCGACTCTCGCGCAGTGAGGCACCTCGCCCAATGAGAACCCCGACGGCATACATCTCGTAAGTTCAACCCTTATTCGTTGAGTTATCTTCGACCTAAATCAATGCAATCCTGCAGCAGCCCCCATATGGTCACTGATAAACTATGAACTCGAAACGGATGTGTTATTACCTGAGAGTGTTATATTTGCTATCCAAAAATTATTGAAAGTAGATTGCATGGAGGCTGAAAGGATCTACCTACAGTCTCGAGATGGCAATTTCTCAGCGAACTAATTGGAACTGTAAATGAAGTAATAATAAAACAGGCATGTCGTGTTGTACATAACATGAACTTTTGAATTTTGTTTTACAGACTATTGTTAAAATAAAAGTTACAAAAAAAAAAAAAACTAAATGATATGGCCGGCCATATTCACTCCTATGGGACACGGTCATCTGCTAAAGGCTCTTTACTTTGTGGATCGCTTTTCCACCAAGCTTACTCCAAAATCCATCAAATTCGTTGGTGTCAAGTTATGGAACACGCTCACTGACAGTATTCGATCAATGAACTACATCTCCTTGCAAACATCATTATCTACCTTGATGTTTATTTTTGCAGTAGTCTGAAAACATTGCCTTTTCATGTGTCTGACTCTTCTCTAGTCGTATATTCCTTGAACCGTTACGGTACCATACCGGGATGCAATCGTGTTCTTCCACTGTATTCTAAATTCGCATCGTCATTACTCTGTATGTGCCAAGTTCTGTTTTTCACTTTCGACAACTTTTTATCATATAACCTAAATGTGAAAGAAATGCATGCTTCAGCATGCATCAGTTCATTAAGCCAGTAAAGTTCTGTCAAATTGAAATTAACGTTGCTGGGCACGCCGATCCAGTTTTCAAAGTGCTTAGTCA